>JARBWK010000006.1:149233082-149742840 GCA_030556195.1 Anolis apletophallus | reverse complement strand
TGACATCTACAATTCGGAATTCCGAAATTCAGAATTTCAGAATTCAGAATTCCTGTGTGAAGGTTGCTCGAAATTGCTAAAAAAGTTGGAAGTATCCGAAAAACTTCTGAAATTTGGGCATATCTGAAATTGTAGAAATTGCCCTAATAAATATAGTTCATGATGGTTCATGATGAATAATTAAAATGATAAACACTTCAATAATTGAAATGCCCCTTCAAACCTACAATTAAAGTGAAAGTATTTACTAAAATAATACAATTTAAAAGAAAAACAGTTCAGCCAGCAGAATCAGCAGATGAGTTAGTTATAATGTTAAAAACACACCTTCCTCACCCACAACTTGGGAAGGGGGATGGGGAGATTGAAGTTTGTATTTAATTTTTTTTTCATCCCCAAAAATTCGTTGTCTATGACAGGTTTACAAATCAACCCAAGCTGAGATTCACAGAGCACCGTTATCCAGCCAACTTATTGGCACAGGAGGCAGAAAACTCCCACAAGTATCTCTCCTCACCTCGAACAGGAAAAATCAATAAAACCAAATTAAATAACTAATCATTTACAGCCTGTTCACGATGCCTAAAATCTGCCACCTGGGGTAGCAACCTGTGTTGACTCCTTCAAGATTAAAATTAAAAAATGAACAGATCTTAATAGCAACTGTGTAAGCAAGCAGCAAATCACCTTCTCCAAGGAATGCCATGAATGGAGAAAAAAACATTCATTCTTTTTGCTGGTTTCTGATACTGATAATACTATATATTTTATTTATTATTTATTTATTATTTCAATTTTATATTCTGCTCCTTCCTGCAGGCTCGGGGCGGATAACAGTAAAATAAATGGGCGGCATGTCACAAACAAGTAGACATATGGCCCTACAATTGTCACGATGCACGGACTTGACCAGCCCCTTAATCACACACACAGAGACAGACTGAAGGCTAACTACTTTATTGAAGATAAAAACAGTTCCAAAGAATAATGTCCAATAGAATATAAAAGCAATCCAAAATGCTTGAAGTAACAATGTCCAAAGTAACGTAGCAAATAGACAAAAAGCTTAGCAAGGCTCCGCAAGACTCTGCGGATCAGGAAACAGGGCAAGGCTCCGCACAACCAGGCGGATCAGGACAAGGCAAGGCAAGGCTTGATGACCACTGGCTAGCTTCGCTGGTGGTCCCACTCCGCTTCACACCTATTCAGATGAGACGTGGCCGGAGCACTGAGGATTCGTTCCCACGGATCCTATACTTAATCCTTCGGCCAAGGTCCCCGACGCTCTAGGCTTCTGCGTCTCCAATCGCTGCTCACGGACCTCGGCCGGTCTATGCTCTTAGACCATTCCCTTCTGCTAGACTCTATGTTCCGTCTCCTATCAAAGGTTCGACCTTGTCTCTCCACAGCTGTGTTTCTATCTCCCTGAGAGCTCTCCTCCCTAGTCGTTTCCCATGCGCCTTCTTCCATATCTTCCCCAGGAGGCTCCTGAGAAGATCTCCCCCCCCCGGATGTCCATAACTCGCAGAATCGCTGTCCATCTGCACCTGGTTATCTGAATCTTCACTAGGACCAAAACACATTTCTTCCCAGGCCAAGCTCTCTGTGGGCAAAAGAGGCCCCTGAGGGGAAAGCTGCCCTTCGCCCCGGTCATCTAGCTCATCCTCTGAATCATGTTCTGGCACCGCTGGTTCTAATGCTAATGGGACCCCAGGTCCTATCCCCTGCCCTCCAGGCACAAACGAGAACTGCTGTGCTACAACAATAAAAGCATAAAAATATTAAAACACAATTACATCACAGCACAAGTGGTGGACAACATACAGGCATATTTCTTAAAACCAATATGCCTAGTTAAAGGCTAGTCCAAAAAGGGCGGTCTTGCAAGCCCTTCGGAAGGGGGCCAGCTCCGAGATGGCTCGGGTACTGTCCGGGAGAGAGTTCCATAGCACCGGAGCTGCCACAGAAAAAGCTCTTTGTCTAGCTGTCGACAGATGGCAGGAGCGGATTGATGGTACCTGTAGCAGATTCTGTTCATCTGAGCGCAATGATCTCGGGGAGAATACGGGGTAAGGCGGTCCCTCAATATACTGGGGACTCATCCAGATAGCCCCTTAAAAGCATGAGCTCCTGTGTTTTTACATGGGGTGTCCAAACGATGCCCCATGTAAAAGTGAATGTGTTCAGCACAAAGGAGGTACTGGAAAGACCTGGGTCTTCCTGAATGTCCCAGGTCTAATCCAGTATGGCGGCTGCCTGGACTGCCCCCTTGGAAGTTCTGGGACTTCTGGGGGATCCATTCTCACGGCCCTCTTGCGTTTTCCAGGCTGAATTATCATGGAATACCAGAGAGAGCTCTAAGCCCCTCTCCAAAACCCCTTAAAAACAATGGGGAAAGTAAAATAAATGGTATAATGGAGATACAAGAGCACCGCTAGAGCATATCCTCTAGGGTTGCTCTTGTTTCTCAATTATATGATGGTCCTCTAGTCCAGTGTTTTTCAACCTTTTTTGAGCCGCGGCACATTTTTTACATTTACAAAATCCTGGGGCACACCACCAGCCAAGATAACACAAAATGATACTCTAACACAGTAATACATATAGTTAATATGTTTTTAAATGTATACACTCAGTGTGAAACCTGGGCCTGTTTCGATGAACACAACATATATATGACTTCCTCTCACATACTTATACATGGCTATCATGTCTTCTCTCAGCCTTCTCTTCTCCAGGCTAAACATGCCTAGCTCTTCAAGCTGCTCCTCATAGGGCTTGTTCTCCAGACCCTTGTGAAATTTCACCCTGAGTGAAACTTGCTTCCAGTTAACTATGGATGTCATGAAGCTGTTATAAACTGTTCCTTGAGAAGGAGGCAACTCTCGAAAAATCCAGTAAAATAGTTTTTTAAAAAACCCAAACATTTCCAAGCGGAGAGACTTAATTTGTGGCTCAGAAACCTGTGAATGCTTCAGCCTCCCGATGCTCCCAGGTTCGCTCACTGCCCAATTCACCGACATGGAGCTTCGCGAGAAATCCAAGCCAACGCGAAAACGCCGACTCAATCACTTCCACCCAGTGCTCTGCTTTGGCGGAGGGAGGCAGCCAAAGAAGACACACCGATCTATGAAATGTATAGAGTCTATACGTTTCATGTGTTTTTAGTGTATGTTTTACTGTATGCTTATTTACTGTAATCCGCCCCGAGCCTTCAGAGAGGAGCGGAATATAAAACTGAATAATCTATTATATAAATGGGTTCACGTCATGTGATGTATACCTCAAACAAAAAAACCATACAACGCAGAAAAACAATACTTGCCAACAGAAATAGGCCTCAAGCAAGGTACGTTTGTAGCAAAGAAACTTCCCCCAAACCTAAAAGGCCCCCAAAACAACGAGTAAAAATAAAACTACATTTCCCAGTATCCTCCGGGGCAGCCAACGAATCACCCAGCCTCTATATTCTGAACAACATGATTGGCTGCCAATAAGGGCGGATTTGCATAACTGCTGTAACCATAGCAACGCTGGCAAGAGCCATCCAAGACTAGGATAGAATGCTGAGAGATTTCAGTTGGTGTTTGAGGGTTAAACTGCCAAAACCAAACTCTGAGGGAGCAATTCTCCAGCAAATTCCTACCCACACAACACAACACAACTTCCAATCACAACCCATCCCACCAATCTTACAGGACCCCGTACACACAACACCTACAAACACCACAAACTAAAACCATTCCTTCCTTCCACACAGACATAAACTGACCCAAAAGACAAGCCAAACAGCATCGGACGACACACTCACAATGCTACATACATCAAACAAAAAAGGGCAGAACAAACGCCAGAACAGAAACACACTGCGCAGCAGAGACACAGACAACAGGTCACTGCACGACGCACAGCTGAGAACCAAATGCAAAAAAACTGCACGACAAGAAGCGCGCAGCCAGGAACAACAAAGATGCAGAAATGCAACACAACAGCAGCGCGCAAGGAGCGCAGAAACACAACGTCGCAACACAGAAAACAAACTTCAAAAACACCACAACCAATTCCACCGTCTAGCCTTCAGATACAACGCTGCAGAAGACTACAGCATGGTGCCAGAGGCTGACATTGGCACCCTAACGCACATCTGCACACACTGCAAAGCCCTGAAATACCCAGCAGAAACAACAGGAATGTGCTGCCTAGCCGGTAAAGTCTCTCTACCACCACTTGCCACTCCTCCACAACCACTACAGACTTTGCTGAGTGGACACACTCCAGAATCAAAACACTTCCTCCGCTATATAAGACAATACAACTCATGCTCCAAATGACATCATTTGGAGCACACATAGAAAGTCGCTAATTCATGCCTACATGACCCCACCAAGACCGTAAGTAACATCATTTCCAACCCTTACATCTCGCATCTCCTAAATAGGGCACAGCAACGAGTGCCGGGTACAGCTAGTGAATAAATAAATAAATAAATAGATCTGTGTGGCCTCTTTCGCTGCCTCCCTCCTCCCTCCGCCCAGTGCTGAAAGAGCTGCTAGGAGGGGGAAGAATGCCAATTTCCCACGGCACACCTGATGATCGCTCACAGCACACTAGTGTGCCCCAGCACACTGGTTGGGAAACACTGCTCTAGTCCGACATAAAGAAAATACCATTGTTGATGACAGTACAATACTCAGTACAATACTCAGGAGGAACGTCCTGAAAGCTGGAACGCCCTGAGGAGGCGCCTAAGTGGTGCGAAACGACCATATATTGGCATCTTTTCACATCAAGCCATTGGCATGCATCCAGCTTGACTTGGTTTATTTCCGCATCTACTTTGCTCCTCACCCGCGACCGTTTGGATTATCCAGACCGTGAGTCTGTATGTTATGATTCGGGAACCTCCTTTTTACGGACATTTATTTCAATACTATAGAATGCCTTTATGACTTTTGACCGTGACTTTCGACATCAGCAGTGTTTTGTGCAAACCGCGTGAGACTCTATAATTCGAAGCGGATTATTAGTCTTGTCCAAACGCACGATACTGTGGATTAGAGTATATTGCTTAAGAAGAAATCTGGATGTCAGCTCCGGTAGGATGCCAAATCAAGCCACGCTCACTCCAAGGTTGGTTGAAGGAAAAGTAGTTTAATAGGTCCTTAATCCAGGGCGGTCAAAGACCGAACTAGCCCTTTTCCCGCCTGGCTACAGCTTCAAACTTCCCGAGTCCAGCCCCCCTGCTGAGCCACTCCCCCCCTGTGTCCGTCCAGCATATCAAAGGTCAGGAACTGGGTGCCTGGCATTTCAAAGGGCAGGAACAGGGAACAGTTCAAAGGGCTGCCAGGTGTCGCTCTTATCTGATGGCAGCAATGGCTGGGTCGTTAGGCAGTGAACCAAACGGCCCAGGCAACGCTGACATAGCGCCCCCCCCCCCCGAAATCAGCCACCTGCAAGGGAGAGAGAAAGGGGGAGGGAGACAAAGAGTTCAGGGTCCCGGCTTGGCTGGATAGCGGGCATGGAAGTTGTTGAGCAGTCGTGGGGCTTTAACATGTTCCGCCAATACCCATTCGGGTTGTAAGTCTTTGGCTAGCCACTGGACCAAATATTGTAGTTTGCCTCTGTGGCGCCGGGAGTCAAGGACATCTCGCAGTTCAAAGTGGGTGTGGGCCCCTACCATAATGGGAACTGGGCTATCCCCAGGTAGTGACCATTTGCGGTCGGTGATTGCTTTCTTTAAGAGGCTAACATGGAACACTGGGTGGACCTTGCGCCAGGTGTGGGGGAGGTCCAGCCTCATGGCCACTGGATTGATAACAGCTGCGATCCGGAGCGGCCCCACAAACTTGTCGGCAAACTTGCGGGAAGGCTGGGCTGACTTGAGATGTTTGGTTGATAAGTATACCATGTCTCCAACTGCATATGTGGGTTGCGGCCCCCGCTTCTTATCTGCATGCAGTTTGTAGCTTACCCTGGCCTGGCGGAGCGTCTCCTGAATCCGAGGCCAGGCTGCTGCGACCTTGGAGCTCTAGGCGTCTGGCGTGGAGGGGGGCGCCTTGGCCTCGGCCAGCGCTGGAAATGGCGGAAAGTCTTGTCCCGACACCACCCGGAACGGCGACATGCCCGTGGAAGCGTGGTCGGAGTTGTTGTAGCTGTATTCGGCAAAGTCAAGTAAGCTGGCCCACTGGTCCTGTTGGTAGGTGGAGAAGCAGCGCAGGTATTGCTGCAGCGTTCGCTGGACTCTCTCCGTTGCCCCATCCGTCTCCGGGTGAAAAGAGGTGCTCAACGCCCGGCGCGTGCCCAAGGCGTCCAGGAAGGACTTCCAGAACTTAGAGGTGAACTGTGTGCCTCTGTCGCTGATCATCCGGGTCGGGCAGCCGTGGAGCCGGAAGACGTGGTGGATGAACAACCGGGCCAACTCAGGCGCTGATGGCAAGCGGCGGAGCGGGATGAAGTGGGCTTGCTTGGAGAACAGGTCCACCACAGTCCAGATGGTGGTATAGCCCCCGCTGCTTGGCAGATCGACTACAAAGTCCATTGCGATTTCCTTCCAGGGTTCCGACGGGTCTGCCACCTGCTGCAGCAGTCCGGTGGGTCGGCCCACCTTGGGCTTGTTCCGGGCGCAAACGTCGCACTCCGCAATGTATTCACCAGTGTCCTTGCGCATCGCCGGCCACCAAAACTGCCGCGCCAACAGCTTTAGCATTTTTGTGAGGCCGAAGTGTCCTGCGAGCTTGGAGCTGTGCGCTTGGGCCAGGACCGCACCCCTCATGGCCGCCGGGATGTACAGCTTCTCGCCGTAGTGCCAGATTCCGTCGGTCTCCACTAGGTCTCCCTTGTGGTCCGCAAGCCACTCGTCCGTTGCGGAGGCGGCCCGTAGCTCGGCCAGGAGGACGTCTTGGATGTCCGCCACGGGTGGCTTGGCTTTTGTCGCTGCCCGTGTGCGGGCCACTAAGCCAAGTTGGTTGCTTGAGAACACCATTCCTACCTCCCCTGGGGCGGAGTAGTCGGCGTCCGGCATCCGGGGAAGCGTGTCCGCCAAGACGTTCTTCGCGCCTGGGAGGTACTTTAAGGTGAAATTGAACCGGCTGAAAAACTGTGCCCACCGCAGCTGCTTGGCGTTCAGCCGCTGAGGGGTTTGCAGTGCTTGTAGATTCTTGTGGTCAGTCCAAACCTCAAACGGCAGGGTGGTTCCCTCAAGGAAGTGCCTCCAATGACTCAGGGCCGCCCTTATGGCGTATGACTCTTTCTCCCACACATGCCATCTCCTCTCGGTCTCGTAGAACTTTTTGGATAGGTAGGCACATGGTCTTAGGTGGCCCTCATCGTCCGGTTGCAGCAGAACTGCCCCGTATGCCCCCTCGGACGCATCGCACTGAACCGTGAAGGCACGGTCAGGGTGGGGGTGGACGAGTAGCGGCTGGCTAGTGAAGCGTTGTTTAAGGGTTTCGAAGGCATCTTGGCATGCTGCCGTCCAATTCAGCCTTGCGCTGGGGGACTTGGCCTTTCTCGTCTCGCCCAGGCCCCTGGTCCTCAACAGGTTGGTGAACGGGAGGGCTATTTCCACGAACCCTTGGATGAATTGTCTATAGAAGTTGGCAAACCCCAGGAACCCCTGGAGCTGCCTGCGGGTCCGGGGAGCTTCCCACTCCAGCACATCTTGAACCTTGGCTGGGTCCATCGCTAGTCCCTTGGTGGAGACCCGGTATCCCAGATAGTCTAGTTCTGTCCGGTGGAATTCACATTTAGAGAATTTTACAAACAGCTGATTTTCCTGCAGCCGGCGTAGCACCTCCTGGGTCAGTCTAACATGCTCGGCCTTGGATTCGGTGTAGATTAAAACGTCGTCCAGGTAAACTAGAGCTCCCTTGTATAATAGGTCCCGGAGGACCTCATTAATTAGCTGCTGGAAAATTTTCGGGGCGCCTTTTAGTCCGAAAGGGGTGACCCGGAATTGAAAGTGCCCGAGGTGGCAATTAAAAGCAGTCTTCCAACAGTCTTCGGGCCGCACCCGTATCCTGTAAAAGGCTTCCCGGATGTCTAATTTGGTAAAGTTGCGGGCCTTCCCCAGCTGCGCTAGGATCTCGGACATTAGCGGCAAAGGGTATGGGTTCGCCGTGCTTATGGTGTTTATTACCCGGTAATCTACGCACAATCTCAGGGTTCCGTCTGCCTTGGGCCGGAAGAGAACGGGTGCAGCCAGGGGGCTGTTCGAGTGTTCAATAAAGCCTCTATCTAGGTTCTTGTCTATGAATTCTCACAGTGTTTTCCTCTCTGGTTCGGACATGGCATATAACTTTGGGCTGGGGAGTTTGGCTCCGGGCTCTATCTCAATGGCACAGTCTGAGTCCCTGTGGGGTGGCAGTTGGTCGCTCTCACTTTCACTGAACACCCCTGCCAAATCCCAGTACTCGGCCGGCACGCCGGGCAGCTGGTCTTCACCCGTGGCCACTCCCGCTCCTTCAGGGCTGGGGTCCCCGCTCCCCTCGAGGTCATCTATTCTGGCCTGGGACATTCCCTCCCAGAATCTCACTACTCCCGTTTTCCAGTTGATTTGGGGGTTGTGCTTCCGCAGCCACGGGCTGCCTAGGATCACAGGTTGGTGGGCCATTGGGGTTACGACAAAGTTCAAGGTTTCCCTATGTGTGCCCATCCGCAGTAGTAGGTTGCCTGTCTTCTGGGTGGCCGGCTTCCCATTAGCCGGGGTCCCATCTCGCTGGGCAAAGAGGATCTGGGCTGCCAGCTCCTGGGGCTTTATCCCCATTTGCTGAGCTAGTAGGGGGGACATCAAGCATCTGGTGCACCCACTGTCCAACATTGCCTCTGTAGCTATTTCCTTGCCACCCCCGGGGTCCCTCATCCTCACATCAAACTTAAGGGTGCCACAGCTTAGGGGTTTGGACTTACCGCCCTGGTTGGGTTGGATCTGCCGCCGGGCGTCTACAGCAGATCGCTGTCGTTTCCCGCCAGCCACTCGGGGTCGCTCTCCTCCGTTCCTGTCTCAGGGTCCTCCGGGCGAGGGGTGCGCGCCATCTCTGCGGCTGCTGCGGCCTTGGCTTTGGAGGGTTTTGGTCCTTCCGTAGTCTTGGGGCCTGGGACCCACTGCCCTTTGGTCGGGGCCACCTTCTGGCGGCACTCTGCTGTGCGGTGCCCTTCTCGGCCGCAGGAATAACATGCCCCTCTCTTCCCTTTAGGGGCTTCTCGGCTGGACGATCGGGGCTTCGGGGACGGCCTCCTGGCGTACCCGGGTCGGCCCGCTGGGCCCGGGCCCCTGCTTCTCCCTCCTTCCTGGAAGCGCCTGGGCATCTGGTCCTTGTCACACTCCACCCGGCCGGCCAAGATGATCCAGTCCTCTAGCGTCTCGGGGTTTCCCCGGTGCATGGCCCACTCCAGGATGTCGGACCTCAGGCCTGCCTTGAAGTATTCCAGCTTGGTTACCTCGGATCTTGCCCGCAATGGTTTTGAAATTCAGGGCGTATTCTGAGACCGTCTTTTGGCCTTGGTAGTTGCGTTTGATCTGGGTTTTGGCCTTCTCGCTTGCCAACGGGTCTTGGAACCGTCTCTGCAGGGCTCCCAGGAACGCCTCCAGCCGCCCCAGCTCCGGGGCTCCTGTCTCGAACATTTGCACCAGCCAATCCGCCGCAGGACCCTTCAGGTTAGCCCCCACTGCGCGCACGCGGGCCCCTTCTGATGGGAAGGTGTCTCCGTAGTCCTGCATAAAGTTTCGGACGTTGGTCAAGAAGTAGGAGAGTTGGCGCGGGTCGCCATCGAATTTCACCTTCAAATCCCTCCGGCCACCTCCCGCGTCTTGGCTCCTCTCAGCAGCATCCAAGCTGAAGGTGGATGCCCCTCTCCCCGGGATGAACTCCTCCTCACTACTGGCGAAAGTCACTCTCCCCGAGGCTCTTCCTCCCGACCGCTCGGACTTGCGGGTCGGGGGCTTCTCCCCCTGTCGTGACTCTTCGGGGGGACCCCACGCTGGCCCGTCCGCTCGGCGTTGCATCACCCCCAGCTGCCACTGCAGCTCCATCACCACTTGGGCCAGGGCACTCACTTGCTCCTCCAGCTGGGCTCGGGGCACCAGCCGTGGAGGATCCCCTCTTCTTCTGCACCGTCACGTCTCTCAGGTCGGGTACCTGGAAGCCCGGGTCAGGGCCTTCCATGCCGGTGATGACGACTTGTCGGTCTCCCCTCGGGACTTCGCCGACCTCCGCGTCCTCTCCTCCGGCTCCGAGCTCCTCCTCGGCCTCGGCGTCCTCCGCCGCCACAATCTCAGTGGGGATCTCTTCCTCCACTCGGTCTGTCATGATGAACTCAGGGATTTTGGGGTTGCAACTGGATAGGGTTCACAGCTGCAGAAGGAAGTTGGCAGTTCGGTCTTTATGTCAGCTCCGGTAGGATGCCAAATCAAGCCACGCTCACTCCAAGGTTGGTTGAAGGAAAAGTAGTTTAATAGGTCCTTAATCCAGGGCAGTCAAAGACCGAACTGGCCTTTTCCCGCCTGGCTACAGCTTCAAACTTCCCGAGTCCAGCCCCCCGCTGAGCCACTCCCCCCCTGTGTCCGTCCAGCATATCAAAGGTCAGGAACTGGGTGCCTGGCATTTCAAAGGGCAGGAACAGGGGACAGTTCAAAGGGCTGCCAGGTGTCGCTCTTATCTGATGGCGGCAATGGCTGGGTCGTTAGGCAGCGAACCAAACGGCCCAGGCGACGCTGACATCCTGGGTTAAAGGGCTGTGTGGAACCACCCTGGGATGGCCCTCAGGAGAAATAAATAGGTCCAAGAACAAATCACACCTGAACATATATTTAAAAGCAAGACGTCTAAACTGAAGCTGTTGTACAGTGGGCTCTCCATATTGATGGATTCTGTAACCATGGATTCAACCATCTGTGGCTTGAAAAATTAAAAGCAAATCCATAAAGGAAACCTTTATGTTGCTTCTTTTAGATAAGGAACATCATTTTATTATGTCACTATATAATGGGACTTGAGCATCCATTATCTATCTACGGGGGTCCTGGAACCAAATCCCAATGGATACCAAGAGCATATTGGGTTTTTTCCCTTGGCTTTTCTTCGTGAACAAAGATTTATACAAGCATGTTGATGACTAAAAAGGCCAATCTGAGATAGGCAAGTCCAGTTGCAGAAAGCACAGCAGAAAGTCTCCTTGGGTGATGTTTCCGAATTACAGTTCTTTCTGCGTTGTCGTTTCTCTTCGAGACTCGTTCAGCGTGACTTCTCGAAAGAGGCCGCAGCATTGTGAATAGTGTGTCTCCATGTTTCCAGATGTGAGACCAGGGTGGACCATTGTTGGTGATCAATCTGGCCGAGCCTGAGATGTTGTTTCAGGGAATCCTTGTATCTCTTTTTGGGGGCGCCTCTCTTGCACTGACCCATGGTGAGTTCACCATAGATTAGTATCTTTGGGAGGCGGTGGTCCTCCATCCTAGAGACGTGCCCTGCCTAGCGCAGCGGTGTTCTCAGTAGCATGGCCTCAATGCTGGTGATCCCTGCTTGCTCAAGGATAGCAACATTCGTCACATAGTCAGTCCGGTGCATATTTAGGATTGTGTGAAGACAACGCTGATGAAAGCATTCGAGGAGTCATAGGTGTTGGTGATAGGTGACCCATGTTTCAGACCCATATAGGAGAATAGACAGTATAATAGCTCTGTATACACTGATTTTTGTGCTTTGCCTCAGGTGTTTGTTACTCCAGACTCTTTTGTGAAGCCTTCTGAATGGACTATAAGCTTTTGCTAATCTGTGATCTTTCTCTTTATCAATCTTGGCATCTGAAGAGATGATGCTTCCCAGGTAGGTAAACTGCTGAACGGATTTATGCACAGATTTGCCTATGTTGATGTGGGGGTGATGGTGTTCTTCCTATGGTGCGGGCTGGTAGAGAAATTCCATTTTCTTCAGGCTGACTTCCAGTCCACACAACTCTGCAGCTGTTACAAAGAGCATATTGTACTTTGACTATATCATGAGAAGATATCTATGTACAGGGGTCCTAGAACCAAATCCCAGTGGATACCAAGAGCATATTGTACTTTGACTATATCATGAGAAGACATGGCTCATTATATTTAAAAAATGATGCTCTGTAAGGAATGAAGCAAAAGGAAAAGAAGTTAGGAAAAAGACTCTATCAAGGAGGGCAAAGCACTGCCGGACTTGAGTTAGGGATGATGATAACAGGGTGGCGTAGAAGTGTCATTATGGTTATTGTTATGGTTGCGATCTGCTTTTATCTCTTGATTGAGAGATTTATAGGACTGACATAAGCTGAAGTCAACTCGACAGCAGCAGAAAGAACAGTAAGGCCTCAGTAGCCACACAGTGAAGTGCCAGCACAGGTTGAGTAGCCGTTATCCAAAATGCTTAAGACCAAAACTATCTTTTTCTATGTAAGAAGATAACAAGATATCTTGGAAATGGGCCCAAATTTGGGATTTTTGAGTACTTCATATTTTGGAATTTGAGATAAGTGATGCTCAAACTGTAAAACTAGGGCCGAATTGAAACAATTTAACTAGTGAGTGTCCTCCATTGCTGGACATTTTTTTAAAATTCTACTTGTAAACAAACCTGCATTGACCTGCCATAATGCTATTTCCCACCTCTGCCTTCGCTTGGAGACATCGTCTTCTTAGGACCTCATTACATGAAAGTGGGGTAAAGCAGAGGGAACTGTCTTATTTCATTCCCTTTCCATTTTCAGGGATGGTGGACATGCTATGTCTTTTTCCCGCCTTTCCTCGCTGTTATCCAGCCTCTCTCTGCCTTCTGTCATTGTGAATCAGTGTCACAACGCGGGCCCTAGCTCCACCCCGTAATCACACACACACACAGACAGTGTCAATTAACTATTTATTGAATCAAAAGGATAGCAGGTGAAAAGGATAGAATGTTCAATTAAGAAGTAGAGTCAATAAGTCCAAGGTAAAAAGCAATTGGTTTCAAAAGCAATCCAAAACGAGGAATCTCTCAAAGCAAGGTCCATAAAAACAAAGCGAATTGTTCAAAAGCAAACTTAGTCCATGGAGCGGAGCAAACAAGGCAATCCAAAGTTCTTGGAAGAAACAAGGTCTCTTGGCAGTACTTGGCAAGGCTAGCCAAACTATGGCTTCCAGGGAGCAGCAGACCAATGATACGTCTGTCCAGTATAGACGTGGCCGCCAAACTGAGGAACTTTCCCACAAAGTGTGTACTTAATTCCCACCCTTGTGAGACCAGCGCCTCTCCAGGCTCCGCTTCCAATCTTTCCGAGTAGCCACAATACTACTCCTCCGGTCGAAGCTCCTCGCAGGTTCAGCGCCATCTGCTCCGTTATCTTCCTGGGAAAGTGCCTCCAACTCGGTTTCCATATCTTCCTCCGCAGCTGGTGGCAACAAGCGCTCCTGAGAACCAAAGCCTCCTGGTTTCTCATATTCGCAATCTGATCCGGAATCTGGCTGGCCTTCATCATCCGAATAAGCAGAAGGCCAGGTGTCATCCCATTGCAAACTGTCAGTCGGTGATGCATGCCCATCAGCCCCTGCATCCCCTCCATCTTGGTCCAAAGCAATCGGAACCCCAGGGCGGCCCCCCGCCCCCCGGCTGGAACGGAGGCTGGGTTGCTACAATCAGGTAGTTGGGCAATTACCATAACGAGCTCCTTGGACAACTACCGGAAGTGACCTTGTGTCATGTGATGGCCTTGTTGGGACTCTGTTTTGGCAGCACAGAGAAATGGAGAGAAGACTGTGTGTGATGAAGTCCTTAGCCTGGCTTCCCTGCCTCTCCTTGCTCTCGTTGTCCTTGGCCTCATTTGCTTTCACTGTCATTTTAATCTGCCATGGTCTAGTGAGCCACATGCCATTTTGTCAAGGGCTGGGTCAACACAGCCAACCGGAATAAATGACAGGAAGGGGAAGATTAAAATGGCACCAAGATGAAACGCAGCTGTGGGAACCAAAGGTCAACATCCAACTACACAACATTTGGCAAGGTGAGAATTTTGACTAATGGGTTCAGCTGCATTGCTTTATGCTATTTGAATACTAATATTAAAAAAATAACAGGTATTTGGCAAAGGTTAAATGGTATTTAGAGCTGAGACAGAACAGGTGTGTATGTGACCTTTTCAGTAAAGCTTTTCATACTATGTAAAACACACATTTTCTATCAATTTTTCTATGTGGTGAATGAGTGGAGAGTATATGTGTTTGCCAAGAAAGAAGGGGAGGCAATCCTAGGTCCAGCTTGGGAAAATTGAGTTTTGGAAAACTGCAATCCAGACTTCCCATAGTGTGACTGCTGGGACTTATTCTGCTATGTCACTAAGCACTTAGCAACATTTCTTGCTAAGGTGGCTGTGAAATTTCAGTCTCACAGTAACACAGGTGTGGATCCCAGGTGGGCATATTGGTCACCAGACCCAGTCTTACTTTAAAGAATAGCCATGCAATCTGGTTTTGAGTAGCAATTGGAGGTACTATTCTTTATTTCAAGTCATATTCCATTTTAAGATTAGAGAATCGTTTTGTGGGGAGTACAGAGGCCAAATATTAGTTTATAGTAGTCCTCGGGGATAGCATCAGTGGTTTAAGTCAGTGTTTCCCAACCAGTGTGCCGAGGCACACTAGTGTGCCGTGAGCGATCATCAGGTGTATCATGGGAAATTGGAACCTCAAATACCCTTTCTTCTCCCTCCTACCAAATACTTTTTCTTCTCCACTCGGGCTCCCTTCTTCCCGGCCTCGCTCTGCTCACTTTGCCTTGCTTTACTCACGCTGCCGCCATTTTGATCCGAGAGGGCAGGGTGAGCGTGTTCAGGAGGGGAGGGGGGAGGGAGGAAGATGTGGGGCGGGTCTGTGCGGTAGTGCCCGCACGGGTCATGTCTTTCTCCCTTCCCCTCTCCCGAAGAAGGGAGCCTGAGTGGAAAAGAAAACGTAAGTGTTTGGCAGGAGGGGGAAGAAAGGGCGTGAAGGGGGAGAAAGAGGTCTTTGTCGAAAGCTGGCATGAGCAAACTTGGACCTTCGGGGTGTTTTGGACTCCAACTCCCACCATTCCTAGCAGCCTCAGGCTATTTTCCTCCCCCCCCCCCTCAGCCACTTAAGCAGGAAAGGGTCTCAGGCTGTTAGGAATGGTGGGAGTTGAAGTCCAAAGGACCCAGAGGGCCAAAGTTTTCCAATGCCTGTTTTAGGGACCTTAAAGTGGTGAGCCTCCTTCCAACATTGGGATTCTGGATATAAAACAAACAACATAACATAACATTGTTTGAGTCCACAGTGCTCTCTGGGTGTAGGTGAACTACAACTTCCAAACTCAAATTCCCAAGCAAACCCTTTCAGTACTTTCTGTTGGTAATGAGAGCTCAATACGCCAAGTTTGGTTCAATTCCATTGTTGCAAGAGTTCAGGATGCTCTTTGATTGTATGTTAACTATAAATCCCAGTAACTGTAACTCCCAAATGTCAAGGTCTATTTTTCCCAAACTCCATCTGTGTTCACATTTGGGCATATTGAGTATTCATGCCAAGTTTGGTCCTGATCCAACATTGTTTCAATCCACAGGGCTCTCTGGATATAGGTGAACTACAACTCCAGAACCCAAGGTCAATGCCCACCAAACTCTTATAGTATTTTCTCTTGGTTATGGGAGTTCTGTGTGGGAAGTTTGTGTCTTTCTGCCATTCCTGTCAGGATATCTATGTTGTATTCATTGAAACAGGCCCAGGTTTCACACGGCGAGGAGGAGAAGGCGCCGCTGGAAGTCCCGCCGCTAGGGAGACTAACGCGGCTTCCCCCACCGCCGCCCCGCTCGCCCGTGCCCCAAACACGAGCGGTGCGGCGGTGGGGAAAGCCGTGAGTTGCCGTAGGGGCGGGACTTCCAGCGGCACCTCCCTCAGCGAAGGGAGGGGGCGGAACCGGCGAGAAGGAGAAGGCGCCGCTGGAAGTCCCGCCGCTACGGCAACTCACGCGGCTTTCCCCACCGCCGCCCCGCTCGTGTTTGGGGCACGGGTGAGTGGGGCGGCGGTGGGGAAAGGTGCCGCCGGAAGTCCCGCCTTTAGGGAGACTCACGCGGCTTCCCCCGCCACCGCGCTCGCACAGGCGCACCTCCTCCCTTCACTGAGGGAAGGAGTGGCACCCGCCGTGTCAATCGCCCTAGGGGCGGCGGTACTTCCCCCCGGCTTCTTGTCCCGCAGGCAGGCGCCACTCCTTCCTTCACCCCTTCCTTCAGGGTCGGAAATGCCGCCCCCAAAATCCGCCGCCCGAGGCCATGGCCTTGTCTGGCCTTATGGGTAATCCGGCCATGAGTAAAATTGTGTCCAAGTGCATTCATTCTGAAGTGTAAATTTATCCTTAGGACTTCATCAGATGAAACTCTTCATTTATTATTTATTTCACACATTTATACCCCACTTTTCTTACCCCCGGAAGGGGTCTCAGGGCGGCTTCACAAAAGGCAACCAATTGATGTCAACACATGCAATTATAAACAACAACTACAATTAAAATCAACAATTAAAGCATGTTATTAAAATGTCTCTTCCCCTCCCTTCCATGCACTTCTAAAATGATCCATATGCAAAGTAACATGAATCCCATTATATGACACAAAGGGACTTCCACCTCTCATCCATGCTGCTTTGTTAGTGAACTATCTCTAAAGTGTCGGGAAACAGGGGAGAACTGGAGCCACTAAGACGCCTTCCACACAGCTGTATAAAATCCACATTGAACTGAATTATATGGCAGTGTGAAAATGGGAGAAAACACATGGGATGGGGTCTGTCAAATTTGCTCGTGTTGAATTATTCCAGTGATGTGGAGTAATGGGTGTTCCTATGGGCAGTCTCCTAAAAAGCTGCCCATAGACTGACATTTCTATCCGAAATCCTGCTTCATGAGCCTGGCACAGTAATTATTTTTCATTAATTTAGTCATCAGTAATACCACAATTTTGGAAGAAAGCAAAGGGACAGGAACAAGTGGTGAAGGAGAAAAAATAAATAAAATAAAATAAAAATGGGTAGTGAAAATGTGCTGACAAAGGCTTTCATGGCTGGAATCACTTGGTTGCTGTGAGTTTTCCAGGCTGTACATACAACAGCCCAGAAAACTCACAGCAACCCATGGATTGTGAAAGTTTTTAGGATGAGGGATGTGATGACTATGATGAATAGGGAGGAAATAGAGAAGAACTTGGTGAAGGAATGGGAAGTATATTTGAAGAAGGGAATGCGTTTTAGAATAGGCAATATAATTTGGGCTTTGTTAGAATTTTTGCTTTTAACTTTTTGATGATGGTTCTTTGTGCTAGAGGGAATAATGGGTGAATGTTTTACTGGGAAGGAACGGTAAGGTTGCATATGAATGTCTTCAACCCAAAGGACAGGAGGTCACCTCAATGGAAGGGAAATAGTCTAAGGTAGGACTGCCCAACTACGGCCCCAGCCCTTCCTCCGGCCCCGGGGCTTTTAATAAAAAATAAAAATGAAAAATAAAATAAATATTTTTCCGGCCCCCTACTTCCGGGTTCGGAGCAAGTATCGCGAGAATACGCAATCCACATGGGATTTTGCTGTCGATGCAAGATCACGCTGGCGTTGACAGCGAAATCCCGTGTGGATTGCGTATTCTCACGATACTCTTCGGCTACTCTACTACTGGATCGCTGAGGCCCACAGGCGTGATTAAGACCTTCTTCGACTCAGTTGGTCATCGCCTTTCTCGTCGTCCGGGTACTCCTGGATCCTGCGCGTTTGGAAAAGGTAGGCGAAGCAGGGGGCTCCTCAGGGGCTCCTCATTTCCTCCCCCCATCTCCCCTCATGTATTAGATATAAAATGTAATATATTTAAAGGTGAAATAAGGGGAGAGGGGATACATTGAGGGGGGAGGGGAGGATGGAATTAAATATATTTAATATTAAATTAAAATAATTTAATATATTATCCCTGCATTTAATGTTAGTAAAAGATTATATTTGACTGTATGGATGCCCCTTTTGAATCCCCACCCTGCATTTTATCTCAGTAAAAGATTATATTTGACTGTATGCATGCGGGGGCGGAGCCGTGGAGAGGGCGGAGCCAGGGGCAGGGAGGGGGTGGAGCCGGGGCGGGGGCAGACCCTACGCCCCCCCCAGGTCATCAGTGACCAGAATTCAGGCCCCCGGGCCGGTAGAAGTTGGACAGCCCTGGTCTAAGGTATTATTGAAGGTATTATTCTGAAGTGTGTGTGTGTATGTGTGTGTGTGTGTGTGTAGATTTTGGGAGCGGGAGGGGGAGGGGGAAGCAATCAAACCAATAATTTGCATTTGATCTTGATTAAAATTTGTAATTTCTGCAATATGATTGTTACAAAAATAAAAGTTTTGGGATACAACAAAACCACAATTTGAAGATATGTGATACTAAGCTGGCTTTAGCCTATAAAGCCCTAAATCAGGGGTTGAGAACCTTTTTGACTCCGAGAGCCATGAAAGCAAAATATTTGGATTTTTTTTTCCAGTGAGAGCCATATAATAAGGCATGTGGAATTTGCAGGGCCTTCACTCTGCAAACTAGGAAAAACCGCGAGCTCCGACTCAAAGCGGCTCTCTACGAACGAGCCCTCGTGCCTTCCGCCCCTCCCCAGCAGTTTTCAGAGGCGACTGCTCCTTGCGGGCCCCAGATCTTACCTGGCTTGGCTGCCAAGGCTTCGGGCAGCCCAGCACCCTGCCTTTTCTGCAGCAGGAGAGCCTCCTGGACTTGGCGGAAAAGACTCCCTCCCTGCCTCCTACAGTTGTTCTCAAAAAAACGTGGGTAATGTTGTTATAACACTAAGAAAAACACTCTGTAAAGGCAATGGGAATGCACTAATTATCTGAAGTAGAAGAAATATATTTATCAATAATTGCCAACAAATTATAGGAGGATAATGCCTTCAATTACATTCATTGTATGTCAAACTATAATAGTATTCATTTAAGCATCACTATGCATTTATAATATGATTCCAGTCCAATGTAAGGGCTAATATCAGTATTAACTCAGTACCTGAATATGTATAGTAAACTCAGCGTGGACCCTGTAGTTTGTTATCAAAGGAAAAGTAAAATATCAACCACAAGCAATTGTAATCCATAAAGCCTCCGATGAGGGAATTGTAATCCAGAAACCTCCGATTGAGGGCTTGTGTGAAGTCGAAAAGGAAAGCTTGCGGGATCGTTCGCTAGGGCGAATGCAATGTGGCGCTTCGCCAGAGAAGGGAGGAGGTGGCCCGTAAGTACTTGCTCCACACGAGGTTACCCTTCAAGATGGGCAGTGTGAAGCCCGGTGTCAATGCAGCTCCTCTGCCGGGTCCTTTGCCTCTGCGAGCCAGATGCAATCATCAAAAGAGCCACACCTGGCTCACGAGCCATAGGTTCCTGACTCCTGCCCTAAATGATTCTGGCCCAGTTTACCTAACTGAATGTATTTTCTCCGATGAACCACTTTGAAGATTAAGATCACCTAGGAAGGCCCTGCTCTCAGTCCCACCTTTTTCGCAAATGCCACTGGTGGGGATGAGAGGGGGGGGGCCTTCTCATTGGTGGCCCCTCAGCTGTGGAACTCCCTCTCTAGCGACATTAGATCAGCCCCCTCCCTCCTTGTCTTCAGAAGGAGAGTAAAAACCTGGCTCTGTGAGCAGGCTTTCAGAGAATAGCGCAGTTCATAAATGTAATTGGAATATGTGCAATGACTATGGAATGGCCTTAGACTACAATATCTGGGATTTTAATATTGAATGTAATTTTAAAATGTTTAATATGCGTTCATTTTAATTCAGTTGATTTTAAGATTAATGTTTGTATGTGTTTAAGGCAGACCTGGGTATCTTATGGCCCGTGGGCCAGGTGCGGCCCACCAGCCAATTCTGACTGACCCATGGATCCTTCGGCGCCCGAGGAGAAGGGCGTTGGGGGTGGGGGCATTTCCACAAGAGGAAGGGCTGCCGCCATCCCATCGTGGGCTGTGGGGCCTGCCGCTCCAGAGAACGATCGGAGGAGTGGCGGTTTTGGAGTGCCTGCCATCCCGGGAGGCGAGCCGGGCCTGCAGCGGGAGCAGTCGGCGACCTGCGGCGGCTGATCGCCCTGGTGACCTGGAAGACTTGATTGTCTTCCGGGTCGCCAGGGCGATCAGCCAATCAGGAACGCCTCTGACGGAACAGCTGGGGGCGAGAGCGGGCGGTTTTTATTATATTATTCTATAATAATTTTATAATAATAATAATAATATAATATAATAAATAATATAATATTATATTATAATTTCAATATATTATGTCTATATATACTATAATATAATAATTATGATATTAATACTAATAATATATGAATATTTTTGATATATTAATATGTTAATATTAATGGTGTAATATATAGTAAATAAATAAATAAATCATGTAGATTAGAATGTATTTCAGCCTTTCGGTGCGGCCCTCCATAATATTTTTTGGCTCTCAAGTGGATCTTGGAAAAAAATAATTGCCCACCCCTGGTTTAAGGTGTTGAATAATTGCCATATGTAAGCCACCTTGAGTCCCCCTTGGGGTAGAGAAAAGCAGGGTATAAATAAGGCAAATAAATAAACAAACCAGATATCACCACTTTGTTTTTCCTTTCCTTTCTCCTTTATAGTAATCTTGGCTTTCAAAATTGCACTACTGTTAGCTTTTTAACTTTCTTTCCTTCTTTTTTTAAAACCAATTTCAGTAATTTCTAGGTGTAAGAAGTGTTCCCCACATAGACGATGCTGCTGTCTTATCTGTCAGGGCAGAGATCGGGCAGGGCAGCACACAGATGACAGCCCTGGTTTATTGCCCCTGCCAATCCAATCTTCACAATGCCACTGCTTCCAGTAGGTGAAATTCACTGTGATCCTCAGTGTTCGTTTCCCAACAATACGCTTCCCCTAAGGATTAGTTTATGGGGTTGGGTTGCCCTGGCTTTGAAGAAAGAAAAAAGATCTGCATTAGAAAGGTAAAAATACAGACTTGGCTGAGGTTAATCCAGGGATATGGGCCCCCTGCCAACAGTGACTAAGCACAGAGTGGAGGTAATGTTCTCATCCATGGAGGGAGGGAGCCGCACAAGCCTTTCTGGAGCACGTTTCTCAGCAGTCCATTTGCTACAAGGGAGTATTATAAGTCCTTAAAGGGATCACTCCTCTTTTGAATATTGCTTTGGAAACATTCACATTTCAGGAAGGGAGGAAGGAAAGTGGTGGGGGTATGCAGTCAGAGGATATACACAGCCCTATATCCCAGAATACCAAAGGCAGAAAATCCCATATCATCTGAATGTAGACTTAGATAAACCAGTTCAAAGCAGATATTGTGCCAGGAATGTGGCACAGCTGGCTGGGTGTCAGCTGCATAAGATCGCTACTGACCAGAAGGTCATGAGTTCGAGACCTACCCTATTGTGGGCTCTCGCCTGTTGTCAGCCTGTTGTCAACCTTTGCAACCCGAAAGACAGTTGCATCTGTCAAGTAGGAAATTAAGGTACCACTTAGTGGGGAGGCTTAATTTAACTGATTTACGAGGCCATAAAAAGATCTCCAGGAAACACGCTGAGGAATGAAGGAGTGCGACAGCTCACCCTGGTGGCCAGATGTTAAATTGCCTCTGTCAGTCTTGTGTATTTGTGTGTCTAAATGTAATGTGTACATTGTAATCCGCCTTGAGTCCCCTGCAGGGTGAGAAGGGTGGAATAGAAATTAAGTAAGTAAATAAATAAATAAATAAATAATATTGTGGGATTTTCTCCCTTGAGATTCTGGGATATAGGGCTGTGCGGAAGGGCCCTAAGTTTCATTAAAAGGGATTTTCATAGAAGTTACACACAGTGATTTATGTTGAAATTAATGGCAAAATGCTGTAGTTCAATATGTCTAGATGAATGTGATTTGTGTCTCATGAGAGTGGATGCAAGTGAGCAGATTTCCTCTCTCATGAGAGCCATCTAGTGGTAGAGTTAGTAATATAGTTGGAAGAAATAATCACTGTTACTAGGCTCTGCCTATTGGCTCACTCTCTCTTCCAATCACAGCGATGAAGAAGGGAGGAGTTTAGAGTTGCAATTTATATATACTGATGAAAATTTTGTTTTTTAAAAATAATTTTTATGAACAGAGTGTGAGAAATCGGGAAGGATAAAAAAATGGTTATAAGGAAGGTCTCATGTAAGCCACCCCAAGTCCCCTTGGACAGATGGTGGCATGGTATAAATAAAGTATTATTATTATTATTATTATGGTTATTTTTTACATCCTATTTGTTGTCTTCTTCAGTAATTAATACAAAAGTTTTCCATGATGTTTAAAAAGTTATTTTTCCTTATCTAAACTATAATAGAAAAATTAAAAAGTGAGTGTACGTTGCATTAAAGCAAAAAAGAGAAAAGAAAAGAAAGCCCTACTTAACCCTTTCTACCCCTCACTGCTGTCTTCTTCATCATGATCAGAAATCTATCATTCTTATCTTATATGTTCTTATTTAAAATAGATTAATTTTTGCAGGGTTCCTTGAATATTATTGGGGATTGTGTTATTCTTGTCACTAGCTCCCCCCCCCCCCTTTTTTCTTATTCCTATCACTGTAGTGCTTACTAATATTTAAAAAAACCCCAATGTTTTTATTATATTGTCTTCTTTTAAGAAATCAATAAAAGGATGTCAATCTTCTTTGGGAGGGTCTGGCAAATGTATAAGTAGTCAAATTGTCAATCTCTGTATGTCACCAATATATGTGTAAAAAGCCTACTTCCTCCGCAGAAAATACCATGTGCACTTTTCTTATTGCGCAGAATAACTCTCGAACTGAGAATAGTCTCGAAATGCTGCAAAAATATAGCAGTTTGACATCACATTAACTGCCATGGCTCAATATTATGGAATTCTGGAATTTGTAGTTTTGTAAGTGATTTACCCTTATCTGTCAAAGAACCCTGGTGCCACAATTAGCTATAATTGCACATCCCTACTAGATAGTCCTTCTGACAGAGATACCTTCAAATAGAGGTGTGGTGAAGTCATATTTATTTGTTACAGGTTTTAAATGTGGTGTGTGTGTGTGTGTGTATATATATACACACACAGTATATATATATATATATATATATATATATAGGGTAAAACTTGGCAAACCCTTAAAGGGTTAACAGTTTCCGTTACCATGGAAACAGGAGGCAGAGCTTGCAAGTGGCTTTAGAATCTTCAGATTCAAACTTCTACAGTTGGTTGTTGACAGCAAAAGCTGAAGGGTGTGTGGAGAGTTAAGGAGTCTGTTTTAGCCAGCTATCAGTGGTTTTAAAAAGACTCTGACTCTACTCTGAGAGAGAGCGAGAGTATGAGTAAAGGTTGACTTTACTCTGGGAAAGAGTAGTAGTAAAGCTGTCGTTGAACTGCCAGGAGAGCAGTTGGTTTTAAGGATCAGCAGAGTGAAAAAAACTGCTGAGTTGTTAGTTCTAGGAGTGCAGTGATGTAATATCAAGATGTTAGTGTATTGTAACCTTAAGAAACATACCTCTGAGAAGATATTGTAACCACCTAAGCTTTGAATTCTGAAACCTCTATGCTTAAACCACTGTCTCGTAGTTCTTTCTCTCACAAGCCTTGAAACAACTTTTTCCTAGTGAGTAGCCAAGCTTAGTAAATGGTGGCAGAGAAAGTTAACAAGTAGTATCAGGGGGAGTTTAGAATAAGAACACTACCCTGTCACACTGTCCACCACAGTGTTGAAACAAACAAGCTCCTTACATTAATTGGTAGATAAAAACAAATTGGAGATTTAGCACACACTGTAAGCTGCGTCTTTAAAAGAGGTATCTTCTATTTGCAGCAAGGCAATGGCCTTCCTGAGCACATTACCATCTTCACAAAGCTGAAAGTTAGTGATGTGGTCTTACATGTTTATCAGCTGTAGTCTCAGATAATTGGACGAAATAGTTGAATCTACAAATGGAGTCAGAGTGTAGATTACTTACTGTTAGACAAACACAATGGCAGGCAGAACACATAAAAACTTTTTTTAGGGCGGTCATGATGGGCATTCCAGCATTAGACTAAAATGAAAGAGAACCTGATACAATCTATCTCTAATCATCTTGGATGCCTCCTTCCAGATGGTGATGCTGATACTAGTGATGACTTATATCCTGCTCACCCTCTCTAAACTGGAACTCAAAGCAGCTTATAACAATCAATACACAACTGAAATAAAACTATTAAAATGTTATCATTAAAATGTAAGTGAATTTCTAATGGGGAAAATGAATGATTTTTTTCAACTTCAACACTATTTAGTAGGGGTGGATATCTCCAATTTAAATACTTTGAAACCCGTTAATATTTTGAATTTGAAATTATTTTGACCCTATATCGACCCTCGACGTCCAACCTGGAAGTGAAGTTTCAAAACCGAACCCAGGATTGCCATTTTTTGTAAAATGTAAATTTTTTTTGTAAAAATCATGTTATTAGGTTGTTTTCCCCCTCCTCAGTTCTCAACTCGCGAGAGGAGACTGGAGGGCAGCAGCACCCTCCTTTCTCCTCTCACCAGCTGAGAGCTTAGGCGGGCACTTTGGAAGCAGCCCGGCCGAGGGAGAGCTTGGAGAACAGGAGGAAATTCCTCTGAATCTTGGAGTTAGTTCTCAGCAGCGAAGGAGGACGTGAGGGGATGGCCTCCGCACCTCCTTCCCTGCTAAGACCTAAAGCGCGTCAAGCTTTGATGCGGTTTAGTTCTTGGCAGGGAAGGAGGGGCGGACCACCCACTCCTCCATTCCTCCCCCCGCAAGTTCAGAGGCATCCCGGGTTATATTTAATCCAGGATGCCTCTGAGCTTGCTGGGGAAGGAACGAAGGAGTGGATGGCAACAATTTCTATAATGACTCAGCAACAGAAATCCCCCCCCCCCTCCGAGTTTAGAATCAATTTTTTTTATGGATCAACCACCCCTACTATTTAATCTTCTCCTTTCCATTTAAATAAGCAGTCAGTTCCTGAATTTAATTGAATTTTCCCCCCTGAAGCAATGGGGATGTTTGGAAGGGACTACCATAGCCAAGGAGGAGGCACCAACAAGTAGATCCTGTTTTGCATCCCCACAAGGCATGCCTCTGAGATTGGTATGACTGAGATAAAGGCCTGCCTTGAAGCTCTCATGGCCTGTTTATTTCATACATTCTTTTATTCAGCTGTCATTGAGAAGACTGTTTAGTTTTACAATGAAATGTTGAAAAGAGATGGCATGCCCACCTTCCTTGCTGGCAGTACAGGAACCATTAATATAGGAACCATTTCCCCATTTTCTTCTCGCTGTCAAAGCCTCACGGGGTCTCTTTCCACTGTTCTCCCTCTTGTTGGCTATTTAGGAAAAAGACATGTTGACAGACTCATTTTCCTTCATATTCACAGCTTCATGTGGGCTGCTGCTCATCCATCTTCCAGAAATTCTGCTTTCCTTTCTCATGATGGATGGTGGGACAAGATTGAGAATATGAGCAAGAGGAAAGAGCCGGTTCTAGCTAAGAAAAAGGAGCTGCTCACTCAGAACCCTTCTCTCTTTTTCCTGCACCTCCGTGGGCATTTCAAAGTGTAAAATGACATGCTGTATTGAATATAACGCATGCAGTTGCAAGGTATTAAGACATAGGGGTCTGATCTATATCAACCACACCATTCCCAGCACTACTGGGGGAGATTTAAATACATCCATTTTTTAGAAACTTAAATTGCCCCTGACTCACGTGGTGGATTTTAAAAGAATTCAGGAAATTGTAGTAACCCCCAATAAAATAAAGGAAAGGGGGATAAATAAATCACTTTCCTAAGTCTTGGTGATAAGCAATCAACTTTGTTATCTGACTGGGGATTGTTCCACACAGGGCTTTAACCCGAGCCCAATCGGGTTTCTTAAACCTGATTGGGCCCTGGTTGAAGTCCACACACTAGGGGTGGATATCTCCAATTTAAATACTTTGAAACCCGTTAATATTTCGTATTTGAAATTATTTTGACCTTATATCGACCCTCGGCGTCCAACCCGAAAGTGAAGTTTCAAAACCGAACCCGGGATCGCCATTTTTTAATAAAGGTCACATTATTAGGTCGTGTTTTCCCCTCCTCGGTTCTCAACTCGCGAGATGAGACTGGAAAGCAGCAGCACCCTCCTTTCTCCTCTCACCAGCTGAGAGCTAAGGCAGGCGCTTTGGAAGCAGCCCAGCCGAGCTTTCCTCTGTTTCCCCAGGCTCTCCCTCACAAGCAGAGGGAGAGCCTGGATCTCGGAGTTAGTTCTCAACAGGGAAGGAGGACACGAGGGGATGCCCTCCACACTTCTTTCCCTGCTAAGAATTGAACTGCATCAAGCCTTGGCGCGGTTTAAGTCTTAGCAGGGAAAGAGGAGCATCCATGGAGGGAGAGCCTGGATGTCGGAGTTAGTTCTCAGCAGGGAAGGAGGACGCAAGGGGATGCCCTCCGCTCCTCCTTCCCTGCTAGGATGTAAACTGCGCCAAGGCTTGGCGCGGTTTAGATCTTGGCAGGGAGGGGGGGCATCCGCTCCTCCTTCTTTGCTAAGAATTAAAGCGCTTCAAGGCTTGATTCGCATTAGTTCTTGGCAGGAAAAGAGGTGTGGCACCTCCTTCTCTGCTAAGAACTAACACGACTCAAGGCTTGATGCGTGTTAGTTCTTGGCAGGGAAAGAGGTGCGGGCAAAGTAACAGGAAATACTAACGAATTTTCGTTATTAATTACGTTTCAATTACAAAATTTATTGAAAATTTTTCAGATTAATTTCTATAACGACCCAGCAACGGAGATCCCCCCCTGAGTTTAGAATCAATTTTTTATGGAGCAACCACCCCTACCACACACTTCTCCCCAACATCAGCACTTTCCTAAAAGGAAAGTGTCCAGATGCCTTGCCGGGCCTTCCACAAAACAACCTCACCCAGAAAAACCTTTTAAAAAGGAAATAATTTACCCAGCTGCCATTACCCATTCTCTGGAGCTCTCATGGTATATATAAATGACACGGCAGATGAAGGGGGGGGGGGGGCAAGTTCGATTTTCCTCCTCTCTCCTTCTCCTGGTGTGTCATTTCTATATGCCAGAAGAGCTCCAGAAAAGAGGGAATGACAGCTGGGTAAGTTAAAAGGACTTTTGGGAGGGGTGAGGATTGTCTTGGCTTAGTTGGGCTCCAAGAGCCCAAGAAACTCAAGACAGCTGTGTGGATGGGCACCAGATGTCGTGCAACGTGATCCCTGAGCCCAATCCGCACAGTGCCAGCAGCTGGAAAGAGCCAGGTCTTCTGAAAGACCTGACTCTTTCCAGCTGCCAAATTACTTTGGGACAAAGGAGGGGTTTCCTGCTTTGTCCCAAAGGAATTTGTTTTTACTTGAAGCGTCATTCGGACGCCCCAGGGAAAAAGCAGGAAGGTGTGCATTTTAGGCACTGTCTGGATACGTCCTGGGACTACTAGTTTGTTTCTCCAAACATTCTACTGAAATGTTTTTTTAAAATGCACATGTTTTTGTTGTTGTTGTTGTTATAGGGCCGGGGAGATAGCACAGTGGTAACACAGCTGTGCTTGCAACCTGAAGGTTGCTAGTTCGATTCCCCGAGCTGGCTTGAACAACCAGCTGCTGAAGCCCTGTCCTTCTGCTCACCCAGCAGTTCGAAAGCAGCCCAGCTGTGAGTAGATAAAACTGGGAACCACGAAGCGGGGAAGATTTTTACAGAGGGACTTTACAACGCCTGAAATTTGGTTGTCTAGAAGGTGGAATGCGGAACAGAAGCTCCCGTCATGAGGATGGAACAACACCACCCCCTTGTGACGTAACGACGTGATGACATAACAACAATGAGGTAATGGAGCAATTCACATCCAGCGACGCGCACCCTACGAGGCAGACAGGAAGAAGGAGTCTTCTAAAATTGCACTGCGTACAGTGTACTGTGATTTGTATGTCTTCCAACAGGGACTGTCTGCCGTATGTGTAATGTAATCCGCACTGAGTCCCCTTCAGGGTGAGTAGAGCAGAATATAAATAAACAGTTATTATTATTATTATGTGTCATTTCTGATTTACAGCAATCATAAGACAAATGTATCACATGGTTTTCTTGGAATTCCTTTCTTCTCAGAAGGTTCACCATGGCTTTCACCTAAAGCTGAAAGAGTGTTACATGCCAACAATCACCCACAGGGCCGTAGCCAGGATTTTGATTTGGGGGGGGGGATTTGAATTTTTTTGGGGGGCTGAGTCTGAGTGAGAGAGGATCTACCCTAGCAAACCTTTTGTATCATTATTCCAATACCCCCATGCATATGGGATATATTGAGCATAGTGATCAGATCATGATATGAATACACATAACAGTTTAAATAAAGTACCAGTAAGGCCTTCTCGCGGACCACCCTGAGAATTTCGGGGGGGGGGGGGCTGAGCCCCCCAGCTTCTCCCCGGCTACATACCTGATCACCCAATAATAATGACGACGACGATGATCATCATCTTTATTTTTAGACCACCCACTCTCCCCAAGAGGACTCGGGGTGGTTTACACACAAAAAGGCAAACATTCAATTCCTCAAATAAATATAAACACATCAATAAATGTATAATAAAAGAATTAAGCATTGAAATGAAAACAAAATATAAACAATCCAACAGGACATAATAAACTAGAACATGAGTAAATATTAAGTAGGTTTCCATATCTGTGTGAGTGTTTGAACCCTGGTCTCCCAGTGTCCTAGAACAGTGTTTTTCAACCTTTTTTGAGCCGCGGCACACTTTTTACATTTACAAAATCCTAGAGCACACCACCAACCAAAATGACACAAATGACACTCTAACACAGTAATACATATAGTTTATATGTTTTTAAATGTATTTATACACTCAGTGTGAAACCTGGGCCTGTTTTGATGAACACAACATAGATATCCTGGCAGGAATGGCAGAAAGACACACACGAAGGTCTTGCTCAACAGCCGGGAGTTATAGTTCACCCGCAATCAAAGGTCATTCCGAACTCCACCAATGATGGAATAGAATCAAACTTCCCACACAGAACTACCATAACCAAGAGAAAATACTATAAGAGTTTGGTGGGCATTGACCTTGAGTTTTGGAGTTGTAGTTCACCTATATGCAGAGAGCACTGTGGAGGGGAGGGAGGAAGATGTGGGGCGAGTCTGAGCAGTAGCGCCCGCACGGGTCATGTCTTCCTACCTCCCCCTCCCACGGAAGTGTGAGGTAAGCAAGGCAAAGCAAGCAGAGCCAGGCTGGGAAGAAGGGAGCCCGAGTGGAGAAGAAAAAGTTTTTGGCAGGAGGGGGAAGAATGGATATTGGAGGTTCCAATTTTCCACGGCACACCTGATGATCACTCATGGCACACTAGTGTGCCACAGAAAACAAACAAGGCTGGCTGGCCCACCAAATACAGAGGCAAGAAAAGAATCACAAAGAAAATAGCATATAGCATATAAGCTTCTTAAGCATCTATATTCTCAAATTCTCAAGTTCCAAATTAAGGATAATACACTTGTCCACTCTTAATACAGTAAATTATATATCACATATATTGTTATTGTATTTACACGCAATACTGCTGTCTTTACATACATACAAAGCAATCACAGGCGGTAAACTCACATGCAAGTGAGGAGAGACGTCGCAAAAAGGCGGAAAGGAGTTCCTGCGTCATCGGAAGGGGACACGGTCCGGGATGTCTCCCAAAGTAAAAGCGTCAGTTGTAAACAATAATAAAGTCTCGGTTTTTTGATGCCAGTCTTATATCTTTAGAACATAATGGGGAGACAATCCATGGTCAACGAAACCATAATTAATGCGCACCTTCATTTCGCCCCCGAAGGGGCTTCCTCAGGACCAGGGGCGTGGCCTAGGTAGCGAAGTCTCGCGAACGTCCACGGATATCATCAGCATTTGCGGTGCTAGTGTTCCTTCATGCATTGTGTTGTTCCTGTTTGAGATGTTCGCGAGACTTCTTTCCGCCTTTTTGCGACGTCTCTCCTCACTTGCATGTGAGTTTACCGCCTGTGATTGCTTTGTATGTATGTAAAGACAGCAGTATTAAGAGTGGACAAGTGTATTATCCTTAATTTGGAACTTGAGAATTTGAGAATATAGATGCTTAAGAAGCTTATATGCTATATGCTATTTTCTTTGTGATTCTTTTCTCGCCTCTACACTAGTGTGCCACGGCACACTGGTTGGGAAACACTGTCCTAGAATAACACTCAAACCACCACAGTATGGTAGCTCTCAGTTTCTTTGATACTTAATATATAATTCAGCCCCATCTCTGTTCCTAAGAACATAGTTCCCAAGTAACTAGTGTTGGAAAACAAAGAAGGTGGTGGTAAGGGAGCAATGGGCCTGGTGTTTCCCCTTTTGGAGTGTATCCCTCTACCATTTCTTAGTACCTGGGAGATACGATAGCCAGTTTTCCTTTTCACTTTCTTTAAGAAGGGGGTAGTAATTGTATCCTCAGTAATGCTACAGCATCTTGATTAATCACTTCTGTTTGTACCAGAGGTTCACACTTCAAGAGCACATTGAACTTTGCTAGCATAAATTCCACTTATCATTAAAAGAATATTATCATCTGTTTATGAAGTGATGATAAAAAAGCCTTGTCTGAACACATATCTTCTTTCCTAAAGGGGAGAGCTGAAAAATCCATGTTTCTTGGCTTGGGTTTTTCATGCTACCTTTAAACAAAATGACCATCTCACTTTGCATTCTATTGTCACCTGCCTAAAATTGATCAAAGATCCCCCAAACCGATGCAGACACCAATCTCTAAAGGAGGATAATGAAGATATATGCTTTAATATTTCTTTCTTCACCTTCAACCTCTGATGAGAAATGTATGAAGCCATCGGTACTCTTACTTGCTTATGATCTCTCTCTCTCTCTCTCTCTCTCTCTCTCTCTCTCTCTCTCTCTCTCTCTCGGCATTACTTCATGAATGAAGATTCTTAGGAAGGACTCATCCCAAGCTTTTTACAAGCACGTTGATGACTAAAAAGGCCAATCTGAGATAGGCAAGTTCGGTTGCAGAAAGCACAGCAGAGAGACTCCTTGGGTGATGTTGTTTCCAAGTTGCGGTTCTTTCTGCATTGTTGTTTCTCTTCGAGACCCATTCTGCATGTTTTCTCGAAAGAGGCCGCAGCATTGTGGATAATGCATCTCCATTCCTCCCGATGTGAGGCCAGGGTGGACCATTGTTGGTGATCAATCTGGCCGAGCCTGAGATGTTGTTTCAGGGAGTCCTTATATCTCTTTTTGGGGGCACCTCTCTTGCGCTGACCCGTGGTGAGTTCACCATAGAGCTTGTGCGCCAGCTGCGCCCGTACCTTGAGAAGTCTGACTTGGCCACGGTGGTCCATGCTCTGGTTACATCCCGTATAGATTACTGCAATGCTCTCTACGTGGGGTTGCCTTTAAAGACTGTTTGGAAGCTGCAACTAGTCCAATGGACAGCAGCCAGGTTGATAACTAGGAGCGCCATTCAGAGAGCGTACAACTCCTCTGTTGTGCCAGCTCCACTGGCTGCCAGTTTGCTACCGGGCACAATTCAAAGTGCTGGCTTTAGCCTTTAAAGCCCTAAACGGTTCGGGTCCAACTTACCTGTCCAAACGCATCTCTCCCTATGAACCATCGAGATGTTTAAGATCATCTGGCGAGGCCCTGCTCTCGGTCCGCCTTCTTCGCAGCGCGACTGGTGGGCCGACGAGAGACAGGGCCTTTTCAGTGGTGGCTCCTCGGTTTTGGACCACCCTCCCTAAAGTCATCAGAACGGCCCCCTCCCTCCTGACGTTTCGCAAGACAGACAAGACCTGGTTATTTGAGCAGGCTTTTGTTGATGAAATATAAGGCTTAGTGGATATAAGGAATGACGACGATGTGATGGAAACTGATTTCAACATGACGCTGAGGCTGCAATTGTATGTTTTTAATTGTTAAATTGTTATTATATGTTTTTCTGGGGGGTTGACTTGTTGCTGTGTTGTATTGAGGGCAGAGACTGCCTGTGTAAACTGTCCCGAGTCGCCTTCGGGCTAAGAGGGGTGGTATAGAAACGTGACAAATAAATAAATAAATAGAGTAGTATCTTTGGGAGGTGGTGGTTCTCCATCCTAGAGAGGTGCCCTGCCCAGCGCAGCTGTGTTCTCAATAGCATGGCCTCAATGCTGGTGATCCCTGCTTGCTCAAGGACAGCAACATTTGTCACATAGTCGGTCCAGTGTATATTCAGGATTGTGCGAAGATAGCGCTGATGAAAGCGTTCAAGGAGTCATAGGTGTTGGTGATAGATGACCCATGTTTCAGACCCATCTAGGAGAATTAGCAGTACGATAGCTCTGTACACGTTAATTTTGGTGTTTTGCCTCAGGTGCTTGTTGCTCCAGACTCTTTTGTGAAGCTTTCCAAATGCACTATATGCCTTTGATAATCTGTGATCTATCTCTTTGTCAATCTTGGCATCTGAAGAGATGATGCTTCCCAGGTAGGTGAACTGCTGAACGGACTTAAGCACAGATTTGCCTATGCTGACGTGGGGATGATGGTGTTCTTCCTGTGGTGCAGGCTGATAGAGGACTTGGATGTGTCCTTTGAGCCTGTGCAATGGATTTTTCTGGTGGAGCGCAGCGTGCACAGAATTGGCCTCACCCTTTAAACCAAAGGTTTGTCTGCCGGGGCCTAGCAAGCTTGGACGGTGGCAGCGAGGTCTTCAGGCCGTAGGTTTGCTTCGAGTTTCCTTCTCTTAGATGGTTGACCTTACAGGGTTAGACGGGCACCATCTGCCCGGGTTTGAAATTAGAGTTTTCCTTCTCTTAGGATGGTTGCAAAAAGGCTAGACAGCCCATCCTGCCCATTGACGCTCTTTGTCAGACCCTTCGGTTGTGACGTGTCTGGCATGGGAGGCCCTATCGGTGACTATTATGCCACCCCCAGCATAGCTCACAACTTCATTAGGGTACACAAGCCTCTCCCCCACTGCAAGGGGGCACCAATGGAGAGGATTATATATATATATATATATATATATATATATATGTGTGTGTGTGTGTGTGTGTGTGTGTGTGTGTGTGTATGTGTGGTGTATATATATATATATATATATATATATATATATGAGAAATATACTATATACTATACAATACTTGTATACCACCTCTCTCAGCCTATCAGTGACTCAAGGTGGAAGGAACATTGATATATGAAGGAACATTGAGATCCCATGGCACATGCTCCTGTAATTAGAACAGCAAATTGGTCTCAGAAGAAAAATGTCTCATAATTAAACTATACAAGCTATCAGCTCCAATGGAGAGTCAACTTAAAGGTACATATTACATTGTGTTCTATATATCATTGCTGGCGCAACATGGGCTGGTGTTTTCTTGTCAACAGAGCGATGAATGTGCTCTAGCTTTTACCTTGGAGGAGTTATCCAAGGTGCTGAATCATATTCCTCTAAACTAGGACCTACAGCAGATTCACCATCCCATTGGCATGCAAGCCATCAGTAAAAACAGATGGCTCAGCATATTCCTTGGGGGACTCCAAGGGATATAAACCTTAGAGCTGGTTGGTGGCTGGTGGCTTTTCGTTCCATGATTTGATGTGTTTTGTTATGCTCTTCTTAGCACTGAATGTTTGCCAAATTTTGTTGTAAATCGCTCTGAGTCCCTTTCGGAAGACAGGGAGGGAGAGAAATAAAGTTTATAAAAGTTTATTATTATTTATTTATCTACTTTCAAGAATTTCAAGAGGCATGCAAGCATTATCATAATACATAATGCAAGAATACAGTTGGTCCTCCACATTTTCAGGTTTAACCTTTGCAGCTTTCATTAACATGTTTCTAGGAATCTGGAAGTTTTCCAGCATGATGCGGTGATCAGTTTCCAATGGAAGGTGATCACAGAGTCATGCCAGACGTTCTAAAATTCATAGATTTATTTATTTATTTATATTTTGCTCTTCTCACCCCGAAGGGGACTCAGAACGGATTACAATACACATACTTGCAGACAATCCCTGCAGTTCAACATATGACATATACACATGTGACATTTATCACAGTACAGTACATACATTTTGGCATATTACACATATAGACATATTACATATAGACGAACAGAGGGAAACTTTCTGGCCACCAGGGGGAGCTGACGCACTCCTCATCTCAGCATTTTTTTTCCAGCATCCCTTTGTTGTTCCTTCTGCATTCTTTAGTGATTCCTGGTTTTTTTTAATGGCCTCATAAATCAGTCAAAGCTTTGCCTACCCACTTAATGTGATACCTTTATCTCCTACTTGACAAATGTAACTGTATTTCGGGCTGCAAAGGTCCGCAGCAGGCTACAATTAAGGTCGAGGACCCACCTCGACCTGGGCAGGCCTCAAACTCATGACCTACTGGTCAGAGAGATCTTATGCAGCTGACACTTAGCCAGCTGTGCCACATTATTGTCCATAATGATAAAATGAATGGTAGGTTGAAAATCACTGAGAATGCTTACAGAAACAGGTATGTATTTAAACAATTCTTGAGGTATGCCTGAAATCAAGAGACGTGGTATTTCACACGGTAAAGCAGTGAGCACAGAGTGCTCCCTTTTGCACCAATCCAAAGTTGAGCCTATTTCTCTCATGGCTGAGCAGACAAAGTGAGCAAAGAGGAGAGATAAGGCAGGAACAAGACAATGAGCCACAACATCAGCAGTGTAACAAGCCATGTGTGACTTCCTTACTCTGATGGCACTTCTCTTGAGGGATGAGGCAGTGAAGCATATTTGGCTTGCAGAAGATCCTGGGTTCTATTCCTGGCTTGCTTGCATGCACCTTGTTTCCAACCTCTTCTATGCCTGACCTCTCTTGTTCCATGGGATAGGGGTGCTTATCAGCAGGAGTCTGACAAAAGGCTAGAACCCAGGGAATGGGCTAAGAGGTTGTAATGGGAAGGCACTAGCGGAAGGCGGGTCCAAGGGAGAGAATGATATTATTTGAAGCCAAGTGGGAACAGAGGGTTGAAATCAATATGCACACCTCAGGGAATGGGCGGAGGCTGCCTGGCACGTTGGGGCAGCCTCCTGCGCCATTTGTGCTCTAGGCGTTGAGCGAAGAACACTGAGGATTCCCAGCTAAAGCCAGGTCGGTAGGGATGCGGGTGGGGGAGCCAGCATGGAGAGCTTGGCCTTCAGCTCTCATGGCTCCTTGCCTTGGAGCACCCTCACCCATGGGACCTGGGCCACTGGGACTGTTATATTAGGGATTTTCCTCCCTCCCTACAGAGAACCCCTTCCTTACCTTGCCCAGCAGTGGATCGGCCTGGGTGGTGGGGATCCGCGGCTGCCGCTCCCGCCTGCTGCCTTTTTTCGCGTTGGCCTGGCGGCGGGCTGGGCCTCCGCAGCTTTTTCCCTTTTCTTTCCAGCCCCAGTGCCGGCGCAGGGTGGCCGGCTGCGGTTGGCCTCCTCCGTGGCCTGATCCGCGCGGCCGCCCCTCCTTGCGCCGGGACCGGCACCAGCTTGGCTTTGCCGGCCGGGCGGCCTCAGCGGTGCGTCATTGGGCTGTCGGGGTGTGCTCCGCCGTTCGGGGCTGCCTCCTTGCGGTGCGGTCCCTCGGCCGGGCGCCACCAGCGGCAGGGCTCTCTGGGGCTCCTGGGCCTCGGTAGGCAGGCGCGCTGCTGGCGAGGGGCGCGCAGCGGTTTCGGGCAGCCCCTTTGCAGGGCTGGCCCCGGCGCGCCACCAGCGGCGTGCTCCCTGGCCGCTCCCTGGGCCTCGTGGCAGGGAGGCGGCCATTGCTGGGGGCCGGGTTTCGGGCGCCATCTTGGGATGGTCGCCACTAGTGGGGCGTGGCCCGGTAGCCATCTTGAAGAGGTCAAAAATGAAAGGGCGTGGCCTCGGCGGCCTTTTTAAAGAGCTCGATAATTCGGAGGGCGTGGCCTCGGCGGCCATTTTGAAGAGGTCAAAATTGGAAAAGGGGCGTGGCCTCGGCGGCCATTTTAGGAAGGCCAAAAAGGGAAAAAAGGAGGCGTGGCCTCGGCGGCCATTTTAGGAAGGTCGAGACAAAAAATGATATATATATATATAGATAAATAATTTAAAAATAAAAATAATAAAAATAAAAATATATATAAAAAATAAAAATAAAAATAAATAAAGACAATACTATAAATAAAATAAAAAAAAATACCAATACAATACAGAACAAAGATAAGGCGCCGGGAATGTGGCGCAGCTGGTTGGGAGTCAGCTGCATAAGATCTCCACTGACCAGAGGTCATGAGTTCGAGGCTGCCCAGGTCGAGGTGAGCTCTCCACCAATTGTGTGGTTCATTGTCTGTCAATATATGTTGTTACGAAAAACAATTAAATCTATAAATAATATAATAAGTTTGTTGGGACAATTGATTTTATAGTTAATAAGAAATGAGCATTTATATAAGAAAAGAGGAATGATAAGGGAATATAGGTATACATATATATGTAAATAAAGCGAAAATGTAGGGGCTGAGCCATGTTGTGGAGCTTTCGCTGTCAGCCCCAGGTTTTGTTTTTATGAACTGAGTAGATCAACAGGTATTCCTCATGCCGCAACATGCCGCCCGTTTAGATGTGATAGTTAACTCTTCCATCTGGTCTTTTCTTTTAGGATGTCCCATCGGAAAAATTTGGGTGGCCCTAAGGGAAGGGCCCTGCGAAACAGGCTGCCACAAGGCACCCTCCAGCTCCGACCTTATCATCGTCGGAGGACGAGGGTGTTTCCATCGCAGAGCCGCAGGCCTTTGCGGCACGGCTGCAGAACGTAGAACGACAAACTGGTTTGTCCCACCCAAGGACCAGCAGTAGGCCGGTTCGTGGGGCCCACACTAAAAGTGTTTTTAAAGATCTCTTGTCTCGTATGTCTTTCGTAGAGACCAACATAGCCACAGGAGGGCGAATGGTGCAGGCGGTCCCGGAAGTAATGGCTGTTCCAGGAGCCCACGATGTGACGACAATGACGGAGGTGCTGCCCGTGGTCCCGAGTACACCACTATCCGGGAGGATGCCACGTGCTACCAGTAGTCCTGTTGGGTCGCCACCTCCGACCGCAGGGGAGCCGGCTACCAGGCCGGGCCATGCGGGGTCAGCCCGGCCGGGATTCATTCCAGAGGCCGTGGCCGGGCCTTCTTCGGTAGAGAAGCCGACCACCTCCCAAGGTACCTCCACCACATTGTCTTGGCCTGGGACCAGGTCCTGGCGCCCAGCACCATTCAGGGTCAGTTAGTAAGTGCGGAGGTGGCTTCTTTGACAGATAGCACCAGTGGTTCCTACACAGTTAACAGTAGACATGCCCACATGTAGCACAGGCACAGGGGTGGGCGCTTCCTCTCAAGTCGCTACTCAAGAGATAGTTACACTGGAGTCAGCGAGGACGGGGGAGGCCAACCAGTTTTGGGGAACCAGTAAGTGGCCACCACAGGCCACACCAACGCAGACCTCTCTAGCGTTGGGTTACGCATTTGACAGATAAAACAATTGAAAAATTTTGAGAAATGAATACATAGACTTGTTCTCACTATACTACAAAGAGCGAGAACGTAAAGAAAAGGAAGAGCTCGACGAGAAGCTAAGCGGGCTCTTAAGAAGAGAAAGGTAGACCAGACGTGGGGAAAACTGGTTGTCCTGATATACAATTTACTCGTCCCTACTTGTAGAGGCCCATCCAGCTAGGGCCCAGGCTTTGTTTGTCTATCAAAACATAATTCAGTCGGCGTATGTCGATGGCCCACCTAACGCGTGGCTGATTTACGATAATCGCTTCCGCAATAAAGTGGCTAGCCGGGCCTAACATCCGCTGGGACCTTATTGACCAACAAATTTGGATGGAGGTGATGAACCCCACGAGGTCACCCACCATTGAAAAACTGATAGTGGCCATACATTGAAGAACAAGGGTTGGCAGCCCTTTCGGCAGGGGGGCTCCCCAGTTACAGGCCCAGCGACAAAAGCCCATGTGCTGGGAGTACGCGGCCCAGGGAGCCTGCTCACGTAGGGGTTGCACCTTTCAGCATGCTTGTTCCATCTGTGGTGGCACACACCCAACAAATAATTGCTCGAGGGTGCTCCTTCAGAGGCTGGAATAGAGATGGCCAACCCAACAGGAGACAGGCACCTCAAACCTCTATTTCCAAGGGCCCCAGCCCAATCAGGGTTGATAAGCTCAAAGTGTGGCTGAGGGACTACCCGGATAGGTCATTGGCTCATTATTTATTAGAGGGTTTTTCAAAAGGTTTTAGGATTCCTGCACAAGGCCCCCGTACCCACTTCATGGCACCTAATCTAAAATCCACGCGTGGAATGGAACTATTAGTACAGCAAAAAATCGATAAAGAGGTTAAGGAAGGTAGGGTCCTGGGTCCATTTAGTTCGCCCCCAACCCCCGTATTACGCATCTCTCCTCTGGGGATTGTTCCGAAAAAAGTTAAAGGGAATATCGACTCATTCACCACCTATCTTATCCCAAAGGTGGGTCGGTGAGCGATGCGATTCCCACTGACCAATGTTCAGTACAATATACGTCCTTTGACGCGCGGCGGTTCGCTTTTGATACGACGCTCGGTCTTGGGGCGGAGCTGGCTAAATGCGACATTAAGTCTGCTTTTAGGTTGCTACCCGTACATCCACTGGACTTTGAGTTGCTCGGTTTCCAATTTCAGGGCCTTTTTTACATGGATCGAGCTCTTCCCATGGGATGCTCGGTGTCATGTGCTGCTTTTGAGAGGTTTAGTACGTTTTTAGAGTGGGCAATTAAAAGAAATCGGCTTGTAGAGGGTGGTGCACTACCTCGATGATTTTCTTTCATTGGGGCGGCGGGATCCGCGAAATGTGTTAAATTGCTTGAGTCCTTCAGCAGTTGGCACATGACCTGGGGGTCCCACTAGCAGAGGAAAAGACAGAGGGCCCTCACACAACACTAACCTTTTTGGGGATAGAACTCGATACCATCCACCAATACTCTAGGCTGCCTCCTGATAAGTTACTAGAACTTAGATGCAAGGTTCAGAGCTTTATGCTCCGGAAAAAGGCAACATTGAGAGAGTTCCAGTCCATTATAGGGTGCTTGAACTTTGCATGCAAGGTTGTGGCCCCGGGGAGGCCTTTTTTGCGCCGGATGTGTGATGCTATATCAGGTGTAACATCACCCCATCACCACATCAGAGTTACTCAGGCCATTAGGGCAGATTTTGCAACATGGCTGGAATTTTTATCTGATTTTAACGGGGTTTCATTTTGGAGGCAGGAGTTAATGTTGAAGGATGCACTTCAGGTGGGATCTGGCGCTTCAGGCGCAGTTGGCTTCGGAGTTTTCTTCGAGGGTCACTGGTGTGCTGAAAGGTGGCCCCAGTTATGGCACACCCAGGGGTTCACTACCGATTTGACATTTCTCGAGTTCTTTCCCATTCTGGTAGCGGTCACTTTGTGGTCTGAGAGATTTGCCAACTCGGTGGTACACTTTTGGTGTGACAATTTGTCAACAGTTCATGTCATCAACACGTTAACGTCCAAATCGCCCAGGGTGATGGGGGCCCTTAGACATTTCACTCTACATTGCCTAAAGTTTAACATCATGTTTCGAGCCTTTCACATCACTGGCCTCGATAATACCATAGCTGACGCTCTATCTCGCATGCAGATGGAGCGATTCAGGCTGCTCGCACCCAACGCAGACGTTCGGCCGGAACGCATGCCAGGCCATCTTTGGCAGGTTGGAGTGACGAGGCTTTGAATGGTATGGCTTGGGCGTTGGCTCCGAGTTCTCAGAAATCATATTCGAGGGCCGTTCGGGAATTTAGAGAATTTAGGCAGCAGTACTGTTTACCCGAGGTTAGTCCGCTTCCTTACGACCATTTAGTTCAATTTTGTGTCTACCTCCGCAGGGGTGGTTTGTCCCCAGGATCTATTAGGTCTAAATTAGCTGGGTTAGCTTATTGGTTGAAGGCTCAGGGCTTACCGGATACCACCAATGACTTCGGATCCACAAGATCATGTTGGGATGGTCACGTCAGCGGGCGCGCCCCAGGACGACCGAGAACCTTTGACCCCCACAATCTTGAAAGGTTTAAAGCAAAGTTGGCCCGGAATTTGTCAGTCCTATTATGAACAGGTTTTGTTTCATGCTGCAGCTTTAACAGCCTTTTTTGCGGCGCTGCGGGTTAGTGAGTTAGTTGCATTTTCCAAGGAGGACAAAACTCATCGTGCATTGTTAGATTCAGATATACAGATGGGTTCAGACTGTGTCCTCATTTTGATTAGATCTTCCAAACGGACCAGAGAGCTATGGGCAACAGGATCAGGTTAACAAGGTGTAGCGATTTAGATTTGTGTCCGGTGTCGGCTCTAATGCAATTCACGTCAATGCGTCCCAAGTGTGCTGGATATCTCTTTTGCCATCAGAATGGGGCCCCTTTAACAAAATATCAATTCTGGACAATAACAAAGAGGGCATTGGATCGATTAGGCTTAGGGCACCATAAATTTGGCACGCACTCATTCAGAATTGGAGCAGCTTCCTCAGCATCTCAATTGGGTTTACAACCTAATATTATAAAGACGATAGGTAGATGGAAGTCCGATGTTTTTAAACGTTATATTCGTACCCGATGTTTTAACAAGTTTTTTCGTTTCAGACATATCGATGGGGGCGCGGAGGCGGAGGATCCTTATATGTGGACACAGTTATATCCACTGGGCTGAAAGACATGCTTTGAGGTCCTCCTTTGGCCAAAATCTAGGTTTGGGCAGTGTTGCCACAGTCCAATGGAAGGGCATTCGTGGCCTTCATTGGGCGGGGTTGATCCCTTTATTGTTAAGTAATGAGAGCGAGCCCCTCCTGATGTTCTGGTCCTCCATGTTGGAGGGAATGATGTTGGCTTACTCCAGGGTAAGGCCTTGTTTTTACAAGCCAGAAAAGATATTTTCAAAGAACCCACATTTCTATAGGGTTGATGGTGTCCATTTGTCTGACACGGCAAATGTTCAATTCCTTTTGGATCTGCAGTTGGGCATTAGGTTGGTGTTGAGGGATGTTGTGGGTGATGGAGACTGAATGGACATTCGTCTCCAATCTGTGGCGTAAATAGTTTAGGGTTAGCCATAGACCCATATTCTCTCATGCACTCCTCAAGTTGGGACGGGCCAGTGCACAAATACACTTACCAAGACTGCGGTCGGGGTAAAGGGGGATGCATTGGTCCTGAGACTTTGAGAGTTCTGTTGAATATTGTTTGAGATGTTGGATTGGGGGAAAGGTTGTTAGCTTCTCCCACGAAGGGAGATGATTGGTTCCATGGCATGGAACTTTCCAGGGAATGGGCGGAGGCTGCCTGGCACGTTGGGGCAGCCTCCTGCGCCATTCGTGCTCTAGGCGTTGACCCACCACTCCCGCCCGGTTACATTATATTGGTCGCCTTAGGGGCCGGGTAGGAATTTTTTCCCCTTCTATGTTAAAAAAAAAAAAGAATGAAAAAATATATATATATACAAGGGGGGTTTTTTTGCCTACCCTGTATTGTTACTGGGACTTTTTCCAGGATGGTGGTTCTATAAATAGGATAGCGTAAATAGTTTAGGGTTAGCCATAGACCCATATTCTCTCATGCACTCCTCAAGTTGGGACGGGCCAGTGCACAAATACACTTACCAAGACTGCGGTCGGGGGTAAAGGGGGATGCATTGGTCCTGAGACTTTGAGTGTTCTGTTGAATATTGTTTGAGATGTTGGATTGTGTTCTTCCTTGAGAGGTGACAAGTTTTTGTGTTATAGGGGAATCAGGAGAATTTCCCGTTGCTACATTAGTTCCCTTGACACCTGAGTTTTAGTCAAGCTAAGCCTAAATAGGTAACTTTAAAATAAAAGTTGCCCTAATTTGATCCAACTACTGTTGTCTGTCTCGTTATTTCGGGGGTTGGAAGATAAATAACACAATCCACGATAAAGAAAAGTAATTGTGGCGTCCCGCCAGGGCCAAGAAAAAGGACTTTAAAAGGATGGATGAGCTCTATGGGCCCTGAGGTTCGCATTCTAGCCTTCCCATATACAAGAAACCCTGGAGAGTCTCTAAGCAATGAGTTCAGGACTCAAAAAGGGTGAACTCAAAACAAGTTTATTTAATAACAACCACTAAAAATGCTGGTGGCCCAAAAGCTTGAAGTAGGTTGCAAAAAAGAGTCCTTTAAACAAAGGGATTGCGTTCACTTGGCTTTTGTAGAGTGAAGGTGCCTCTCTTAGGTTCCAGGTTTCCTGTTGCTCCTCAAATGGTCCTCTGGCTCACGAAGTCCTTTGGTCCCCAAAGAAATACAGTCTCTGTTGAAGGGCTGGCTCTTCCTATTACTGAATTCCTTGGTTTGAGTGCGTAGGTTGGCTATACGTGAACGAAGGTGCTTTGTCTGAGTGTTGACTCCAGATTTCCGCCTGCTTCGTCCATGTGCTCTTTGCTGGAATGGCCAAAGAGAGGAAGTCCTGCCCCTCAAATGACCTCAGAAAGGGGAGGAGTTCAGGGTGGTGATGCCAGGTTTGGGGCCAAGACACAGCCCCTCCCATTTGTCCACATGGTAGAAAGGTGAAACAAAGACCCATGCAAGTAAAGGGCAGAAAAATACAAAATACAGATATAAAACAGCCCCATGGGGGCGTCACAGCAATGTATACACTGAGGCAAAGATTCCTTCTGATGCCTGAGAAAAAGCCACAAAAAGTGTCTCAACTCCCTCAACCCAGTCAAATAACACTATGTAACACGATTTTTGTTCCTGGGTTATAAATGTCATTTCCTAATTGTTTCTATCAGAAAAACATGGAAAAAGTTTATTTAACTGCACAAACTTTGTTTTTCTGGGACACCCTGCAGCATATTTCACTATGGTTTTGCCATGAATATTTCATAGAGTCTCAACCCATTCAAGATAGTTTTGGGCAGTCACAAAAATGAAGTTTCCAGAATATAACAACTAATTTTGAAGCCCACACTACATAATTAAACAGAAAAGGGCGTGGCCTTATGCCCGTCGTCGTCGGTAAAAAGCCTTGGTGTCCACCTGGACTCCCGGCTCTCCATGGAGACTCAGGTCTCTATGGTGATCCGGGTTGCATTTTTCCATCTCCGCCAGGCTCGGAAGCTGGCCCCCTACCTGTCCCGTCACGATCTGGCCTCGGTGATCCAAGCAACGGTCATCTCAAGATTAGACTACTGTAACGCTCTTTACATTGGCCTACCTCTGTCGGTGATCCGGAAGCTTAAGCTGGTGCAGAACTGCACTGGCTGCCGGTTGAATTCTGGATCACCTTCAAAATGTTGGTTTTGACCTTCAAGGCCTTGTATGGTCTGGGGCCAGTGTACCTGAGGGACCGCCTTACCCCATATTGTCCCATGAGATCACTGAGATCAGAAGACCAGGATCTTCTCCTTATCCCAAGTGCAAAAACCTCACTTCAATGAGGAGAAGGGGATTTTTCATCATAGCCCCCACACTCTGGAATTCCCTGCCGCCAGAGATCAGATCTCTCTGTGACATCTTGGCTTTTCGCAAAGCCTGTAAAACCTGGTTGTTCTGGCAGGCCTTTGTAACCTACAGTAGGCCCAACTATTTGAACAGTCCAGTCAAATACTGTTGCACTATGCTCAGCGCCACTGTTTTATTGTTCTTTTGTTTAAATTTTAGTGTTTTAATGCTTTCTGCTGTGCTTCTGTTGTATTGCGAGCCGCCCCGAGCCACTCCGGCCTAGAAATCAAATAAATAAATAAATAAATAAATAAATAAATAAATAAAATTAAATGTTCAAACCAGGAACAGAAAAAAAATTGTTACATAGTGTAATTGAAGCATCAAAGTTGGAAGAGGTCCCTAGGACCATCCAGTCCAACTCCGTTCTGATTGAGCAAGAATACACAATGACAGCCTTTAGAGAAAGACAGTCCACTACACTTTGAGGCACTATTGAACAACTCTTGCCACCAGGAAGGTTTTTTTTTACTAACCTTCAGGAGGAATCTCTTTTCCTGTAGTTTCCATCCATCACTCCAAGTTCTTGTCTTTGGAGCAGCAGAAAACAAGTTTGATATTACATACTTTATTCCAGTCTGTAATAACCAAAGCCAAGCAAGTTGTTTTAGCCCACGACACAGGAAAATTCCATTAGTACTTCTCTCCATCTCCGGCAGTAAAAATGTGATAATAACAAATAAAATTACTAACCATTTGCTGCCCTTTTACAGCACCCGAATCTGCTACATAAAGTGGTTGTTTCACTCTTTCAGATTGAAGGGGAAGCCTTTGTTCCTTCCAACTAAAAATGATGGTGATGGGATAAGTCATTTTTTAAAAATTGTATAGTACAGGATACTGTTCCACTTTCTCCAGAAAATGACAAATGGAGGAGGTGTATTTCTCTGAGATTGTGTGTTAAATTACCATCTCTGTGGGCACACCTAACAAAGAGTTTTCCTACTACTTTTATCCTTCTAAATTCTCAGTTTTCCTGAATTCTGTGCATTCATACTGTTTCTGAAGTGAACATAGACATCAGTTTGGAGATATGATTATGAAGAAAGTTAGTTGATTTAGAGACAATGTTCTACCCATCCATGTCTTCTCGAGGAACTAACCAAGATCTGAAAGACTTTCATCCATGGTCGGTGTTGTCGACAGTGTCTCCAAGAGAGGTTCCATGCCTTAAACTCCTGTAAAGTCTGAATTAAAACTGTCCCAAGGCCTAAATCTGGTTTTAGTTTTAACTAGAATAGTTAACTATTGAAACTTTTATATTTATCTTTGTGTTAATTCACCATTCAGTAGTTAATTCAAGGAATCTACTCAAGTTGAGATCAAGCTGCGACCAGAAGATCAGAATCTCTTAGATGTTCCTGGCATGAAGGCTTACCACCTGACGACAACCTGACGAAGGGCCTTCTCTATCATTGCCCCAGTTTTGTGGAATGATCTGCCCCCTGAGACTTGGGCTTTGTGAAATTTGGTAATTTTTCGCAAAGCTTGTAAGACCTTCTTGTGTAGACAAGCCTTCGAGTCTTAATGATATTTTAATGCGTATGGTTTTATTGTTTTATTGTTGTGCTGAAATTCTGTAAACCACCCCGAGCCTCCGGGAGTGGCGGTGTACAAATCAAATAAATTTTATTTTAAAAATTACACTATAGAATTAATGCAATTTGAAGTCACTTTAACTGCAATTACTCAATGCCATTATATCCTAAGAGTTGTCATTTGGTCAGGCACTAGAACTCTTTGACTGCTAAGGTCTGGTTAGGTTTTTCGTATCTTGATCAAATTCGTATTAAATTCGATTCTAAATTACTTATGAAGCGTTTCTGAACTGCTGTAAGCAACTCGGAAGTGAATTTGAAGCCACCACCGGAAAGAAATTGCCATTTTCGGAAAGGGTTTTCCCTTCCCTGGCCCACTGCCGGGGGCGCCCTCTTCGTCGGCTGGAGCTGCGGCCTCGGCGAGCTGCCTGGGGGCGGGTGGGGGCTAGAATTTTGCAATGGGCACACTCCTCTTGCCGGCGGGCGAGCACACCCAGGAGCACGTCACTGGGCGCGACGTGGGGCTGGCACTCTGGGCCTTGCTGTGGGCCATGTGCGTTGCGCCGGCATGGAGCTTTAAAACCGGCCCCTGAATGGTCCCACTTCCAAGTCCATGCCTTCCCTCCGGATCTGAACAGCCTCGCGGGGGAAGGAAACCCAAGCCGCATCCAAAGTGTCTGCTTTAACCTGCTTTGGACACCATTTTCCTTCAGTTTGAATGCGGCCATTAATGAAGCCATTCTGAAATTTCGGAATTTTAATGAATTAATTTTGAGTTTTCCCCCCCAAAAATTGGAAGTCAATCATATTAGAAGCGCCAGCGCCCCCTACATCCAAAATGAGTTTTGAACCATTTTTTTGCCAGCCCTACTAAATACCTTATAAAATACAATACAATTCCAATTATTCTATAGCCTTGAGCCATGGCAGTTAATATGGTGTCCAACTGCATTAATTCTATAGTGTAGATGTACCACAAGTGGATTCCAGCCTCGGTTTTCCATCTATGTCAGGGGTGCTCACACTTTTTCAGCGTGCGAGCTACTCTTAAAGCAATCAAGTCCAAAAGATCTACCTGCCCCCACCACCATGCGCTCCCGCCGCCGCGCACTCCCACCACCACGCGTGCTCCTGCTGTTGTTTTCCGCCCGCGCAGCACTTCTTTTGCCTGCAGGGCATTGCAGGAATGAGAAAGCACAAGGTGGGGCATCCAGAGGGAGCGCTCCGCCCTGCCTGCCTCACCGGCAATGGAGGCTGCACAGCTGCTTCTGGACGAGAGAGAGGCAGGGCGCTCCCTCCAGAGACCCTGCCTCATGCTTCCTTCTTCCTGTAATGCCCCGCAGGGGAAAGAAGCACCACGAGATTGGAAGCCAGCAGCAGGAGCGGAAGCCAGCAGTGTGCGCTCGCATGGCAGGAGCGCCTCATCCGGCTGGTGAGGCCCGAAGATCACCTGGAAGAGGACCGAAGATCTACTAGTAGCTCGCGAGCTACCTAAAGAGCACCCCTGATCTATGTTATCGAGTATGTGGATTTGTCATAACAGATAATGTTTAATGTTTTATCAGGAGAGGCTCAATTTTGATGTTTTATACTATTTTTTTAAATCAATGGCATTGAATTGTTGCCAACACTGTGAAGCACCCTGAGTCCCCTTCGGGGTTGAGAAGGGCGGTATACAAATACCGCAAATAAGTAAATAAGTAAATAAATAAATAAATAAACTTTCCCTTCTCATTTAGATTTCCAGGGAGATATTTTCAGACCAGTACTGCTATGGCTTAATACTATGGAATCCTGAGTGTCAGAGCTGGAAGCCCGCGGCCTTGGTGAGGCCGGCGGGGATCGCAGTCCGACATAGACAAAACAAAGAACGACTGGGCAGCTGGGGATGATGCAACCCTGGGAAGGATTGCTAGTTCATGGAGATGACGTAATCTCCATGAGGCCTGCTGAGTCAGAGGGGATATGATGCAACCCTCCTGGACATTGCTGGTGGAGGGGGAGGGGTTGTTTGTATATAAGTGGTGTATGGATGATGGGAAGTCGCTTTTGACTTCAAAGGTGCTGATTCTTTAATAAAGCTTGTTGGACCTACCGGAGGATTCTGCGTGATTCTTCAAGAAATTAATGTGGCCTCACACCTGAGAGTGGTGGTTTTACAAGATCTTTAGCTTTCACGACCAAAATGTTCTGGTGCCTCACCAAACTACAGCTCCCGGGATTGCATAGAACTGAGCTGAGGCAGTTCAAGTGGTATCAAACTGCATTCATTCTAAAGCGTGGATGTACCCCAAGTTTCTATTTTCTACTTTTCGGTTTCAAACATTACACTACAGAGTTGTCCTTATCCATCATTTCACCCTACCATTTGTTTGGCGTCAGTTGAATGCAGCAGATCTTTTCTGCTCGGGCTGAAATTCTTCTCCAATTTTCTCAACATTTTTGTATGAGATTGACTTTGCATGTGTGTTTTAACCATCTGAATATTCCAGTAATTCTACTGTTGCTGGGTAACAGTCATTTATTCTTTCTTCTTCATCCCCCCACCTTGTGACTCCTAATCAGACACCTTTCTAGTACTGGCATACTAAACAGAAATGCCTTGATACTTAAGACTTCATCTGCCCACACATTACTCATCGGAATGATTCATCATTTACAATAATGTGGATCTCCCTATCCCACTTGGATGGCACTACTTCCAAAAATATAATTCAGTGGGAGATTACTCCAGGTAAACCTGAAGGCCCGTTGTTATTAAAATAAGAGATAATCTAAACATAGCAAGAGAGGCTGTAGTTCAGAGAAGAACCAAAGGTTATAGAGGACTTCATAGAGTAAGACTGGCAAAGATTCCTATCTATAAAATGCCCACCCATATGTTGTTGGACAGCTTATTCTAGCAGTCCCAACAATGTTGAGAGAGTCGCAGTCCAACAACATATAGAGGACCACATGATTCTCACCCCTGCTCTAGTGAGAGTTTGCCAATCACAAAGGGGTAGTGGGTAGAAATAGGTAAAAGTTTCCCCCTGACATTAAGTCCAGTCATGTCCAACTCTGGGAGTTATAATTTATTTATTTATTTATAGTTCACTTTTATATTCCGCTCCTCCCAGCAGGCTCGGGGCGGATCACATCAGGAATACAGGACGGCACGGCGTAACAACGGCGTGCGGCCGATTACAATCAATAAAAGCATAAAAACAAACAAAGCCACATTAAAACAGTTACAAACGTCAGAGCGTGGGTTAAAAGGACATACATCTGAGTTATCACCCCGAGCACCTAATTAAAGGCCAACCCAAAAAGGGCTGTCTTACATGCCCTCCGAAATGGGCCCAATTCCGAAATGGCTCGGTACTCTCCGGGAGGGCATTCCAGAGCCCTGGTGCCGCCACAGAAAAAGACCTTTGTCTGGTCGTCGATAGGTGGCAGGAGCGGACAGATGGAATTAACAACAGATTCTGTTCATCTGAGCGCAGTGATCTCGGGGGAACATACGGGGTAAGGCGGTCCTTCAGGTACGCAGGCCCCAGGCCGTGCAAGGCCTTAAAGGTCAGAACCAGTACTTTGAAGGCGATCCGGTACTCAATGGGGAGCCAGTGCAGCTGCCGAAGAGTAGGTGTAATGTGCTCTCTCGCTGGCACTTCTGCCAGCAAGCGGGCTGCGGCATTCTGCACTAGCTTGAGTTTCCGGATCGTCGACAAAGGAAGGCCAACGTAGAGGGCATTACAGTAGTCTAATCTCGAGATGACCGTCGCTTGGATCACCGTGGCCAGGTCCCTCCTGGACAAGTAGGGGGCCAGTCGCCTAGCCTGTCGGAGGTGATAGAATGCGGTCCTGCTGACCATGGAGACCTGGGCCTCCATGGTCAGCGAGGAATCCAGCACAACCCCCAGGCTCTTAACTGACGGCGACGGATTAAGCCGTTCGCCGTCAGGGTAGGCAACCGCCACTCGTCCAGCCCAGGCCGACCGGGCCACAGTATCTCCGTCTGCGATGGAGTCACCGGCCGCCGGCTGGCACGCAGCCAACCAGTCACGGCCTCAAGGCACAGATGGAAACAATCGGGTACGGAGTCCGACCTGCTGTCCATTCTCAGCAAAAGCTGGGTGTCATCAGCGTACTGATGACACTCCAGACCAAAGTCACGAGCCAGCTGGGCCAGGGGCGCATATACACGTTGAATAATAAGGGGAGAGGATGGCCCCTGGGGGACCCCACAGTCAAGTGGGAGCCTCCTGGAGACCTCCCACCCCCTCCACCCGTTGTCCCCGGTCACGGAGGAAGGAGGCCACCCATTTAAGGGCGGTCCCCCCTACCCCGGAAGCGGCTAAACGGTGGGTCAATAGTGCATGATCTACAATATCAAACGCTGCTGTCAGATCTAACAAGACAAGCAGTGCCGATCCGCCCTGGTCCAGCTGGGCGAAGTTGGTCTGTAATGGCGACAAGCACGGTCTCCGTCCCGTGCCCAATCACGGAAGCCGGACTGGAAGGGATCAAGTCCAGCTGTGTCTTCTAGGAACTGCTGCAGCTGATCCGCTGCTGCCCTCTCAATTACTTTGCCTAGAAAAGGCAAGTTGGAAACAGGCCTGTAATGGAGAGGAGCCGAAGGATCTAGATTCGGCTTCTTCAGCAGCGGTCTCACCATTGCCTCTTTTAATCCCCTGGGAAGACTCCTTGCTCAAGGGAGCTATTTAAGATCGTGCCCAAGGGGCCACGTAGACCCTCCCGGCAGGATCTAATCAGCCAGGAGGGGCACGGGTCGAGGGAGCAAGTAGTTGGTCTAGCTGCAGTCAGTAACCCATCGACAGCTGCTGCGTCCAGCGGTAGAAACCGGGTGAAGGTGGGCCCACCGAAGGGCGGCGGAGTCTCGAGTTCACTAACTGTATCAAGGGTGGCGGAATGTCCCGGCGGAGGGTCGAAATCTTGTCAGCAAAAAGTTCTGAAAAGCCTCAGCCGTTGGAGCCAAACCCCTATCTTTTGGGACAGTAGGGATTGTTGTCAATGACCGAATTACCTTAAATAATTGGGCTGGGCGTGAGCTAGCTGACTCTATCAAGGAGGAGTAGTAGACCTTTTTTGCCTCCTTGATAGCTTGCTCATAAACCTCCTTAAATTGTTTATAAGCTGATTTCGACGCTTCGTCACGGAGACTCCGCCATATGTCCTCTAATTGTCTCCTTTTCCGTTTCATCGCCCGCAACTCCTCTGTATACCATGGCGAGCGATTACTACGGGAAGGAGAGAACGCCTGGGGCGATCTCGTCTAGGGCCTCGGAGAGATTGGTGTTCCAATGCTCCACAAGCCCATCGACCGAGTCGCTGGGGGGTTCCCAGTCCCTTAGAGCATTCAGGAACCTAGTGGGTTCCATAAGTCTCCTTGGGCGAACCAGAATAGGTTCTGCACCCGTACCGGGAGGGGGGGCGAGTCCCAGCCTGACTTCCAGGACCTTGTGATCCGACCATGGAACCTCCATAGTGGAGGTTAGGATCACCTGAATTCCGGCGGCGAAGATCAGATCTAATGTGTGCCCTGCATGATGTGTGGGGCCAGTCTTACAGAGCGAGAGTCCTAGTGCCTCCATGGTGGACACTAGGTCCATGGCTGCTGTCGACGGGGAGGTGGCGTCGGCGTGGACATTGAAGTCCCCCAAGACAATAAGCTTAGGGAACCTCAATGCCCACTCCGCAACCACCTCCAGCAGCTTAGGCAGGCTTCCTGCCGGCGCGTCGGGTGCACGGTACACCGACAGGAAGGCTACACTCTCGCCTAGATCCCACACCAGGCCCGCACACTCCATCCCGGGGATGTTCGCCGTCGGGATCGTCCTGGAATTAATACTGTCACGGCTGAGAATGGCCACCCCTCCCCCCCGCCTCTCTGTCCTCGTCTGATGACTGACCACGAACCCTGGGGATGCAATTTCGTGCAAGATGACATCATCTCCCTCCTGCAGCCATGTCTCAGTGAGACAGGCGAGGTCGGCTCTCCTTTCTAAAAGGAGGTCCCTTATGGTCCCTGATTTATTTCGGACGGATCTAGCGTTGGCCAGGATCAGAGTTGGAGGAGAGGTAGTTGGGAACTCACCATCTGCGTACTTCGGGATAGCACGTAGGTCAGAGGGAGGGCGAGCCTTCCCACGGCTCCTCCTCTCTCTCTCATAAGGCCTACGGCTACCGTCCCTATTACCCCTGCCCGAGATCACGCTAATAGAGTTAAGGTAAACTCTGTGTGTGAATAATTTTCTCAGGCACGGTGGACCTTCAAATTTCATCCCACCGCTGCCACCAATATAATGGAATAAGGGCACTGAGGTGATTCTTAATAATTACACACTGCCACCATTTAAACTTTGATTTCTTCAGCAAAATGGCTTGGTTGACTCACTGGCCGAGCGGCTTGTGGTGCTGGGTAGGCATGAGAAAAATGAAACAGAAATTAAAAGGAGTCGTAAGTGATTCATATGTAATGGGACTTTTGAGGTTTTACGGATCGCTGCCGCGAACCCGGAAGTAGACTTCCTTTTACGGTCCTTGAGGCCAACAATTTGCATTAGGATCGTAATAAATTCTTAATTCTTAATTAATTAATTATTGTACTACCTACTCACTTCTCCCTGTCTTCTCCCCCTCATTTCCTTCCCGCCTTCATTCAGCTTCTTCTTGTCCCGCCTTTCTATGGGGAACTGGAAGTGTCGCTGCTGCTTGGTAGGCAATGCATTCTGGAAAGTGTAGTCCTCCACACTTCCCCCCCCCCTTCTCTTCCCCGGTGCTCGGCTGCCAAGCCCCATCGCACGGGCCAGCATCACACATCTTGTGGCGCGCGTGCTTCTCCTCCCTCTCTCCCTGCGCTCTCTCAGATGCTTCTCTTCCCTGTTGCTCTGCCTTGCCCCATCGCAGGGGCCAACTTCAGCCCTCCAGGTACGTGTTTTGGACTTCAACTCCCACCATTCCTCACAGCCTCAGGCCTCTTCCTTTTCCTCTCAGCCTGGGCAAACTTGGGCCCTCGCTCCCTCAGGATCGGGGTGAGAGAGGCAGCGAGGAGCAAGGGGGCCTCCTCCTCCTTTTTGCTGCTTCCAAGAATAGAATACCCCTCCCTCCCTCCTTCCCTCCCTCCTTCCTATTTGGAGAGTCCCATCTAGAATTCAGTGTGGTTTATTCAAGTTTTTGGCCTACAACTCCCAGAAATCCCAGCCAATTTACCAGCTGTTAGGATTTCTGGGAGTTGTAGGCCAAACTCATCTGAATGCGCATGCTCTGGCATACGAATTACTAACGAATTTCGTTAGTACTTAAGTTACATTTTAGAACTTTTTGGAAAATTTTTTGTAAGTCTTTGATATACTAATCTAAACCCCCCCCCCTCATTTGATTTAAGAATTGCCATTTTTGGGTTCTAAACCATGCCTAGTGCTGGGGTATCCTCGCCACCATCTTGGCAGGGGTGGGGGCTTCTTCTTCCTCAAACAAACAGGGGCGAGCTGCTGTGAAGCAGCAACTTAACAGAAAGAACCAGGCTCAAAAATAGTATGAGTTCAAATGTATTCAAGATTGAAATAATAACATAAATAGTCCAATGCTATAGCGTATTATAATTTCAGAATGGCTTCATTAATGGCCACATCCAAACTGAAGGAAAATGATGTCCAAAGCGGGTTAAAGCAGACGCTTTGGATGCGGCTTGGGTTTCCTTATAATATACCAAGGAACATTCATAGGACAGCAATGCAGCGAGAAAGTAAAGTTAGCGTGTGTGGGTCCTCCACAAAGTCAATGTTGGTGCAATCCAAACGAAAGGTTACTGGGAATCCAGTGTGGCTGCTTGAAGTCAATGTATTTATAATATTTGTAATCCACAAAGTTGCGATGTTACATTGCCTTGCACTGCAGTGCCTTGCTTTGGCACTTTGTTTTAACGTGTTTAATGTGTTTTAATGTGTTTTAAACTGTTAATGTGTTTGTTTTACTTGCCCATGTAAGCCGCCACGAGCCTTCCGGGAGTGGCGGCGCAGAAATCCAATAAATAAATAAATAAATAAAATAGGGCACAGCAATGCGTGCTGGGTACAGCTAGTACAATATATTAAAAAAATAGGAGATGCGAGAAAGTCTGAGTATGTAAGGGTTGGAATTGATGTTAATTATGGTCTTGGTGGGGTTATGGCTGTTTCGTTGTGCTGGTGGGTGGGATGTTGAAGTCCTGTGGAGTTGTCGGTGTGTGGTGTTGAAGGAAGGAATGGCATACAAATGGGTTGAGCAATAGACGCAAGGTTGTGTTATGTGCGTATTGTGTTGTGTGAAGGTATTACTTTTTTGATGAGTTGGTGGGTGTGTGGTGGCATTGTGGGTGGTAGTATGTTGTGGAATGCTTGTGTGGGTGGGGTGTTTTGGGTGTTTGTGTGTGTTTGCAGAGTATCAGTGCAGTGTTGTGTTGTGTTGTGGTTGGAGTATAGGTGGAGTTGTTTTTTGTTTGTGGTGGTGGTAGGTGTTGTGTGTGCAGAGTCCCGTAAGGTTGGGGGGATGGGTTGTGATAGGAAGTTGTGTTGTATGGGTAGGAATTGCTGGAGTATTGTGCCTGGGACGTGTGTCTATTTGGAGGTGTCTGTGGTGGGGAGTAGTTGCCTCCCCCCCCCCCCAAGGAACTGTTTATAACAGCTTCATGACATCCATAGTTAACTGGAAGCAAGTTTCACTCAGGGTGAAATTTCACCAAGGTCTGGAGAACAAGCTCTATGAGGAGCGGCTTGAAGACCTGGGCATGTTTAGCCTGAAGAGAAGGCTGAGAGAAGACATGATAGTCATGTATAAATATGTGACAGGAAGTCATATATATGTCGTGTTCATCGAAACAGGCCCAGGTTTCACACTGAGTGTATAAATACATTTAAAAACATATTAACTATATGTATTACTGTGTTAGAGTGTCATTTTGTGTCATTTTGGTTGGTGGGGTGCCCCAGGATTTTGTAAATGTAAAAAATGTGCCGCGGCTCAAAAAAGGTTGGGAAACACTGATGTAAATAAATAAATAAAATATGACCTCAACACTCATAACAGAGAACAAGGCAGTGACATGAGACGGTGCTTGAACAAGTTGATCTTGTTCTTCCATTTCATGAAGTCATAAAGACACTGCAAAAATTATGAAGCATTAGTCATAATCATTAAAATATAATTAATTAAGGAGATATAAAACCATAAACATTCAGCATTAAAATACAGTTAACAGGTCATGTGGCCAGCATGACTGCATGGAGCACCATTACCTTCCCGCTGGAGCAGTACCTATTGATCTACTCACATTTGCATGTTTTCGAACTGCTAGGTTGGCAGAAGCTGGGGCTGACAGTGGAAGCTCATGCCGCTCCCCGGATTCAAACCTGTGACCTTTCGGTCAACAAGTTTAGCAGCTCAGTGGTTTAACCCACTGCGCCACCGGGGGTTCCAGTGGGTAGAAATAGACAGGCAAAAAAATGATGAACCAGTTCTTGGAATTAACATGTCATAACTCATTAGTTATGTATTTGTAATTTACTCCTGTCTGATAATGATTTGTAATTTACTCCTGTCTGATAATGATCTTAATTTTTTTTATTTATCATGCCAGAAGCAAATTGAGAACACAGTTATAATGTAAAGAAAAACCACAAAGTTAAAAACTTTGCATTCTACAAAGTTTTCTTTGACCAGAAACTGGCCACTTTGAGTACCTCTGGTGTCACTGTAAGAAGTTCCCACACTGTGCAAGTGGCAGGGCTCAAACTGCATTGTAGCAAGTGGTTTGTGGCTTGCTCTTTTCCACACTCGCATGTCATGGACTCCACGTGGTAGCCCCATTTCTTAAGATTGGCTCTGCATCTCGTGGTCGCAGAGTGCAGTCTGTTCAGTGCCTTCCAAGTTGTTTGCCCAGAAGGAGTTAATCATCCAATATCAACCACTGATTGAGGTTCCGGGTTTTTGGACTCTTGCTTTCTGAGGTATTCCTAAGAGTATCTCTGTAGATCTTAGGGTATCTTATTAATTAATTATGAAGCATGAGTCATAATCATTAAAATATAATAAATTAATTTATTATATTTTAATGATTATGACTCATGCTTCATAATTTTTGCAGTGTCTTTATGACTTCATGAAATGGAAGAACAAGATCAACTTGTTCAAGCACCGTCTCATGTCGCTGCCTTGTTCTCTGTTATGAGTGTTGAGGTCATATTTAATTTATTTATTTACATCAGTGTTTTTCAACCTTTTTGAGCCGCGGCACATTTTTTACATTTACAAAATCCTGGGGCACCCCACCAACCAAAATGACACAAAATGACACTCTAACACAGTAATACATATAGTTAATATGCTTTTAAATGTATTTATACACTCAGTGGGAAACCTGGGCCTGTTTCGATGAACAAAATATATATATGACTTCCTGTCACATATTTATACATGACTATCATGTCTTCTCTCAGCCTTCTCTTCAGGCTAAACATGCCCAGCTCTTCAAGCCGCTCCTCATAGAGCTTGTTCTCCAGACCTTGGTGAAATTTCACCCTGAGTGAAACTTGCTTCCAGTTAACTATGGATGTCATGAAGCTGTTATAAACAGTTCCTTGGGGGAGGCAACTGTCAAAAAATGCAGTAAAATAGTAAAAAAAAATTCCAAGCGGAGAGGCTCAATTTGTTTCTTGGAAACCTGTGAGGGAGCTGCTAGGAGGGGGGAGAGTGCCAATTTCCCACGGCACACCTGATTATCGCTCACGGCACACTAGCGTGCCATGGCACACTAGTTGGGAAACACTGATTTACATCATTTATATTCTGCCCTTCTCACCCCTCAGGGGACTCAGGGTGGATCACAATGCACATATACAGGCAAACATTCAAGGCCATAGACATACAATATATATAGACAGACAACGAGCTACACAATTGATTGAGAGCTCACCCCGACCCGGGCAGGCCTTGAACTCATGACCTTCTGGTCAGTAGAGATCTTATGCAGCTGACTCCCAACCAGCTGCATCACATTCCCGGTTATTGAAGAGGATATTGGAAGAGGATATGTTTCATACCATAGACCTGTAGTTTATAGTATTTTGGGGTTTATTAAAAAAATAAAAGAAAATAAAATCGTTATTTTATTTTTGTGATAAACAGGAAAACAAAGAGCTACTTTAAAAAATTGTTATAAAACTGTAAAATTATCTTGCTGGAATCTTGTAAATATAATAGTTATATTCTTGGAAAGGAAACAGGTAGGCTTTCACTAAATGAAAATCCTGAAAACTCTTAGTGGATGTTGATGCTGCTACGAGTACTTGAATAGCTTCATTTTTTTAAAGTATTTGAGATCTGTGCTTGACAGCCAATGATTTGCTCTGATATCTGACAGTTCATATCATGCATTTCTGCTCTTTGGTGTATTATTTCTTATTCTACAAAACTGGCAATGCTATTAAATGATACCGAATGGTGTGTCACAATAGTTTACAATTTCTTTACCAACAGGAACACAGTGTTGACTGCACATAAATTCTTGTGTACCTTCTATAGACACCTTGAACACTGGAGTGATTTTACATCTCCTTTGTCATGCTCCTCTATAATGGCTGTCCTCAGATTGCATTGTCTCTTACCCGGATTGTCTCTTCTACTCTGTTTATGTGTCTCCCTTGCAAATATATACAGTAGGTCTTTATTTTTATCTCATCCTTAGTTGTTAACATTGTACCTTGCACATGTGGCCCACTCATTGTAATTGTGTTTGATTTTCTATTGTATTACTTTGCACAGTTGATTATATTTTATGCTTCATTTATTTTATTTTATTTTATTGTGATGTTGCTTTATGTTTTTTATGTTACAGTATTGTAATGCACTTCTGGGCTTGGCCTCATGTAAGCAACCCCGAATCCCCTTTGGGGAGATGGTGGTGGGGTATAAATAAAGATGATGATGATGATTATTATTATTATGGATACTGCCCTTCCACAGTTCCACTACTCTGAATGTTTATTTTTTTAATTTAATTGACTCAACAATTGTTGTGAAGTTTAGGTTAAAGGGACTCAGGGCAGCTTACATGGGGACAAGCCCAATCAAAATATAGCACACTAAAGTACATAAAACAACATCATAAAACAATCTCTCGGCATTACTTCGTGAACAAAGATTCTTAGGAAGGACTCATCCCACGCTTTTTACAAGCATGTTGATGACTAAAAAGGCCAATCTGAGATATGCAAGTTCAGTTGCAGAAAGCACAGCAGAAAGTCTCCTTGGGTGATGGTGTTTTCAAGTTGAGGTTCTTTCTGCGTTGCTGTTTCTCTTCGAGACCCATTTGGCATGTCTTCTCGAAAGAGGCCGCAGCATTGTGGATAGTGCATCTCCATGCCTCCCGATGTGAGGCCAGGGTGGACCATTGTTGGTGATCAATCTGGCCGAGCCTGAGATGTTGTTTCAGGGAGTCCTTGTATCTCTTTTTGGGGGCGCCTCTCTTGCGCTGACCTGTGGCGAGTTCACCATAGAGTAGTATCTATGGGAGGCGGTGGTCCTCCATCCTGGATACGTGCCCTGCCCAGTGCAGCTGTGTCCTCAATAGCATGGCCTCAATGCTGGTGATCCCTGCTTGCTCAAGGACAGCAACATTAGTCACATAGTCGGTCCAGTGTATATTTAGGATTGTGCGAAGACAGCGCTGATGAAAGCGTTCGAGGATTTGTAGGTGTTGGCAATAGGTGACCCATGTTTCAGACCCATAAAGGAGAGTAGACAGTAGATAGCTCTGTACACACTGATTTTGGTGCTTTGCCTCAAGTGCTTGTTGCTCCAGACTCTTTTTGTGAAGTCTTCCAAATGCACTCTATGCCTTTGCTAATCTGTGATCTATCTCTCTGTCAATCTTGGCATCTGAAGAGATGATGCTTCCCAGGTAGGTGAACTGCTGAACGGACTTAAGCATTTATTTGCCTATGCTGACGTGGGGATGATGGTGTTCTTCCTGCGGTGCGGGCTGGTAGAGGACTTCCATTTTCTTCAGGCTGACTTCCAGCCCAAACAGCTCTGCAGCTGTTGCAAAGCAGGATGTTAGGTGCTGTAGGGCTGCTTCTGAATGGGCGACAAAGGCAGCATCATCAGCAAAAAGCAGCTCACAGACTAGATAATTTAGAGTCTTCGTGTGAGCCCTCAGACGGCTTAAGTTGAACAAGCTACCATCAGTACGATAGCGTACATATATGCCGTCTTCTTCTTCTTCGAGGTCTGCCATAGCCCTTTGGAGCATCATGATGAAGAAGATTGTAAATAGGGTTGGTGCAAGAACGCAACCTTGTTTCACTCCATTAGTTATTAGAAAGGGCTCCGAGAGAGCAATAAAACAATATAAAACAAACAAACAACATACCACAGTATAAAAACAACCATCAAGCAAACAACCAATGGCCTGAGTAGTAAACAGTTTCTGGGCCTTGTCTTACTCAACTGCTGAGTATGCTTGCCCTGTTTGGCACAAGCCTACCCACACAACGCAGGTGAACATAGCACTGGAACAAAATATGCAGAATAATCACAGGATGTCTCAAACCTACATCTAAACTTTACAAGCTAGCTGCCATTGCCTCCTCTGATGTGTGATGGGAAGTTGCTGGTAATTTTGAGAGAAATAAGGTTGAACACTGTGAAAGCCACCCACTGCATGGCTCTCAGCTTCCAGTAGACTCAAATCAAGGAAAAGCTTCATGAGAACCAGCACTCCTCTTGGTGTTTCTCCAACAATGACAAGAGAATCCCTCTGGGCATCTGAACCAGGAAATTCCAATTGGATGGCCCCCCACGAGGGTCTTATTCCAGGGCAAACCAAGAATGGGCAACTTGGAAGTCCCTGAACAGACTTAGAAGTGGAATGGGCAGATCAAAATACAACCTGGCAAAAGGGCACTACCTTAAAGAATCCTCCACCTTGTGCGACTGTGGAGCAGAACAGACAACTATGCATCTATATTCTTGTCCTCAATGTCCTGCCTCATGTACAGAGGAAGAATAGTTTGAGGCAACAGACACTGCAGTCACTGTTGCCCGTTTTTTGGTCAATAGCTATTTAGCTGCTTGTGTTCCTTCTATTTTTATCAGTTTTATACCAATTTATGCAATGCTTTTGATAAGAAATAAAGAAATAAAACCTTAATGGATGCCTGACTGTATGGGGGACTCCCAAGCAGAAGCTGTGTCCCAACAGATAATGCTGGATTCATATTGTCACCTAACCTACGTTGTCCTGGGAATGCTCAGGGATTATGGGAACTGTAGGGTGCACTTCTCTTGGTGACAAGTTTGTGCAGCCTGGGATTGCATGAGTGTATACACTTTTTGGACACTGCAGGAGATATCTGGTACAGGAGACATGACAAGGCAGTATCTGCTCTCTCTTTCTGAATGCAGAACTACAGCTGGATGCTGCATACTTCTCACCATTTGGCTTCAGCAACAATATGCTAGCATGCTGTCAGTACTTGGAAGCTGTCTTCTAGTGATGCAGCAAAGTATTGTGACAACTAGGGGTGGATATCTCCAGTTTAAAATACTTTGAAATCGGGGTTGCTTCATATTTAAAATTAATTTCACAGTTTTTTGACCCTCGTGGCCCAACCCGGAAGTGTAATTTCTATACCGAACCCAGGTCACCCATTTTACGTAAAGGGTGCGTTATTATTGTTTCCGCCTTTGGTTGTCAGCTGGCAAGAGGGGAGTGGAAGGCTGCCCCCTCCACCCTCCTGTTGTCATCTGGCATCCCGGCTTGTGCTATTCACTCCTCCGTTCCTCCCCCCCCCCCAGAAGAACAGAGGCATCCCGGATTATATTTAATCTGGGATGCTTCTGTTGTTGTGGGGGGCGGGGGACGGAGGAGTGAATGGCTTGTGCCATTCACTCCTCCGTTCCTCCCCCCTTCTGCAAGAACAGAGGCGTCCCACATTAAATATTATTTCATATAATATAATAACGTTTCAATCACAAAATTTATTTAATATTTTTCAGATTAATTTCTATAACGAACCAAAAACTGAATCTCTCCCCCGGCAACCGAGTTTAGAATCAATTTTTTTTATGGATCAACCACCCCTAGTGACAACATCTAGAAGGCCAAAGGATTGCTAGGCAAGGGCTCGGGGCTTTGAAGTCATACGACTTTATATCACTTCCTATCAGGATAGTGTAGATACAGCTGACCCTCCATACTTGTGGTTGTGACTTTGGGGGATTTGATTATTCACATTTGATTAAAATGTCATCTCTAGGAACGTCTAAATCCTCCAGTGTGGCTCTATGCTCAGCTTCCAGTGAAAGTCTATCATAGAATCATACTGGAAGACTTAGAAATTCCTAGAGAGCTGTTCTCTAAAGTTAAAAATATTAATATACATATATTTGTTGAGATTAATGTAATGCTAGTAGAAAAAAAATATCACTATAACAAATAGCATATTTTTATTCATGGCTTTTGACTCTAATGAAGGTCTTTTGTCCTATAACCCAACAAATATGGAGGGCTGATTGTAATTCTCTTCCTTCTGCTTGTGTATTCTTCCCTCCACACCTGCATCATTAAGCATTGCAGCAGTGGCTGGTGGATGAGGATGGGCATCAGTGCACTTCCGGATTAGTCATGGGGACGAGGTCTCAGCAAAATTAACTCTATTCTGAACCAGAAAACAAAATGATTCTAGGGTTCCATGTGCATTAATTATTTGTTGCACTCAATTATTAAGTTCACTTCAGAGACCTTTGTGTGCACAACACATAAAATTCTAATGGATTCCTTTGCTAGCTTCCTGCCAGATCTGTTTGTTCATCACAGTAATGTAAGCTTTACCAAGGATGATTTGCATATAATAATCATGTTGCCATTTGGAATGTTTACCTAACTATCTTCTGATCCATCGATTTCAAAAGAGGGCTAGGCAGCTCTGCTTTAGATCACATTTCCTTGGGCATAATCTCTTGGAGTTGGATCCCAGGGCTTGGAGGGGATGAAGCAAGTGATAGGCAGAGCCAGAATACAAAGGTGGCAGAGTGGCATTTCCAGCTGTATCCACACTATAGAATTATATAGCACGTTAACTGGCATTGTTCAATACGATAAGACTCTGGGATTTGTAATTTTCTGAAATATTTACCCTTCTCTATCAGAGAGTTTTGGTCCCAAAACAATCTACAAATCCCAGGATTCCATAGGATGGAGCCATGGCAATTAGTGGTGACTCTCACTTTCTGCCACTACTCTTCCTGTCTCCCATTTCCTGCATTATTTGCTGACGGTCTAAATCTATTGATAGTAGGGGGCTTCTGAAACTGACTGGAAGCCAGATGAAAATAGGATGTGTACTGCATCAGCTTTATGTGGCAATGATGATAATGACGACAACGGTTTTATTAATTGGTATCCTACTTTTTCCCAATAATGGGACTTGAGATAGCTTACATATTACTAAAAACAGTTTAAAACCATACAAAATAGGTGAGTTTCTGTACACACAGAGAGACACACATACATACATGGCACCGGGAAGTAGCACAGCTGGCTAAGTGTCAGCTGCATAAGATCTCTCTGACCAGTAGGTCATGAGGTCGAGGTGGGTGCTCGACCTTAAGTGTATCCTGCTGTTGACCTTTGCAGCCCGAAAGACAGTTCATTTGTCAAGTAGATAAATTACACCTTTAAGATCAAATGGAGAAGCCCTGCTCTCGGTCCCGCCTTCTTCGCAGGCGCGACTGGCGGGGACGAGAGACAGGGCCTTTTCAGTGGTGGCTCCTCGGCTTTGGAACGCTCTTCCTAGAGACATCCAATCGGCCCCCTCCCTCCTGACATTTTGCAAGAAAGTCAAGACCTGGCTGTTTGAGCAGGCATTTGCTGATGAAATATAAGGCTTAATTAGATATATGGAATGACGACGATGCGACTGAAACTGATTTCAACATGATGCTGAGACTGCAATTGTATGTTTTTAATTGTTAATTTGTTATTATATTGTTATTTTTTTTGCCTTGTTGCTTGTGTTGTATTGAGGGCAGAGACTGCCTGTGTAAACCATCCCGAGTCGCCTTCGGTCTGAGAGGGGTGGTATAGAAACGTGACAAATAAATAGGTAAATAATAAAGGTACCACATTAAGTGGGGAGGCAAATTTTGACTGATTTATGAGGCCATAAAAAACTCCAGGAATCGCTGAGGATTGTGGAAGAACAGCAAGGGACGCTGGAAAACACTGAGAGAGATGAGGAGTGCATCAGCTCCCCCTGGTGGCCAGAAGTTTGCCAGAAGTTTTTCTCTGGTCGTCTATGTTCGTCTATATATGTCTAAATATGTCTATATATGTTGAACTGCAGGGATTGTCTGCAAGTATGTGTACTGTAATCTGCTCTGAGTCCCCTTCGGGGCGAGAAGAGCAGAATATAAATAAAGTAAATAAATAAATAAATACACAGACGCAATTAACCGATGGGGTTGAAACCATTTAGAAGTCATGAAAAGACAATACAGTTAGCCTTCCATACTCACTAGTTCTGCATCCATAGATTCAACCCATCATGGCTTGGACAGATTCAGAGAGCTTGGAACTGCAAAGTATCTGTCCTATTCCAGTAACTCTAGCTCAAGATTGGGAATTATGATGAAATTACACTTGTAGTAAAGTCACCTCACTGATTTCTAATTAGTTTCCAAGCAAAGTACAAAGTATTGGCATTTCTCTTTAAAGACCTAGATAGTTTGAGTCCAGGTTACCTTTGGGATCTTCTCATCCCATATAATCCCTCCCATACACTTGGAAGTGGGCAGCATTTTTTCCAGTCAGCCATGACTAGTCTGCCTCATGAAGATCACCCACATGATTTTTTCTACAGTTGCCCCTAGATTGTGGAATGACCTGCCAGAAGAGTTTTGACCAATAAATAAGCTGAGTGAATTTAAAACAGCAATAAAAAGACCAGTCTCTTCTGGCAGGCCTATCTAGCTGATTTTTTAAATTATGATTTTTAGACTATGAATTTTGAATTATGTACTGAATGTTTCACTATGGGTTGGGTTTTGTGTTCCTTTACATTGATGTTTCAATTTGGTTGTGTTTTTTAACTTATATATCATACTAGCTGTATCTGGCCATGCGTTGCTCTGCCCCGTGCACCTCTCGCTGCTCTTCAAGGCTTCCACCAGAAGCAGAGGCCTCGAAGGTTAGCGAGAGGAGCGCAGGGCAGGGCAGTAGCACCGAGGCTTGTCTTCCGTCTTCCCCTCCAGGGTCTTCCTCCTTCTCTCCGTTTGCAGAGCCCAAACGGAGAGGTGGAAGAGCCCAGAGGAGAGGGATGAAGGCAGGCCTCGGTGCCGCTGCCCCAAGCACCTCTCACTGCTCTTTGAAACTTCTGCCAGAAGCGATGGCCTCGAAGGGCAGCGAGAGGAGCACGGGGTAGGGTAGCAGCACCAAGGCCTGGCTTCCTTCTTCCCCTCCAGGGTCTTCCTCCTCCTCTCCATTTGCAGAGCCCAAACGGAGAGGAGGAGGAAGAGTCCAGAGGAGAGGGACGAAGGCAGGTCTCGGTGCCGCTGCCCCGAGCACCTCTCGCTGCTCTTTGAAACTTCCGCCAGAAACGGAGGCCTCGAAGGGCAACAAGAGGAGCACGGGGTAGAGAAGCAGTACCGAGGCCTGGCTTCCTTCTTCCCCTCCAGGGACTTCCTCCTCCCCCTCTCCATTTGCAGAAGCCAAATGGAAAGGAAGAGCAAGAAGAGCCCAGAGGAGAGGGATGAAGGCAAGCCTTGGTGCCGGTGCCACTGCCCCGCACATCTCTCTCTGCTCTTCAAGGCTTCTGCCAAATGGAGGTGTAGGCCTTGCTGCAGGGGCGTGGCCTCCTCTTCTTCCTCCTCACCACCAGATTCGCCTCCCCGCCCGGCCTGGGCCCTCCTGCATTGCCTCCAGGGGTCCAGTAGCCATTGCAGGGAGGTGGAGGGGACGGGGCCAAAGGAGGTGGCATCACGAGCCCTCAGAAATGTTGAGAACCACTGATGTAGCTCTTCTCTGTGTGTGCACGCACCCCACCCCCCATCCCTGTACGCTTGCGCAGTGGATTTTTAGGATTCGTAAGTTATATTTAGTTGTTTTTTTGCTTTTAATTATTGTCGGTCACACCTTGTATTGTGAGATGTTATGTTGCCAAATTTGGTGTGATTCCGTTCATTGGTTCTTTTGTTTACTTCAGCCTAACGACGGCAGCTCCTTAAAAAAAAGATATAGATGTTCTATGGGAAGGGACAGGTATAAATCATTGTCGTCGTCATCTCTCAATATTCAGTACCCAAGGGGATGCTGGATCCAGCTTTTCCTCTGTCCTCCTAAGAACTTGAAAGGAAGGAGAATAAATTAATTCTGTTATCTCAATTTTCCTCACTTATTTTTAATATCTTGTGAACCTATGACATGGGTTAGCTAAACCAAAGGCCACATTTTTGACTCTGCTAATTAGTTCCATGTCTGATTTTTCTTGCTTTGCAGCAAGAAATGCTAAGCTAATTGGAAACATGCAAGGACAGAGCAATCCTATCAGGGAAGCAGCGGAGGGCGTGCTTTTTCCATGTTTTTTTTAGTTTGTGCCAACAGATTGGAAGCTACGTGGTTATTAAAGTGTCTCCCCCTTTTATTTATAAAGCCATGGCCAGCTATTTTCTTCCTTTATGAACACTTTCCTTACATTGATTCCAGGGCAGGTATACATTTTCCTTTGGTCTGAAGCTTTGAGTCCTATGAATCTATATCAATTTTCAGAATATGTACAGAGTGCCGTCTTTTGAGAGGTTCTCGGATATCCAATTTCTAATGGGAGTGGAGCATTGACTGCCAAGTATTTCATAGCCTCCCAATAGTTTAGCTGCTCCCAGCCAGACACTTTACTTCTCTTGAGGCTTCATTTTACTCTTCAGTCTCTCTGTGCTTGAATCTGTCTACAGCAGTGCTTCCCAACCTGTGGTCTGTAGATCACCAGTGGCCCCCAAGAACTAAAATATGGTCCATGGCCTCACTGTTACTACACCATAGCAACAAGAGTGACTAGTTTCAAAATGTAACTTAAGTACTAACGAAATTCGTTAGTAATTCGTATGCCAGAGCATGCGCATTCCAGACGGTTTTGGCCTACAACTCCCAGAAATCCTAACAGCTGGTAAATTGGCTGGGATTTCTGGGAATTGTAGGCCAAAACTTGAATAAACCACACTGAATTCTAGATGGGACTCTCCAAATAGGAAGGAGGGAGGGAAGGAGGGAGGGAGGGGGTTTTCTATTCTTGGAAGCAGCAAAAGAAAAGGAGGAGGAGCCCACCCCCCTCGCTCCTCGCTGCCTCTCTCTCACCCCGATCCTGAGGGAGCGAGGGCCCAAGTTTGCCCAGGCTGAGAGGAAAAGGAAGAGGCCTGAGGCTGTGAGGAATGGTGGGAGTTGAAGTCCAAAACACGTACCTGGAGGGCTGAAGCTGGCCCCTGCGATGGGGCATGGCAGAGCAACGGGGAAGAGAAGCATCTGAGAGAGCGCAGGGAGAGAGAGGAGGAGAAGCGTGTGTGTGTGTGTGTGTGTGTGAAGCAGGCCCCTGCGATGGGGCATGGCAGCAGAGCAACGGGGAAGAGAAGGGGGAAGCCTGGAGGACTACACTTTCCAGAATGCATTGTCTGCCTACCTAGCAGCAGCGTCATTTCCAGTTCCTCATAGAAATGCGGGAAAAAGAAGAAGCTGAATGAAGGCGGGAAGGAAATGAGGGGGAGAAGACAGGGAGAAGTGAGTAGTACAATAATTAATTAATTAATACTTAAGAATTTCTTACAATCCTAACGCAAATTGTTGGCCTCAAGGACCGTAAAAGGAAGTCTACTTCCGGGATCGCGGCAGCGATACATAAAACCTCAAAAGTCCCATTACATACGAATCTCTTACGAATCCTTTTAATTTCCGTTTCATTTTTCTCATGCCTACTGACTACCCATGAAAGGCATGACAGCAATCCTCCTGACTGCTGCTTCTCCTCCTCCTCCCTTCCCGAGCGGAGCCATTTCATGTGGTGCCTGGAAGATGGGGGTGCTTTGGTATCTTCATTTTTAGGCCTGTTATTAGGGTTATTTGGGAGCTGATTCAGAAAACTGGATTGGATAGACCACATCAGCTCTAGATTATTAAATATGGTTTTATGTGAGTGAGCAGGAATCCAAGAACAGATTCGGAGAAGGAAAGATATACAGATTGCAAAAAAGAAAATTAAATATTTGGGAATTTATTTAACTAATAAACCAATGAGGATTTGGGATTATAATTTTAAGATAACATGGAAAAAGATACAGGAACAAATGAATAATTGGAAGGATAAGAATTTAAGTATTTCAATGAGAATTAGAGCAATTAAAATGTGTATCCTCCCTAAATTACTGTATTTGTTTCAAATTCTACCACTGGAGATTACACAACAAAAATTCAAAACATGGGATGGAGAAATAAGGAAGTGGATATTTGGAGGGGAAAAATCAAGAATAAGTAATAAGGAGCTATATATGTCAAATAAAGAATTAGGATGGGGAATACCAAAGTTACAAGAATACTACGAAGCATTCCAACTGAAAGCAATTCTGGAATTGATAGAGGACAACCAAGAGAAGTGGATAAGGATAGGGAACGAAGCAAATAATGGTAAAGGAGTTTATGGAATCTTTACAAATAATTTAAAAGAGGAAATAAAAAGAACAATAGGTCCAAGGAAAATAGCATTAAGAATATGGGGGAAATGGAAAGAGAAATGGATGCCATATTTATCAAAGGAAGCCTCGATAGGTAGTTTAAGAAATGAGGAAGACGAAAGTATCATTAAAAAATTGAAACAGATGGGATATAGTAAAATCAAAGATTTATATAATGAAAAAAGGAATTAATGGAATGGAAACAATTGGAAACATTAGGGGGGCGGGATAAATTGGTTAACACTAAGAGGAATTTGGGAACAAATTAAAAAGAAAGTAAGTAGTAAGGGAGAAAATATAATAGACAAGATACTAGAAGAGAGATTCGAAGGCAAAAAAGGTCTTAACAAAATATATGGAAAAATGATAGAAGATAAGGAATCTATAGATAGAATGATGGAAAACAAGTGGGAAAAGGAAGGGGGCCTAGGAAGAGAAAAAACAGAAAAGATAATCAATGGTTTAAATAAAATAAAAATAGAAAAATACAAGGAATTAGAACTGAAAATAATAACGAAATAGTATAGAACACCAATTCAACTGGCACACATGATTCAGGGATTAAATCCCAAATGCTGGTATTGTGGAAGTCGGGAAGCATGGTATTCACATCTATGGTGGGAATGTGAAGAGGTACAAAAATTCTGGAGTCAAATTCTAGACCAGGTAGAATCACATACTAAAATAAAATTTGATATAAATATGCAAATTTTGTTAATAGGAATATATGGTGATAGAAGGGTTAAGGACCAAGACCAGGAATTAATGATGATGATGTTTAGAGCATGGGGTTGGAAAGAAAAAAAGAAATGGACACTTGAAAAATGGTATGAATATGTGTGGGACCAAATACAACTAGATATTATGGACATCATAAGAAGCAAAAAGACATGGTCAGACAAACAGAAGAAAATTAAAGAAATTTGGACTCCATTTAAAAGATGGTTACAGGTTGTTAAACCAAATGATGAAAGCTGGAAGAAAAAAATTGAAAGAATCGAAAGAAGGCTCATGTAACCGGGGGGGGGGGAGGACTTCATTGTCAACAGCGAAGAGGAGGGGTGGGAGGGGGAGGGAGAAGGGGATGAAAAAGGACAAAGGGCATGGTAATTGTGGTGGTTATGTATAGTTGTTTATAATAAAAACATTTTAAAAAATAAAAATAAAAAGTAAATTTAAAAAATTTGTCCAGAAAAAAAGAGAGGCTGGATTACTGCAATGCTTTGTATGTGGGCTTACCTCAAGCAGCAATTCGCAAGATTCAAATTGTGCAAAATGCAGCTGCTAGACTCCTCACAAAAACATCAACGAGGTGCCATATAACGCCATCTCTGCAGCGCTTGCATTGGTTGCCGGTTGAACACAGAGTCCTCTATAAGACTCTGGTCCTAGCATTCAAGGCCTTTCGAGGTCAGGGCCCTTCATATCTAAGAGACTGTTTAATGCCACTCCACCACCAGAGACTGCCACAGTCAGCTCATGAGAATCTCCTCTATGTCCCTGGCCCTAGAGAGGTTCGTTTGGAGTCCACAAGACAGAGATCCTTCTCAATCGCAGCCCCAATCTTGTGGAACTCCCTACCGCCAGACCAAAGAGCCACTCCTGATCTGCATACATTTTTAGAGGCACTTAAGACATGGCTTTTCAGAAGAGCCTATGATTGCTAGTAACAAGCAGTGACTATGTAACCTGTTTATTTTAATTGTGTAAGTCACCCAGAGCACCTTTTGTGGAGAGCGACTCATAAGAAATAAAGTTGATTGAAGTTGTTTGATTGATATCCAATGCAATTTTCTGAATCAGCACCCTAAATAACCAAACTGAATCTAAAGTTGACCAAAAACTGATTTGTAACCCTTTTGGTACTAATGCTGGAGAGTGGTCCCTGGCTAAGTGGTCCCTGGTAAACAAAAAAAAGGTTGGGAACCATGGGTCTAAAGGGATCTGCTGGATCCACCTTAGGCCGGGTTGATCCATGGTTCTAAATGCTTCTAAAGTACTTACAAAACAAAAGTTCTGGTAGTGAACATTTCAGAACTCTAACAAAACTTTCAAAATTTAATTATAAATGGCAGTTCCTAATTGCTTCTGTCTTTAAAATCGCCAATAATGAAATAATAATGAAATTTTGATAGAATTCTGAAATGTTCACCACCAGAGTTAAGACTCGTGCGCCAGCTACGCCCATACCTTGGAAAGTCTGATCTGGCTAGGGTTGTCCACGCTCTGGTCACATTCCAAATAGATTACTGCAACACACTCTACGTTGGGCTGCCTTTGAAGACAGTTCGGAAATTGCAGCTAGTCCAATGCGCGGCAGCCAGATTACTAACGGGAGCTACATACAGGGAGCACACCACCCACCTGTTGTGTCAGCTCCACTGGCTGCCTATCCACTTCCGAGCTCAATTCAAAGAGCTGGCTTTGACCTTTAAAGCTCTATATGGTTCTGGCCCAGCTTACTTGTCCGAACGCATCTGCCGCTACGTCCCACCTCGTAATCTAAGATCAGCCGGGGAGGCCCTACTCTCACTCCCGCCAACTTCTTGAATGCGGTTGGTGGGGACGAGAGAGAGGGCCTTCTCGGTGGTGGCTCCCAGTCTGTGGAATGCGCTTCCAAGCGACATACGATCAACCCCATCCCTCCTGGCATTCAGGAAAAAAGTGAAATCGTGGCTCTGGGACCAGGCTTTTGCACAGTAGCACAATGCAGCACTTTGGATTGTAATTGTAATTGGTAAGTTGATGGTCATGGCTGTATGCTCATGTGATGGACGGAACTTTGTTTTTAACTTAAGTGTATGTGCATTATGTGATAATATTAATTGTATTTTAATCCTGAATATTTATGGTTTTATATTGTATTTATTGTGTTTGGCATCGAATTGTTGCCTTTTGTTAGGCCGCTCTGAGTCCCCCCTCGGGGGTTGAGAAGAGCGGGGTAAAAACGATGTAAATAAATAATAAATAAATTTAGTTTTGTAAGTAATTTTGAAGCATTTTAAACCATAGATCAAACAGGCCTAATCCACATCTCAGGTTTAGGGCCCTTGGATTGGATGGGAGCTGTTCTGTTGCTGAACCCTACTCTCCAAATAGATTCAGAACCTGAAGAGCTACCTGTAAACTGGGGCATCTGTGTTAAGAATGGCTGTAAAATCTGGGGTCCTTTCACATTGCAAAGTTATAGCACTATGGTTCCACTTTAACTTTCAGGGCTGACCCCCATGGACTCTTGAAGTATGTAGTTTAGTTAGAAGCACAAGAGGAGTCTGAGAATTCTAAATTTCTTTCTCTCTGAACTGCTAATGTCCAGGTTATGTGTGCATGGGCAATCCACCTCCTGCAGCCAAATCCAAGGAAGAACACACACACAAAAGGTTTTTGGAATAAACATTAGCCACAACTCATTTATTGATAACAGGATCAAGGGTTGGCAGCCTTGCATAGTGAGTATTTTTGATACGATACTTATGGTGTAGTCCTACTTTGTGTTACCTGATGAAATATATCAAAACACAATATATCCAAGGGCCTTGTGCATACATCTCACACAGCATCCATTTTCTGATTCTCATGTTGTACTATCCATGGTGCACTTCTCAAGGGCACAAGGTTGTGCTGTATCATTATGTTGGTTTGTTTGTTTATTGCAGATTTTGCTGATAACCCCTTATCTGGCAAGAGTTCACGGGAGCCTTTTAACAATGGGAGGCTGGGCTCACTGGAATTGGCAGATCTCCTTTGGCACATAGGAAAAACTCAACTTGTACTTCCTTTCTGTTTGCATGAGAGAAAGCGCAATCTTGCATGACTTGGCATGACTTGGCAGTTCTGAAGTTAGACTGCTCACAGGCATAGTTCCGCTCCATGAGCTGGTTATTTGCAACAGTTAGCAGGCAGTGCTAATGCCTGCCTTGGCTCTAAGCCACTGTATTAGTTTATTCCAGCTGGCTGAAATCCAGTACAGAGTTCAATGTGTTGTTTAAGCCCACTGAAAATCAACTGTGGTCGCTCTGAGACGTGTTTGAGTCTAGGCTGGGGTACAAAGGAGACAGAAGCTGCACTTCAGTAACATCTGAGCCCATGCATCTTTTGGATTAGGAACGAATTACATGCAACTCAGGTCCATTGTCAGCTTTAAAAATATATACATTTGCTAAATGAATGTACCGAGCCCATCTATTGCAAATATTTAATACTAGCTTGGGGACCCAGCAGTGCCCGAGTTATTTGAGAAAGGCATTGTGTGCCATGGTTGGTTCCTATTAGATGTTTATGTGGCTTGCAGTGGTCTCCGGAACTTAGTGAAGGTACTGCAAGTCCCATTGGCCATGGTCCATCCCACTCCGAACAGCACCAGGATGTAGAGTGGGTCATGGGGGCTCTGTGTGTCACATTTGGTCTTGATTATTCTTTGGATGAGGGTTGTAGCGGTCTCGGAAGGTGAGTGAAGGTATTTCAAGTCCCATCATCTGTGGTCCTTCCTCCTTGAAACAGCACTAGGGTGTAGAGTGGGTCAGGGGGGCTCTGTGTGCTAATTTTGGTCTGTATTGGTCATTGGGTAAGGGTCGCATTGAGAAGTGGGCCATTGGTCCTTTGTGTGCCAAGTTTGGTCCTGATCCTCACTGCTGTGGGTCGCAGTGTCTGACTGCCTGAGGTCTTTCCTTTTCCCTCTGCGTCACCTTAAAATGATGGAATGTGGATGGCCAATCGGAGTCCTTTATGCAAATACCATTTCATTGGCAACCAATCCCCTCTGTCTGGGGCCGTAGAATGTTGGATTTCTGAGGCTGGCCAATCAGAGTCTTTTATGCAAATATTCCTTTAGTGGCAACCTATTGAAACGCTGCCACATATTCCTTGGCACCTCTGCACCTCCCAGAAAATGAACATTCTATTTTCAACTGAAAAAAGCTGTCACTTGGCTAACTCAAGCATTCAGTTGCATTCTGTTTTGCTGGCCAATCAGAGTCCTTTATGCAAATTGTCTCTCAGTGGCAACCCATTCCCTGTGTCTGGTGCCGTAGAGTGTTGGAGTTCTGAGGCTAGCCAATCAGAGTCCTTTATGCTAATAATCTGGTGCCTTAGACTGTTGGAGTTCTGAGGCTGGACAATCAGAGTCCTTTATGCAAATAATCTCACAGTGGCAGCCAATTGAAAAGCTGGCACATATTCCTCCGCACCTCCCGCCCTCCGCACCTCCGCAAACACTGACTTTTATTATATACATACATAGATAATTCAAATTAGGTAACCACTTCCCAGTTATTTTTATAACAATCTACTGCAGGCAGTTCTTACAGTGAACAGATATGAAAGGGATAAAAGTGCTCAAGAAGGAATAAAAAACATGTCAAATCATATACAGAAAATGTGGACATTTGGAACCCAATGTCCCTTCTGGAAATTGTACGGTAAAGGTAAAGGTTTTCCCCTGACATTCCCCAGTCCAGTCGTGTCTGACTCTGGGGGTTGGTGCTCATCTCCATTTCTAAACCAAAGAGCCCGCATTGTCCGTAGACAGCTTCAAGGTCATGTGGCCAGCATGATTGCATGAAGTGCCATTACCTTCCCGCTGGAGCGGTACCTATTGATCTACTCACATTTGCATGTTTTCAGACTGCTAGGCTGGCAGAAGCTGGGGATAACAGCGGGAGCTCACCCCACTCACCAGATTTGAACCTGCAACCTTTCGATCAGCAAGTTTAGCAGCTCAGCACTTTAACCCACTGCCCCACTGGAACAGGGCTTATCTGGCCTTACCTCTCTTCTGCCTGGGCTCCCTCAAAAATGTACACTTGAAGGGAAGGTTTTGCAATCTCTTATCCTCAATTGTGTTACCTTCCTCTGAATCTCACCTTCATTCTCAGCCCATCATTGTACTGTATCCTCTCAAAGAAAGACCTAAATCTAATTATATTACACACAGCCCAACAAAAAAACCCTCTTGGTCTCTTGGTTTTTAGGCCTGTTCCTGGGGTTATTGGGGGCACTGATTCAGAAAATTGCATTGAATAGACCGCATCAGCTCTAGTTTCCTAGATACAGTTATAATGGTTTTCTATGAGTGAGCACGTGGCAACTGGTAGAGGCCAAATGTCTTGTATCTCAAAAACTAAAGCCGATAGGGAAAACTGGTGCTCTTCTTGGAATCAGCAGGTCAAATATACCCTGAAACAGATTTAATATTTGAGGCACCAAAATATCTATTGGCCAGTGATTTCTAACTAGACTAGATCCAGTGAATCAACAAGGACTTAGAAAATCAACATTTACATACATTCTTTTGTCAGAGCAGAGTTCAGAAGTACCCCAAAGCTGTGGACCTGTGGCTTCAGAGGGAGTGCGACCCCATCGAGCACAGGTAGCCACTAGGCATGAGAAAAATGAAACGGAAATTAAAAGGATTCGTAAGAGATTTGTATGTAATGGGACTTTTGAGCTTTTACGGATCGCTGCCCCGAACCAGGAAGTAGACTTCCTTTTACGGTCCGTGAGGCCAACAATTTGCGTTAGGATCGTTAGAAATTCTTAAGTATTAATTAATTAATTATTGTACTACTCACTTCTCCCTGTCTTCACCCTCATTTCCTTCCCGCCTTCATTCAGCTTCTTCTTTTTCCCGCATTTCTATGGGGAACTGGAAGTGACGCTGCTGCTAGGTAGGCAATGCATTCTGGAAAGTGTAGTCCTCCAGGCTCCCCCCCCTTCTCTTCCCCGTTGCTCTGCTGCCATGCATGCCCCATCGCAGGGGCCTGCTTCACACACACACACACACGCGCGCGCTTCTCCTCCTCTCTCTCCAGGCTTCCCCCCCTCCTTCTCTTCCCCGTTGCTCTGCTGCCATGCATGCCCCATCGCAGGGGCCTGCTTCACACACGCGCGCGCGCGCTTCTCCTCCTCTCTCTCCCGGCGCTCTCTCAGATGCTTCTCTTCCCCGTTGCTCTGCTGCCATGCCCCATCGCAGGGGCCAGCTTCAGCCCTCCAGGTACGTGTTTTGGACTTCAACTCCCACCATTCCTCACAGCCTCAGGCCTCTTCCTTTTCCTCTCAGCCTGGGCAAACTTGGGCCCTCGCTCCCTCAGGATCGGGGTGAGAGAGAGGCAGCGAGGAGCGAGGGGGGGGCTCCTCCTCCTTTTCTTTTGCTGCTTCCAAGAATAGAAAACCCCCTCCCTCCCTTCCTCCTTCCCTCCCTCCTTCCTATTTGGAGAGTCCCATCTAGAATTCAGTGTGGTTTATTCAAGTTTTTTACAACTCCCAGAAATCCCAGCCAATTTACCAGCTGTTAGGATTTCTGGGAGTTGTAGGTCAAAACCATCTGGAAAGCGCATGCTCTGGCATACGAATTTCTAACGAATTTCGTTAGTACTTAAGTTACATTTCCGAAATTTTTGGGAATTTTTTTGTAAGTCTTTGATTTACTAATCAAACCCCCCCCCCATTTGATTTTAGAATCGCCATTTTTCGATTTGTTATCATGCCTAGTAGCCACCCTATGCCCCGATCAGTCCCACGACTGACCAAGAGGACCTCTGTTTCGTCAGGATTAAGCTTCAGCTTGTTAGCCCTCATCCAGCCCATCACAGCCGCCAGGCACTGGTCAAGGACCCGAGGGGCTTCCATGGAGTCTGGCGGAAAGGAGTAATAGAGATGAGTGTCATCTGCATAGAGATGGCACTGGACTCCAAAACACTTGATGATCACACCCAGCGGTTTCATGTAGATGTTTTTGAACTGTTAGGTTGGCAGAAGCTGGGCCTAACAGTGGAAGCTTACCCCACTCCCTGGATTCGAACCTCCAACCTTTCGGTCAGGAAGTTCAGCAGCTCAGCAGTTTAACCCGCTGCACCACTAGGGTGCCCAAGCTCTCTGGCATTACTTCGCAAATTAAGATTCTTAGGAAGGACTCATCCCACGCTTTTTACAAGCGCGTTGATGACTAAAGGAAGTTGGATGTGTCCTTCGAGCCTGTGCAATGGATTTCTCTGGTGGAGCGCAGCGTGCACAGAACTGGCCTCACCCTTTAAACCAGTGGTTCCCAAACCTTTTTGGCCTACTGCGCCCTTTCCAGAAAAAAAATTATTCACCGCCCCCCTAGAAATTAAATTTTTTTTAATGTAATAGCAATTAAACAGAAAGATATATGTATTAATGCAGTGGTTCTCAACCTTTCTAATGCCGTGAGCCCTAAATAAGGTTCCTTATGTTGTGGTGACCCCCAACCATATTTTTGTTGCTACTTCATAAATAATGTTGCGTCTCTTAAAAATTCTAATGCAAATATCTAATATGCAGGATGTATTTCCATTGTTACAAATTGACCCTAATTAAAGCATAGTGATTAATCACAAAAACAATATATTTGGGGGAGTATGGACAACGGATGATAGGATTTGCAGTACCTTTGAACAATTCAGCTCTGACTTCCACAGCTGAGACCCCATGAACCACAGACCAAACTTGGCACACAGAACCCCCATGACCAACAGAAAATACTGGAGAGGTTTGGGAGGAATTGACAGTGATTTAGGGGAGATGTAGTTCACCTACATCTGGAGAGCACTGTGACCCATTGGATTGGAAGGGGCGATACAGGACTGCGCTGTGGGTAGAGTTGAAGAGAGGAAGGGGGTGCGTGCTGCAGTTTCCAGGCAGCGCCTGCACAGGGTTTCCAACTGGCAGACGCACACTCGCATGCTTGAGAGTTGGAATCCTGCCACCGCCCCCCTTACAGGGCTTCAGTGCCCCCCAAATTCTCCTGAGCCTCCCACCGCCATCTTGGATTGCCTCACCACCCACTAGGGGGTGGTGCCACCCACTTTGGGAACCACGTCTTTAAACCCAAGGTTCGTCTGCCGGGGCCTAGCAAGCTTGGCAGTGAGGTCCTCAGGTTGTAGGTCTGGTTTGAGTTTCCTTCTCTTAGATGGTTGATCTTACTGGGTTAGATGAGTACTATCTGCCCAGGTTTGAAATCAGAGTTTTCCTTCTCCTAGGATGGTTGCCAAAAGGCTAGAGAGCCCATCTTGCCCATTGACGCTCTTTGTCAGACCCTTCAGTTGCGACCTGTCTGGCATGGGAGGCCCTACCGGTGGCTATTATGCCACCGCCAGCATAGCTCACAACTTCATTAGGGTACGCAAGCAGGGCCGGACTAAGGTAATTTAAAATAGTAAGCCAACCTTATTTTATTATCTTATTAATTAATTTATTTATTATTTCAATTTATATACCACTCCTTCTCGCAGGCTTGGGGCAGTTTCCAACCATTTAAAAAACGCATACATAGTAAAAATAGAACAACAACAAAATAATTAAAACAACATACTAAAATTCTACTATAAATTCAGACAGGAGTTTACAGAGGTCTGCTTAAATTGTTTTATACGCCCTCTGAAAGGAGGACAGCTCTCTAATCGCTCATACTTCATCAGGCTAAGCATTCCAAAGCACAGGTGCCACCACCGATGACAGGTGATAAGTCCGGACAGTAGGGACCTCAAGGAGATTTTGATCTTTCGATGCGCCCTCGCTCTCTGCCCCCTCACTCTCCGTCCTCCTCAGTCTTCCGCCTCGTGGAGGGTGTGCATGCGTGCCCGGCGTTCAGTGTGGCGTCGTTGTCACTATGGCCCATATGGGAGCCATACATGGTGTGTATAGCTCCCATGCCTTTCCCGTCGCTGCCATGATGTCATGCGCGCCATTTTTTCCTAACATTTTGGCGGGAACGAGAGGGGGCTTGGCCGGGGCAGAGCTCAGGCTATGCTGCTTGTGCTCGGAGTCAGCATGGAGGCGGAGGCCATGCGGACCAGCCAGCGGCAGTGGGGAGTCGGAGGGGGCTCGGGGACAATTAAGATGCGCCCTTGAATAGGGCAGGTGGTAAACACGTGCCTACCAAGATCTGGCCCTGTACACAAGCCTCTCCCCCACGACAAGGGGGCCCCAACGGAGAAGGCCAAGCTAGTATAATAAAAGAGATTGTTTGTATGTATTTTTGTTTGTATGTATGTGGCAGATTTCTGATTGGTTTCCACTGTGGGATTATTTGCATAACACCTCTGATTGGCCAGCACCACCAACATTCCGACACTCTAAAGTGGCAGAGGGGGGTAAGGAAAAGGCCTGAGGCAGTCAGGCATGGTGGGAGTTTAAGGCCAAAACACTTTGCGGCCCCCAACAATGACAGAACAAGACCAAACTTGGCACACAGAACCTCCAAGACCCACTCTACATCCTGGTGCAGTTTGAGGGAGGGGGGACCATGGATGTCGAGACTTGCAGTACTTTAACTCACTTCCTTAGAGCATTGTGGCCCACACCAATGACAGATCAGGACCAAACTTGCCACACAGAGCCCCCATGACCCACTTTAAAGCCTGGAGCAGTTTGAGGGAGGGGGGGCATGGATGACAAGACTTGCAGTACTTTAACTCACTTCCTTAGAGCATTGTGGCCCACACCAATGACGGATCAGGACCAAACTTGCCACACAGAGCCCCCATGACCCACTTTACAGCCTGGAGCAGTTTGAAGGAGGATGGACCATGGATGATGAGACTTGCAGTACCTTCACTTACTTCCTGAAAACAATGCGACCCTCATCCAATCACCAATAAATACCAAACTTGGCACACAGAGCCTCCATGTCCTACTCTACATCCTGCTGCAGTTTGGAGGAGGGTGGGCCATGGACAATGGGACTCGCAGTGCCTCCGCTAACTTCCTGATACCACTGCGAGCCACATAAATAAATGCTAAAGACCAGCTAATACCTTTCTCAAATAACCTGGGCAGCGCCGGGTCCCCAAGCTAGTGTACAAATAAATTATAGTTGACCCTCTGTATCCAGGGCTTCTCTGTCCATGAGTTCAACGGACCTTTGAAGGCTGATGTGCCCCCAAAGAAAGAAAATGAATTTGACAGTTCTGAAGAATTGGATTCTACTTGAACTACCATGGCTCAATGCTCTGGCATCACGGGAGTTGTAGTTTGACCAAGGTCTTCAGCCTGCTCCCGGCAAAAGAGGCCAGGTGGAGGGGTGTCAACTGGTTTCAATGCTGCAGTGTAGATGCAGTGGAGCTCCAGCTTCCCTGAGCGAAGCCAGCGCCGGGAGCAGCCAGCGGGCCTGACGATTGGGTAAGCATCCCTTCCCTGGGTGGGTTTTTGGGGCTTCCTCCCCGCTCTTCTTTCCTACCTTCCTTCCCCCCTTTGACTTTGGTTGTAACGTGTTCTAGGGAAGCCGCGTTTTCACGTGACCTCCTGCAACCCCCCTTTCCTTCCTTCTCCCTTCTTGCCTTTCAATGGCGTTCGGCATTGACCTTGAGTTTTGAAGTTGCAGTTTACCTATATCCAGAGAGCACTATGGAGGGGAGGGAGGAAGACGTGGGGCAAGTCTGCGCAGTAGTGCCTGCACAGGTCACGTCTTCCTCCCTCCCCGCAGAAGCGGCAGCGTGAGCAAAGAGAGGCAAAGCGAGCAGAGCGAGGCTGGGAAGAAGGGAGCCCGAGTGGAGAAGAAAAAGTGTTTGGTAGGACGGGGAAGAAAGGGTAATGGAGGTTCCAATTTCCCATGGCACACCTGATGATCGCTCACGGCACACTAGTGTGCCATGGCACACTGGTTGGGAAACACTGTCCTACGTGACAGATGCAACTGTCTTTCGGGCTGCAAAGGTCAACAGGAGGCTACACTTAAAGGTCGAGCACCCACCTCGACCCGGGCAGGCCTCGAACTCATGACCTACTGGTCAGAGAGATCTTATGCAGCTGGCACTTAGCCAGCTGTGCCACATTCCTGATGCATAGCCCAAACTAGTATACAAATAAATTGTAGTTGACCCTTTGTATCCAGGGATTCTCTGTCCATGAGTTCAATGGCCCTTTGAAGGCTGATGTGCCCCTCCCCCAGTGGCGGACGAAGGTAATTTTAAATGGTAAGCGAACATTGTCCCCCCCCCCCCAATTGCTTGATAACAACAGGTATAAGCAGGGTCGGACTAAGGTAATTTAAAATGGTAAGCGAACATTATTTTGGCGCCCCCTCGCTCTCCGGCCTCGTGGGGCGTGCGCATGCACGCCGGGCGCGCATGCGCTGGGCCAGCAAGTTCTGCGCATGCGCCATTGCTGCGGAGGGACTCCAGATGGACCGAGATACCAATTGCCTTAAGTGAGGCCGAAAAGGAGGAACTTTTTGCAGCCGGGACGGAGCCGGGGCATTTTGGGCGATTGGCGTCTCAGTCCAGCTGGAGTCCCTTTGCAGCAATGGCACATGCGTGGAACCTGGCGGCCAGATGCGCCCCTGACTACGTGGCGCCCTAAGCGGGTGCTTACTTCGCCTAATGGTAAATCCGCCCCTGCCCCCCCCCCCCCCAAATGAAAATGAAGTTGACAGTTCTGAAGAATTGGATTCCACTTGCTCAATGCTCTGGCATCACGGGAGTTGTAGTTTGACCAAGGTCTTCAGCCTGCTCCCGGCAAAAGAGGCCAGGTGGAAGGGGTGTCAACCGGTTTCAATGCTGCAGTGTAGATGCAGAGGAGCTCCAGCTTCCCTGAGCGAAGCCAGCGCCGGGAGCAGCCAGCGGGCCTGACGATTGAGTAAGCATCCCTTCCCTGGGTGGGTTTTGGGGTGCTCTTCCTTCCTTCCCCTTTTTGACCTTGGTTGTAACGTGTTCTCGGGAAGCCGCGTCCTCACGTGACCTCCTGCAACCCCCTTTCCTTCCTTCTCCCTTCTTGCCTTTCAATGGCGTTCGGCTTCAACCGGGGAGCTCCGGGCTGCACCCCCACCCCTTCCCCCTTCCCCCCTTTCCTTCCTTCCCCCTTTCTTGCAGCCCGTCACGCAAGAACAGAGCGCTTTGGGGCCTCTTTGGGGGAGGCGGCATCAGCTGACTGGGTCTCTGCAGTGGAAGAGGTGGGAGGGAAGGAGAGATAGAGCACTATTGCAGCATGTTAAAAAAAACGAGGGGAAGGGAGGGATGTGAAGGACGAAAGGTGTCTCCTCTGCTTCCTTTCCCACCCCCCCCCCCCCCCTCTTTCTCCCCTGCGTCTTGGAGGCTCGGCATCCCCATGCATTCAGCCATACTGTCGGGTTCACCTTCAGACGCCCCTCGGAGTGGAAGGAAGCGAGGAAGAGAGTGCCTCCCAATCCAAACGGAGAGGAGCGGAAACCCCTCCATTGTGGGTGATGCCAAAGGAGAGTGTCTCCTCTCTCTCGGTCTCTCTTCTCTCTCCCTCCTCCCCTAAAAAAACCCAAACCCTTACATTTCGGGGGATGGGCGAAGTCAGGAGCCTGCAGCGCCTCGAGAAGAGTAAGGGAACTGCTGGCTGGGCTCCCTCCCCAAGTCACACCGCTCCTTCTAGGTGTGTTGTCGAAATGTGTTGTCATGTCCGGAATCACTGGGTTGGTGTGAGTTCTCCGGGCTGTATGGCCATGTTCCAGAGGCATTCCCTCCTGACGTTTTGCCCACATCTATGGCAGGCATCCTCAAAGGTGGTGAGGAATAAGTTAGGCAAAAAGGGGATAGATAGATAGATAGATAGAGAGAGATAGATCACTATATATCACTATATATCTCTATCTATGTGTGTGTGTGTATATATATATATCACTGTGTGTGTATATATATATATATATATATATATCACTGCTATGACCTTTGTGTGTGTGTGTGTGTGATAGATAGATCACTATATATCACGATATATCTCTATCTATGTATATACCACTATATATCACGATATATCTCTATCTATGTATATATCACTATATATCTCTATCTCTATATATATCACTATATATCTCTATCTATGTGTGTATGTATATATATATACAGTATATATATATATCACTGCTATGACCTTTGTGTGTGTGTGTATACATATCACACACTGCTATGACCTTTGTGTGTGTGTGTGATTGATAGATCACTATATATCACTATATATCTCTATATCTCTATATATCACTATATATCTCTATATATCTATGTGTGTGTATGTATATATACATCACTATACATCACTATATATCACTATATATCTCTATCTATGTATATATCACTATATATCTCTATCTCTATATATATCACTATATATCTCTATCTATGTATATACCACTATATATCACGATATATCTCTATCTATGTATATATCACTATATATCTCTATCTCTATATATATCACTATATATCTCTATCTATGTGTGTGTATGTATATATATATATACAGTATATATATATCACTGCTATGTTTGTATATATATATACATCACTATCACACATCACTATATTGTCACTATATATGATTGATAGATGTATATATCACTATATATCTCTATCTCTATATATCACTATATATCTCTCTATATATCTATGTGTGTATGTATATATACACATCACTATATATCACTATATATCACTATATATCTCTATGTATATATCACTATATATCTCTATCTCTCTATATATCACTATATATCTCTATCTATGTGTGTTTGTGTGTGTGTGTATCACTGCTATGACCTTTGTGTGTGTGTGTGTGATAGATAGATCACTATATATCACTATATATCTCTATCTATGTATATATCACTATCTATCTATATATCACTATATATCACTATAGATTCTTAGGAAGGACTCATCCCATGCTTTTTACAAGCACGTTGATGACTAAAAAGGCCAATCTGAGATAGGCAAGCCCGGTTGCAGAAAGCACAGCAGAAAGTCTCCTTGGGTGATGTTGTTTCCAAGTTGCGGTTCTTTCTGCGTTGTCGTTTCTCTTCGAGGCCCGTTCGGCGTGTCTTCTCGAAAGAGGCCGCAGCATCGTGGATACTGCGTCTCCATGCCTCCCGATGTGAGGGCAGGGTGGACCATTGTTCGTGATCAATCTGGCCAAGCCTGAGATCAGCAGCAGCAGCAGCAGCACCAGGAATGTGGCACAGCTGGATAAGTGCCAGCTGCATAAGATCTCTCTGACCAGTAGGTCATGAGTTTGAGGCCTGCCTGGGTCGAGGTGGGTGCTCGACCTTTTACGTGTAGTCTGCTGTCGACCTTTGCAGACCGAAAGACAGTTTCATCTGTCAAGTAGGAGATAAAGGCACCACATTAAGTGGGGAGGAAAATTTTGAATGAATTATGAGGCCATTAAAGAACTTCAGGAATGCTGAGGAATGCGGAAGGAACAACAAGGGACGCTGGGAACGCTGAGAGATGAGGAGTGCGTCAGCTCCCCCTGGTGGCCAGAGTTTGCCTCTGTTCGTCTATATGTGTGTACTGTGTATGTGGAAACGGCAGGGATTCTCTGTGTACCTGTACACAGTGTGTACCTGTAATCCACTCTGAGTCCCCTTCAGGGTGAGAAGAGTGGAATATAAATAAATAAAGTAAATAAATAAAGTAAAGTAAATAGATAGATAGATAGATATTCTCTCTCAGCATTACTTCACGAACGAAGATTCTTAGGAAGGACTCATCCCACGCTTTTTACAAGCGTGTTGGTGACTAAAAAGGCCAATCTGAGATAGGCAAGTCCGGTTACAGAAAGCACAGCAGAAAGTCTCCTTGGGTGATGTTGTTTCCAAGTTGCGGTTCTTTCTGCGTTGTCGTTTCTCTTCGAGGCCCGTTCGGCATTTCTTCTCGAAAGAGGCCGCAGCATTGTGGATAGTGCGTCTCCATGCCTCCCGATGTGAGGCCAGGGTGGACCATTGTTGGTGATCAATCTCACCAAGCCTGAGATCAGCAGCAGCAGCAGCAGCAGCAGGAATGTGGCGCAGCTGGCTAAGTGCCAGCTGCATAAGATCTCTCTGACCAGTAGGTCATGAGTTCGAGGCCTGCCCGGGTCGAGGTGGGTGCTTGACCTTTTAAGTGTAGCCTGCTGTCGACCTTTGCAGCCCGAAAGACAGTTGCATCTGTCAAGTAGGAGATAAAGATACCACATTAAGTGGGGAGGCAAATTTTGAATGAATTATGAGGCCATTAAAGAACTCCAGGAACGTTGAGGAATGCGGAAGGAACAACAAGGGACACTGGGAACGCTGAGAGATGAGGATTGTGTCAGCTCCCCCTGATGGTCAGAGTTTGCCTCTGTTCATCTATATGTGTGTACTGTGTACTGTGTGTACTGTTACAGTGTGTACTGTGTATGTGGAAACAGCAGGGATTGTCTGCTAAGTATGTGTACCTGTAATCCGCTCTGAGTCCCCTTTGGGGTGAGAAGAGCAGAATATAAATAAATAAAGTAAATAAATAAAGTAAAGTAAATAGATAGATAGATATTCTCTCTCGGCATTACTTCGCGAATGAAGATTCTTAGGAAGGACTCATCCCACGCTTTTGACAAGCGCGTTGATGACTAAAAAGGCCAATCTGAGATAGGCAAGTCCGGTTGCAGAAAGCACAGCAGAAAGTCTCCTTGGGTGATGTTGTTTCCAAGTTGTGGTTCTTTCCGGATTCCTGCAATGCTTTGTATGTGGGCTTACCTTGAGCAGCAATTCGCAAGATCCAAATTGTGCGAAATGCAGCCGCTAGACTCCTCACAAAAACCTCAATGAGGTGCCATATAACGCTGGCTCTGCAGCGCTTGCATTGGCTGCCAGTTGAACCCAGAGTCCTCTATAAGACCCTGGTCCTAGCATTCAAGGCCTTTCGAGGTCAGGGTCCTTCATATCTAAAAGACCGTTTAATGCCACTCCACCACCAGAGACTGCCACGGTCAGCTCATGAGAATCTTCTCTATGTCCCTGGCCCTAGAGAGGTTCGTTTGGAGTCCACAAGACAGAGATCCTTCTCCATTGTAGCCCCAGTCTTGTGGAACTCCCTACCGCCAGACCAAAGAGCCACTCCTGATCTACATACATTTTGAGGGGCACTTAAGACATGGCTTTTCAGAAGTGCCTATTGTTACTAACAAGTGGTGACTATGTAACCTGTTTATTTTAATTGTGTAAGTCGCCCAGAGCTCCTTTGGTGGAGAGCGACTCATAAGAAATAAAGTTAGTTAGTTAGTTTCTGCGTTGTCGTTTCTCTTCGAGGTCCGTTCGGCATGTCTTCTCGAAAGAGGTCGCAGCATTGTGGATAGTGCGTCTCCATGCCTCCTGATGTGAGGCCAGGGTGGACCATTGTTGGTGATCAATCTGGCCGAGTCTGAGATGTTGTTTCAGAGAGTCCTTGTATCTCTTTTTGGGGGCACCTCTCTTGCACTGACCCATAGAGTAGTATCTTTGGGAGGCAGTGGTCCTCCATCCTAGAGACGTGCCCTGCCCAGCGCAGCTGTGTTCTCAATAGCATGGCCTCAATGCTGGTGATCCCTGCTTGCTCAAGTTGGTCACATAGTTGGTCCAGTGTATATTTAGGATTGTGCGAAGACAGTGCTGATGAAAGCATTCGAGGAGTCGTAGGTGCTGGCGATAGGTGACCCATGTTTCAGACCCATAAAGGAGAATAGACAGTACGATAGCTCTGTACACACTGATTTTGGTGCTCTGTCTCAGGTGTTTGTTACTCCAGACTGTTTTGTGAAGTCTTCCAAATGCACTATATGTCTTTGCCAATCTGTGATCTATCTCTTTGCCAATTTTGGCATCTGAGGGGATGATGCTTCCCAAGTAGGTGAACTGCTGAACGTACTTAAGCACAGATTTGCCTATGCTGACGTGGGGATGATGGTGTTCTTCCTGTGCTGCGGGCTGGTAGAGAACTTCCGTTTCTTCAGGCTGACTTCCAGCCCAAACAGCTCTGCGTATATATATAATGTTCAGGGTGGGAAAAAGAACTGTTGTCAGTTTGTGGCAAGTGTGAATGTTTCAACTGGCCAACTTGATTAGCACTGTATAGCCTTGCAACACGCTCTATGTGGGGCTGCCTTTGAAGACTGTTCAGAAACTTCAACTACTCCAATGGGCGGCAGCCAGATTGCTCACTGGAGCATCAACAACAACAACAATTCTTTATTGATCAGTCAATTTTGACCATATCAAAACATACAGAACATACACACTTACCCATACATACAATGAATGCATATATGAATACATCAACTCCACTGGCTGCCGGTCCATTTCCGAGCACAATCCAAAGTGCTGATCTTGGCCTATAAAGCCCTATACGACTCCGGCCCAGCTTACTTGTCTGAACGTACAGTATCTCCTTCTAAGTTCCGCCTCATAGCTTAAGATCCACTGGGGAGGCCTTGCTCTCGGTCCCACCAGCTTCACAAGGGACAGGGCCTCCTCAGTGGTGACCCCCCCGGCCTATGGAACTCGCTCCCCAGCGAAATTAGATCGGCATCCTCCCTCCTTTCTTTCAGAAGAAAAATGAAGACATGGGTGTACAACCAAGTGTTTGTCTAATTTGGATATAATGGCACTGAACATTGAATCTGACCTTGTGATTGTTGTAATGGAAAAGACTATATGGTTGTATTACTAATGTTGTTTTAACTTATGATATTTGTATGCTTTTATCTTGTGATTTAAGTATAATTTTATTGCGGCATAAATAAATAAATAAAATAATAAAATAGTAAAATAGTAAAATAGTAAAATAGTAAAATAGTAAAATAGTAAAATAGTAAAATAGTAAAATAGTAAAATAGTAAAATAGTAAAATAGTAAAATAGTAAAATAATTGCAGTCTCAAAGCCTGGCTGCTTTCTGCCTGGGGGGATCCTTCTGCAAGACCAAGCCATGAGAGCCGGGCCGGCCTTCCCCATTAAGTGACCTACACGGTCGCGTAGGGCGACGTTCCCGGAGAGGGGCGTGGCCACCTGGGAGGGGCGCCGCTCCGCCCCGCCGCCGTGTCGCCGCAGCCAGCCGGCGGCGCGGAGGAACGGGGAGGAGGAGGGGACTCACGGGGCGGGCCCACGGACCCGAGGAGGAGCAGGAGGAGGGGGGAGGCCACGAGGGCGGCCCCCACGGAGACGCAGCAGCAGCAGGAGCAGCGCCCCCGGAAGGGCCCGGAGCCAGAGGCGCATCTTCGTGACGTCACTTCATCGCGCCTCTGCCGAGGAGGAAGGGGAGGAAGGCCTCGCCGGCCGCGCGCTGTAAGGACGCCCGGAAGGAGAGACGCTGGAGGGAAGGAGCCCTGCGGAGGCGCGGCGGCCTCTTCATCCTTCCCTCCCTCCCTCCGGCGTCTCTCCTTCCGGGCGTCCTTACAGCATGTGGCCGGCGAGGCCTTCCTCCCCTTCCTCCTCGGCAGAGGTGCGACGAAGTGACGTCACGAAGATGCGCCTCTGGCTCCTGGCCCTTCTGGGGGCGCTGCTGCCGCTGCTGCTGCTGCGTCTCCGTGGGAGCCGCCCTCGTGACCTCCCCACTCCTCCTGCTCCTCCTTGGGTCTGTGAGCCCACCCCGTGAGTTCCCTCTCCCCCCCCGTTCCTCCGCGCCGGCGGGCTCGGGAGTCTGCGCATGCGTGGGAGCCGCCGGGAGCCGCCGGGAGCCGCCGGGAGCCACCGGGGGGGGGGGGCGCGAAAATAAAGTTCGCGTACTCCCCCCGGAGAGCTCGGGCCGCCCCTGCATGAGAGTAAAGACAAAGATCCATCCAGAAGAAAAATGTTCTTACCCTACAACAAGGGAATTCCTCACCAGATAGAGAAGCTGATGAAGAAATACAACCTACAAACAATCTACAGACCCACTAAGAAAATCCATCAAATGCTACCTTCAGCAAAGGACAAGAGGGATCTTCTCACCTCTGCAGGACTCTATTGCACACCATGCAGCTGTGGACAAGTCTACAAATGCAGCATGGCCCAAACAGGAATCAAGGAACACGAAAGGCACTACAGAGAACTTCAACCAGAGAAGTCAGCCACAGCAGAGCACTTGATGAACCAGCCTGGAAACAGCAGATTATTTGAGGATACAGAAATGCTGGACCACTCAAACAACCACCATGTCAGGCTACACAGAAAAGCCAGGGAAATCCACAAGCATGTGGAAAATTTAAGTCTGGGAAGTCTGACTTGCCCACGGTAGTCCACGCTCTTGTTACATCCTGAATAGATTACTGCAATGTGCTCTACGTGGGGCTGCCTTTGAAGGTAGTTCGGAAACTTCAACTAGTACAATGATCAGCAGCCAGATTACTAACTGGGGTGACATACAGGGAGCATACCACCCCCCTGTTATGCCAGCTCCGCTGGCTGCTGGTCCATCTCCGAGCCCAATTCAAAGTGCTGGTGTTGACCTATAAAGCTCTAAATGGTTCTGGCCCAGCTTATTTGTCCGAATGCATCCACCCCTACATCCCACCTTGAAACCCAAGATCATCCGGGGAAGCCCTGCTCTTGCTCCTGTCAACAGCTCAAATGCACCTAGCGGGGATGAGGGACAGGGCCTTCTCGGCAGTGGCTCCCCACCTATGGAACACACTCCCAACTGAGATAAGATTGATCTCTTCTCTCCTAACTTTCCAGAAGAAAGTAAAGGCGTGGCTTTGGGACCAGGCGTTTGGTCAATAGATGAAAACAGCACCTAAAGGGATGAACTGGATTGACGTTAAAACTGATGAGGCTGGTTTATATTTTGTAATTGATGAATTTATTTGGTTTTAATTATGATGTATATGTTGTGATTTTATTGTAACTGTTGAAATAGCCTCTAAATGGGGCTTAGTGTAAGCCGCCCTGAGTCCCCCTTCGGGGGTTGAGAAGGATGGGATAGAAATGCGGAAAATAAATAAATAAATAAATAAATATTTAAACAGAAAAGAGGAAATCATGAAAATGAACAAAAGCTGGCTACCTGTGTGTGTCTGTGTGTGTATCCTCTAAAATCAGGAGAATAAATAAAGAACAACACTCAGGAAGCAGCCAGGCTTTGAAGCTGTAAGGCCATTCAATGCTAATCAAGGTGGCCAATTGCAACTTTCACACTTGCCCCAACAGACAAGAGTTATTTCTCCCACCCTGGACATTATTCCACAGATATATAAGCCTCTCTTACCTAGTTTCCAACAGACCCCCTCAACCTCTGAGGATGCCTGCCATAGATGTGGGCGAAACGTCAGGCAAAGTACCGTAGCCAGGATTTTGATTGGGGGGGGCTGAGTTTGATTCAAGGGGAGGGGGGTTGAGTCTGAGTGAGAGAGGATCTACCCTAGCAAACGTTTTGTATCGTTATCCCAATACCCCCATCAGGCATATGGGATATATGAAGTATGGTGATCAGATCATGATATGAATACTCATCACAGTTTAAATAATGCACCAGTAAGGCCTTCTCATGGACCACCCTGAGAATTTTTGGGGGGGGGGCTGAGTCTGAGGGAGGGAGGGACTACCCTAGCAAACCTTTTGTATCATTATCCCAATACCCTCATCATGCATATGGGATATATTGAGCATGGTGATCAGATCATGATATGAATACACATAACAATTTAAATAATGTATCAGTAAGACCTTCTCGTGAACCACCCTGAGAATTGGGGGGGGGCTGAGTCTGGGGGAGGGAGGGTCTACCCTAGCAAACATTTTGTATCGTTATCCCAATACCCTCATCATGCATATGGGATATATTGAGCATGGTGATGAAATCATGATATGAATAAACATAACAGTTTAAATAATGTACCAGTAAGGCCTTTTCGCGGACCACCCTGAGAATTTGGGGGGGCTGAGTCTGAGGGAGGGAGGGACTACCCTAGCAAACCTTTTGTATCATTATCCCAATACCCTCATCATGCATATGGGATATATTGAGCATGGTGATCAGATCATGATATGAATACACATAACAATTTAAATAATGTACCAGTAAGGCCTTCTCGTGAACCACCCTGAGAATTGGGGGGGGGGGCTGAGTCTGGGGGAGGGAGGGTCTACCCTAGCAAACCTTTTGTATCATTATCCCAATACCCCCATCATGCATAGGGGATATATTGAGCATGGTGATCAGATCATGATATGAATACCCATCCTGAGAATTTGGGGGGGGGGGGGTGAGTCTGAGTGAGGGAGGGTCTACCCTAGCAAACCTTTTGTATCATTATCCCAATGCCCCCATCATGCATAGGGGATATATTGAGCATGGTGATCAGATCATGATATGAATACACATAACAGTTTATTTGTTTGATTTTTTAAAACTTTATTTATATTCCGCTCTTCTCACCCCGAAGGGGACTCAGAGCGGATTACAGGTACACATACTTACCAGACAATCCCTGCCGTTTCCAACATACACACATATAGACAAACAGAGGCAAACTCTGGCCACCAGGGGGAACTGATGCACTCCTAATCTCTCAGCGTTCCCAGCGTCCCTTGTTGTTCTTCCACATTCTCAGTGTTCCTGGAGTTCTTTAATGGCCTCATAATTAAGTCAAAATTTTCCTCCCCACTTAATGTGGTACCCTTATCTTTCGGGCTGCAAAGGTCAACAGCAGGTTACACTTAAAGGTCGAGCACCCAACTCGACCCAGGCAGGCCTCGAACTCATGACCTACTGCTCAGAGAGATCTTATGGAGCTGACACTTAGCCAGCTGTGCCACATTCCCGGTGCAAATAATGTCCCAGTAACAGGCATGTAGCCGGGGGGTGGGCTTGAGGGGCTTCAGGACCCCCCCCCAATTCTCACAATGGTCCTTGAGAATGCCTTACTGGTACATTATTTAAACTGTTATGTTTATTCACATCATGATTTGATCACCACGCTCAATATATCCCATATGCATGGGGCTATTGGGATAACGATACAAAAGGTTTGGTGGGGTAGACCCTCTATCACTCAGACTCAGCCCCCACACCCCACCCCGAATCAAACTCAGCCCCTCCCAAATAAAAATCCTGGCTATGGCCCTGCCCAGTAAGGTAGTTTAAATAATGTACCAGTAAGGCCTTCTCGTGGACCACCTTGATAATTTCGAGGGGGGGCTGAGCTCCTCAAGCCTCCCTTCACAGTAAACGACCCTGGCAGGAGGGAATGCTTCTGGAATATGGAACTCAGCCCGGAAAATTCACAGCAACTCACACCGTTCTCTTCCCCCATCGGAAAGGCTCCAAGCAGGGCCGTAGCCAGGATTTTGTTTCGGAGGGGGCTGAGTTTGGTTGGGGGGGGGGGCTGAGACTGGGTGGAAGAGGGTCTACCCTAGCAAATCTTTTGTATTGTTATCCCAATAACCCCATTAATGTGGGATATAAAGAGCATGGTGATCAGATCATGATATGAATAAACTGGTTTAACAGTTTAAATAATGTACCAGTAAGGCCTTTTCCCTGGACCACCCTGAGAATTTCTGGGGGCTCAGCCCCACAGCCCCGGCTCCCCATGCCTGGCTCCAAGAGAGTTGTTGTGGTGGTGGTGCGCCTCCCAGCCGTTTCCAAGGGATGGAGCCCCTCTCGCGGGGGTTTCCCGGGGCTGAGAGTGTGTGACTGTCTCAAGGTCACTCAGAGGGTTTCCCCTGCCCTGGCGGGGCCTCGAACCGGTGTCTCTCTAGAGCCGGAGCCCAACCCTCCAAGAGCAAAACATACCGCCGATTGGGTCAGATCATACATCTCTCTTACCGCATTTTTCAACCTGTTCCAACTGCTTAAGGGCAGGCCAGTGTTTTTGTTAAGGCGCCCAGGCGTATCTGTGTTGGGGATCCCATTGCACTAGGGCCCTCCCCCCTTTGGGGATCCCCCAATCCGCCCCACAACTGCAGGTGTGCGCCGAACAACTTCCTGCGGCAGAAGTCGGGGCTGAAGGGAGGGGAAGAAGAGGAGGAGGAGGAAAGAGAAATGCCGACCTAGCAGCATCGCTAGGAGGAGGAGAAGGAGGAGGAAGGCGCCCGCGTCGCGTGTAAGGCGGGAAGCGTGTCAGTGGGATGGTCCCCGGAAATCCCGTGATAAAAAGAGGGAGCCGTGAAAGTCAAGGCGCTGCCGCTGCGCGTCCTTGCTTGCTCGCTTCCTTCCTTCCTCGCTTTGCTGCCTCATCATCCTGGTCCTGTCCGGACACGCGGGGAAAAGAGAAGGAAGAGAGAACTTCTTCCGTGGCCCTGCCCTGAAGATCCCACGCCTTGCCACGCATGGATCTCGGGAGGAAGAGGGCCCACTAAAGGAAGCCGGAGGAGAAAGAGTCGCAGAGAGAGAGAGAGAGAGAGAGAGAGATCCAAGGCGTCCAGCGAGGTATCTTTGCCGCCTATTCTTATTGCCGGGCTGGGAGCTCTCCAAGGTGCTGAAAGCTCCCGCATTCGCTTGGCTCAGGGAAGTGGCTCGGGAAAGTATTCTTATTGCCTGGCTGGGAGCTCTCCAAGGTGCTGAAACCTCCCGCATTCGCTTGGCTCAGGGAAGTGTCCTTGGTGCTGAACGCTCCCATTGCTCCCCACTGAGAGCAAAGCAGGAGGAGGTTGTGAGTGCGGGTAAGAGCCAAAAGGAAGGGGGAAAACAACCCAACGGCACAGAACCCCCTCTCCTACCCCCCATACATGCTCTCTGAGTTTGGATGTATGGGTCAAGCACCCACTGTCCCCATCCAAAACTGGAAGGATTTGGCAGGAAGCGGAGCCTGCGAATGGTTTGGGGGTATCTCCCTGCAATGGTGCAACACCCAACCCCTGGGGAAGCCCCCTCCCCTCCACCCCCTCCCCTCTGCATAGTCTCATTGGATCCTCATTGGCATTTGAACCCTGTCTCTGGCTCTTTTTTGGTGCAGGCGGCGCTGCCTGGACTTGTCACAGGAGTGTGCTTCTTTCAAGGACAGAAGTTTGGAATAGAGAGAAAGGGCCAATCGGTGCAGCATTGTAGGAAATCCTCCCTAGATTTAATTTTCTCTTTTCTCGGAAGCGAAAAATATCGCGATACTAAAGCTTGTTATTTATTTATTTAATGGAGCTTTGCTGGGCTTGATATTCTAACACAAAAAAAATTCAGATTGAGTTGTATTTAATTCCAGGCACAGTTTCCTATTAATTCAGTGCTAACCCATGGCATTTCATGAGCAATATGCTCCCCCCTCTCCTTTTTGGTTAGTAACACAAAGCTTGGGGTGTGATTTGGGAAAAAACTGGAAATCTTGTTTCGTTGGCTTTGCCGAGTCATGAAAAGTGCATGTGCTGTCCTTGCTTGGTGCAACCAAACTGCAATCCCTTGTATTCACTTCTGGAGTTCCAGTCCTGTCCAATAGCGGCATTGGAAATGCCGAGTAATATGTACAAAGTTGCATGTTTGTGTAGAGGAAATGCACAGATTTTGCCGTCCGGCTCACCACCTGGGTGTTGTTGCGCCAACTTGAAAATCCGTGCCGCAGTTTCCTCCAGTGTCAGTGGTAAGAATGACAGTGTCTAATTGCTCAAGTAAAGTTCCCAGTGTCTTTTAGTAAAATTGATCTCAGCCTTTTCTCCCCAAAAGGAATAATATAATAATGATTATATAATATAATAATATAATATAATAATAATATAATATTATAATAATATTATAATATAATAATATTATTATAATATAATTATTATATAATATATTAATATAATAATAATAACAATTATTATTATTTTCCCCATATGTGATATTGATGTCATTCCAGTAGCCAATTTCCATTAAACCTCTCCCTCCCTGCCTCCCTCCTTGCCCTCCCTGCTCTCTGTCATCATGTGGTGTGTGATATAATTATAATATAATATAATAATATAATAATATAATAATATAATATAATTATTATATAATATATTAATATTATTATTATTTTCCCCCATATGTGATATTGATGTCATTCCAGTAGCCAATTTGCATTAAACCTCTCCCTCCCTGCCTCCTTCCTTGCCCTCCCCGCTCTCTGTCATAATGTGGTGTGTGATATTTAACTCAATTTGACTGGAGTGGCTCTCCTGGTCAATGATGCAGACATGAGGTTGTCCATTAAGAGAGTCTGACAGAGAAGGCTGCTGCCGAGTTTTCGAGAAGCACAAGGGCTTCAACCTTCAAATGCCCCCAAGAGCTGCTTCTGCTCTTCAAAGCTAGAGCTCCCCATCCCACACACACACACACACACATTTCTTTTCAAAAGGACTGCTGAAGTTGCAAATGTTTAACTCTTTACCAGTTGTAAAATGCCACATCAACTGAATGTGTTCTGGTTTCAACTGGAGAGGCCGAAATGAAATGAAATGAACAGGTGTTGGGAAAGTTTAATTAACTGTCTCCATGGGCAAATCTGTTTACACAGCATATGAAAATCCAAGCTGGCTATTTATTTATTTATTTATTTATTTATTTTACAGAGCTTTGCTGGGCTTGATATTCTAACAAAAATATTAAGAATGAGTTGTTTTTTTAATTCCAGGCACAGTTTCCTATTAATTCAGTGCTATTCCATGACACTTCATGAGCAATAGATTCCTCCCTTCTCTTTAAAGGTCATAGCAGTGTGTGTGTGTGTGTGTGTGTGTGTGTGTGTGATATAGATATAGATATATAGTGATATATAGTGATCTATCTATCTATCACACACACACACAAAGGTCATAGCAGTGTGTGATACACACACACACAGGTCATAGCAGTGATATGTATACATACACACACATAGATAGAGATATATAGTGATATATAGATAGATAGATAGATAGATAGATAGATAGTGATATATACTGTACATAGATAGAGATATATAGTGATATATAGTGATATATAGTGATCTATCTATCTATCTATCTATCTATCACACACACACACAAAGGTCATAGCAGTGATATATATATATATATATACACATATACATACACACACATAGATAGAGATATATAGTGATATATATAGAGAGAGGTAGATATATATAGTGATATATACATAGATAGAGATATATAGTGATATATACATAGATAGAGATATATAGTGATATATACATAGAGATATATAGTGATATATAGTGATCTATCTATCACACACACACACAAAGGTCATAGCACTGTGTGATATATATACACACACACACACAGGTCATAGCAGTGATATATATATACACACACACACACACACACACATAGATAGATAGAGATATACAGTGATATATAGTGATCTATCTATCTATCTATTCTATCTATCTATCTATCTATGCTTTCTAGGTGTCCAAACGATGAGCAAAACAAGTATTTTGTGTGTGTGTGTGTTTTGAAATCTTGAGCCCAGTTGATTTCCAAAAAGGCAAAGGAGATCTAATGCAGTAAGATATGGAGCTTGGGCAAGAATACTAAACACGGCTGTCCTAACGCTAATCTCTCACTTTGTGCATTCGGCTGCAGGCTGCAACTCAAGAACTTGTCACCATTTGGACTTGCATGTGAGAACTGATCTGGTGGGAAGGAATCTAAAGCCATCATCATGGAATTTGTAATGAAGCAGGCTTTAGGAGGTAAGAGGAAAGAATTATATATATATATATATTACCTCTGATTAAAGGGAAGAAGGGATTTTGAACCATCACTGTGGAATTCATAATGGAATGACAATCATTATAGCTTGTGTACAACAAGATATCAATCTACTCTTCGTTCTGTATGAACACAAACTTGTTGTTTGTGTTAATCATTATAGCTTACCTTATGATGTAGATGCTTAGTGAAAGCATATATTTGTATCCTCCCCCCTCATAGACTTGTATTTTCATTACAAACTATTCCAATTTCACATTGGTAACCTTAGTAGCTAACTGGCTTCATGAATCCATGGGTAGACTCTTGAGTTGAATGGCTTCAACATTTTCAACCTTTCCATGTTTCTTAATTAGACCTCTTCTGAGATATTATGTTAAATATATGTTTTTTGAACGGATGCTTCATGGGAGAACTATCATCTGTCTGTCTGTCTGTCTGTCTGTCTGTCTCTCTATCTCTCTATCTCTCTATCCATCCATCCAGAGCCAATAGGGGGCAGCACTGAGAATTGTCTGAAGCCTATGGCTGTTTCTTATGCATCCAGTATTCTATTCTACACACAGAGCCGCAGTGTTTTCCTCACCACTACTTATTACTCCTGAGATATATATACACACACATATATACACATATACATATATACTATATATATATATACACACACATTATATATATATATATATACAGTATACACACACACACATATATATATACTTTTGTGAAATGTCTTTAAGAATAATGGAGAACAAAGATATTTAAACCAGACATATGGGAACCCAACTACATATTTCATGAGTGGGGTCAATGGAGCAAAGCCGGCATGTGTGCATTCCAAATGTAAACTTTGTTTTAAACCAGTTTAGCAGTCATGATTAGACCAGGAACTGTAATTCAGCAGAAGACTAAGAAGGATCTTATTATACTCACATTTAGTTGAATTCAGTCTTAAAATATATTATATGGCTCTCACTGAAATAAATTTCCAAATATTTTGCTTTTATAGCTCTCTGAGTAGTGGGTAGGTAGATCATTTTGACTTGGTTGTTTTATAAGGGAATGTGGTGCAGCTGGTTGGGTGTCAGCTGCATAAGATCTCTACTGACCAGAAGGTCATGAGTTCGAGGCCTGCCCGGGTCGGGGTGAGCTCTCGACCAATTTGTGTAGCTTGTTGTCGACCTTTGCAACCCAAAAGACAGTTGCATCTGTCAAGTAGGAAATTTAGGTACCAGTTAGTGGGGAGGCTTCATTTAACTGATTTCTGGAATGTTAAATTGCCTTTATGTCTGTCTATATATGTTGTATGTCAATGGCATTGAATGTTTGCCTATATATCTGCATTGTGATCTGCCCTGAGTCCCCTGCGGGGTGAGAAGGGCAGAATATAGTTGTTAATATATTCATTGTTTATGGGGGTGAAGGGGAACCCATTTCAGTGGTTTTGCTGGTTAGCACGTTTACTACAGAGGCGTCTAACGGTGCTTTGATGGCTGGTATCGTTTGCAGAAAATGCTGCAGTAAAAAATTTAGTGCTGATCATTAGAGCGGCTGTATGGTCTGTCTTGGACAGCGCTCGGTCTTTTAGTGGATGTTCTATTAGATTAATGAAGATGGTAGAAGTAATGGTCAAGAAATGATACAAACAGGAAATCTGTTGTGGGACATTGCAACTTAAGTATCCTTACGGAGGGTTTGATTCCCCTCCTCTTTAGATTACAGTGCAGAATTTAGTGTGCCTGGTCTTCTGTTGGCTAGTAAGGCTCGATTTGAAGGTCACGGACAGACCTCTCAAGGATTTTGCAAGTCATACAAGGCTTAGTCTAGCTAATAGTCAAGTTTACATTATGTTGCGTAGATGCAGTTTCCACTAAAAACAAATTATGAAGCGATATACTTTGTCAGACACATTTATATCCAATTTAATTCTTTTTTTACATGCAAGGAAATAGAGTTCTGCTTGTTCGCAAGTGATTTAAAGGAATGGTTTGATCTAGGGAATACATATACAAATAGATTGTTTTCATTTTATTATTTTCCCCCCTTTTGGATTCTTTGGCAGTGCGTTATTCTGCTCTTGAATCCAACTGAGTTCAATTCACTTTCAAGACAGAATGCATAGCAGGATTTAGCCCTTTATGGCTGCAGCTGCATCTTTAAAGGGTAACTGGTAAAATAACCAATTGAGCCCTTTCCCCTCCCTGCCAATTCCTCAATGCACAGCATATTGGCCATTGCACAGATTAGGAATGTCTTACCCACCAGATGTCAAGCATCTTGGTGCTCTGGCATGCACATTATTCATGCTGTGAGGATCAGTGGGGGAGAAGGGAAGAACTCCATTAAGTCCTTGTTTGTTCCTACATCTTCTGTTCCTGTTTTCATACCTGAGTGGATTGTAGCCACAACAAAGTTATATATTATTTATTTGATATGAAAATAAATACCATACTTTCCATATCTGAAAATTCATTTCCTCCAAATGACTTGAATTGATCTTGATCAGGGGTGGGCAATTATTTTTTTCCAAGGGGCCACACGAGAGCCAAAAAATATTATGGAGAGCCGCACCTAAAGGCTGAACTACATTCTAATCTACATTATTTATTTATTTATTTACTATATTTACTATATATTACACATCATTAATATTAAAAATATTCATATATTATTAGTATTAATATCATAATTATTATATTATCATATATATAGACATTATAACATATTGAAATTATAATATAATATAACATTGTATTATATTATTATAAAGTTATTATAAAGTTATTATAAGATAATAATAAAATAATAATAAAAACCACTAAAATAAGATAAAATGAAATTCAAGAAGACAAGGTGCGAACCAAGATAGAGGCTGGCATCCTCAAGAGAGGAAGGATCCCAAGATGGAATGGCCCAATGACCCAGCCGAAAGGATGACAAAGCGGACCCAGCTGCTGCAGCAGCAGAGCAGAGTAGAGCAGCAGATTATTGGAGGCTGCAGGCCTCCGCCTGCTCTCGTCCCCAACCCTTCCGTCAGAGGCATTCCCAATCAGCTGATTGCCCTGCCATAGAGTGCTTGCCATCCCGGCTTTGGAGTGCCTGCCATACCGGGAGGCGATCCGGGCCTGCAGCGGGAGCAGTTGGCGACCTGCGGCAGCTGATTGCCCTGGCAACCCGGAAGACGATCCTCCGATCATTCTCCGGAGCGGCGGGCTGTCTGCCAACGCAGGTCCCACAGCCTGTGATGGGATGGCGGCGGCGGCAGCCCTTCCTCTTGAAGAAATGGCCCCGCCCCCGATGGCCTTCTCCCTGGACCAGTCAGAATTGGCCAGCGGCCCACATCCAGCCCACGGGCCGTAAGATGCCCAGGTCTAATCTTGATAGTACTAATTTTACCTTGTAAATCCAAAGCACATCTGCTTAGAAATAAGCATCAGTTTTATATTAAAAATTATGTAAAATTGTAGCTGGTAATGATTGTATCCTCAGTAAAAAAAATTAATTGATATAGAAACATCATGTGTTGCAGGGGTGCTCACACTTTTTCAACATGCGAGCTACTTATTATTTATTTATGTCATTTATATTACGCCTTTCTCACCCCGCAGGGGACTCAGGGCGGATCACAATGCACATATATAGGCAAACATCCAATGCCATTGACACACAACATATATAGACAGACACAGAGGCAATTTAACATTCCAGAAATCAGTTAAATTTAGCCTCCCCACTAAGTGGTACCTAAATTTCCTACTTGACAGATGCAACTGTCTTTTGGGTTGCAAAGGTTGACAACAAGCTACACAAATTGGTCGAGAGCTCACCCCGACCCGGGCAGGCCTCAAACTCATGACCTTCTGGTCAGTAGAGATCTTATGCAGCTGACACCCAGCCAGCTGCGCCACATTCCTTTATAAAACAACCAAGTCAAAATGATCTACCTACCCACTACTCAGAGAGCCATAAAATCAAAATATTTGGAAATTTATTTCAGTGAGAGCCATATAATATATTTTAAGACTGAAATCAACTAAATGTGAGTATAATAAGCCCCTGAATTTATTCATAATAATAATGATGATAATATTAATTCAGCCTCTGCTACTACTACTACTACTACTAATAGTAGCAACAACAACAACAATAGGTTCCTAGAGTAGAAGGAGACCTCCAAGGGCCATCCAGTTCAACCTCCTTTTGCCATAAGGTAAAAACACAAGCAGAGCATTCCTCACAGATGGCCATTCAGCCTCTGATAATAATAATAATAACAACAACACCAATGGGTTCCGAGAATAGGAGGAGACCTCCAAGGGCCATCAGGGTCCAACCTCCTTCTGCACCTGGGCGGCGTCGGGAGCCTGTTGAGCCTTCCTCCCGCCCTGCCTGCGATCTACCAGGACGCCCTACGCGATCTACCAGTAGATCGTGATCTACGTAATGAGCACCCCTGTTGCACCCATGAACCTTTAGATTTTTAAAGAAATTATTTTAATATAAATTGATAATATTAATTTACCTTCATGAATCCAAAGCACAGCTACTGAGGCAGTCACACATGGAATTCATTGGATTTACTTCCGTGTAAAAGTGATAATGATGTACATGGTGGCACCACAAACATGTTGTCGTGTCCCTTCAAGTCATTTCCAACTTATAATGACTTCATCATCATGAGATTGGGGGTGAGGGGGTGAGAGTATATGACTCACTCAAGTCCACCAGTGGGTTCCCATGGTTGAACAGGAAATCTCATAGTCTGATGCTCAAACCATTGCATACATGGTGGCTTTCAAGAGTACAGATAGAGTGTAAAACAATCCATAGGCCTAGAGCTAATTTCTAGACCTATTCTAAAAGATAAATGGTTCTGGCCCAACTTACCTGTCTGAATGTAACTCCCTCTATGAATCACCTTGGAGGTTAAGATCTTCTGGGGAAGGATGAAAGACAGGGTCTTCTCAGTGGTGGACCTTCGGCTGTGGAACTCCCTGCCCAGTGAGATTAGATCAGTCCCCTTCCTCCTGACCTTTAGAAAGAAATTAGAAACTTGGCTGTAAGATCAAGCCTCTGAAGAGTAATTCAGTGCCATAAATGCAACATGATTTTAATGGCTCCTGTACTATGACTATGAAGCCACTCTGAGTTCCCATTGGGATGAGAGAGGGTGGGGTAAAAATATAGCAAATAAATAAATAAATAAATAAATAAATAAATAATGGAGTCACTGGGGCTTACAGAAGTACAGGTTGAGTATCTGTCATTCGGGATGTTTGGGACCAGAATTGCTTTGGATTTTAGATATTTTTTGTGTGAAAAAAATGGACTATTTCTATTTGCATATACATACATACTTAATGAGATATCTTGGAGATGGAACACAAGTCTAAATACATCTCATCCACACATCCTGAAGGTAATTTTATGCAATATTTTTAAAAATATTTTTGTGCATGAAATGAATTTTTGTGTATTTGAACCATCAGAAAGTGAAGATATCACTATCTTACTCACCCAGGTGGACAATCTTGCATTTTGTAGTATTTTAATTTTTTTTTGCAATTCCAGATAAAGGATGCCCAACTTGTACTAAATTGCTAACCAGAAATTAAGTAAATAGGTACTTTGGGGGGGAAGTGTTTGGATTCAGACCAATTTTCCTACTCTAGGAGAAGGAAGAGAAACACAAGACTTATATGAGGTTTATACTTGATTAGCTTTTGTTTGAGTTGAAGGTAAGATGTATGGTGTTAGGCCAAATACTTCATGGAAAAGGCAAGATTTGAATGCTTGAACCAATGATACAACAGCTTTTCTTGGGACGGGGAAGCTCCAGTCACAAGAACAGAAATACTGAAAGACTTCAAGGTGACCTTCCTTAGACCTGTGACTTTCCAGTTGTAGTGAGCATGATGGTGACTGCAGATGATGGCAGTTGTTGTCTCACATATCTAGAAAATATCTCATTAGAGAGGACTGGTTTCAAGGATCAAGGCACCTATTAACTAGAAAAAAACCTGGGCAAGTGTCATTTCCAGAGAAGGTTATTGGAGCCATTATTTTAATTTATTTTATTAAAATATTAATTCTGCCAGTTATTTCCCAGCTTAAATGTGCATTTCAGTGAGTTGTTAGTGTTCCAGTAGCCGTTGGCCTTTATCAGTGTATTAAAATATCCGAAACGTATATCCAGTGTTGATTAATACATTCTTGTATTAATATTCAATTATTTTTCTTCTGTGCATTATTTTGTTCAGGAATTGCTCCTCAGACTTACCTTCCAGGCTTTTCAGCTAGGTTTATTTGAGACTGAAGCCCCTTTCACACACTATACGAAATCCACATTGAACTGGATTATATGGCAGTATGGACTCAGATAATCCAGTTCAAAGCAGATCTTGTGGATTATCTGCCTTGGAATTCTGGGTTATATGGCTGTGTGGAAGGGCCCTGAAACATCCTGGAATCAGTTAATCATGGCATCCAGACTTCAGTGGATCTTCTCAAAGTATGACTGACTAAGATCCAATCCATTCTCTTATAATCCTTTACTGTTAAAGCTAGAGACAAGGTTTTTGGGGATTGAGCTGGTAATCCTTGGAAAAGGTTTAATGCTTTGAAATGGAAGCAGAAGTTTTAAACAAGCAAACAAAAAGCTCTTCATCCATCTTACCAAACTCTTATCTCTGTGGAATCATTGGGTGTTGTGTATTCTACGGTTATGCTTTCATTATGCACACTCAAGCAACATTAAGGAATCTCCATAGGTTTGTGAATAGATCTATCACTAGGGGTGGCGCCCCCTTGTTGTGGGGGAGAGGCTTCCGTACCCTAATGAAATTGTGAGCTATGCTGGCGGTGGCATAATACCCACCGGTAGGGCCTCCCATGCCAGACGGGTCACAACTGAAGGGTCTGACAAATAGCATCAAAGGGCAGGAAGGGCTCTCTAGCCTTTGGGCAACCATTCTAGAGAAGGAAAACTCTGATTTCAAACCCGGGCAGATGGTGTCGTTTAACCCTATAAGGTCAACCTTCTTAGAGATGCAAACTCAAACCAAACCTACGACCTGAGGACCTTACTGCCACCGACCCAGCTTGCTAGGCCCTGGCTGATGAACCTTTGGTTTAAAGGGTGAGGCCAGTTCTGTGTACGCTGCGCTCCACCAGAAAGGTCCATTGCACAGGTTCGAAGGACACATCCAACCTCCGAATCATCAACATGCTTGTAGAAAGCGTGGGATGGGTCCTTCCTGAATCTTCGTTCATGAAGAAAAGCCAAGGAAAAAAGCCAAGCCAAGAAGAAGGGATGGAATGAGCAAATAGTGGTTTGCAGCCCCCAAGTGGTTCGATCTTCTTTCTGCAGCCCCTAGAACAGGGGTGCTCACACTTTTTCAGCATGCGAGCTACTATTTGGACATTTATTTCAGTGAGAGCCATATATTTTAAGACTGAATTCAACTAAATGTGAGTATAATAAGCCCCTAAATTTATTCATAATGATGATGATGATAATATTCATTCAGCTTCTGCTGCTGCTGCTGCTGCTACTACTACTACTAGTAGTAGTAGTAACAACAACAACAGGTTCCTAGTGTAGAAGGAGACCTCCAAGGGCCATCCAGTCCAACCTCCTTCTGCACCTGGGCAGCCTTGGGAGCCTGCGGTGCGGGACTGAGCCTTCCTCTCACCCTGCCTGCGATCTACCAAGATGCCCTACGCAATCTACCAATAGATCACGATCTACCTAATGAGCCCCCCTGCCCTAGAACATCCCTGGGCATCCCCAATATTTCAGAACCCCTCCCTCCATTTTAATATCATGGAACCATTTCCAGTAGTGGTTTTGCTCCCACGAGTCCATCCCCAACCTCTTGAGAAAAAAAGTTCCCCAAATGGCTGCAAATAATCCAAAAAGGAAAACAGAAGTGACATCACATCCATTCTGGTTTTGGTTTTGCTTGGCAGTGTGGAGGCCTGGAATTGTAGCTGGAAACAAATTCCACCACCTGTTTAGCTGCCCATCCCTGAGGCAGAGGAGCACTGCATGAAGATGTCATCACATTGTGTCAAACAAAAATGGATCCTTCTTGAAAAATAGCCTCAAAGAGAAAATGTATAGTAATGGGTGACTTCAATTAACCTCACACAGAACATATCTTTGAATCAGAACAAAACATTAAAATGTCTAGATTTCTAAGTTGATTGTGCACAACAATGGCTGATCAGAGAATAAACCAGAAAGAGGTGCATTTACAGTAATTGTATGTGATGTCCATAGTTAAGTATGAAATATAAGTTTTATTTCACTAATTGAAAACTGTGGTCCTAACATTTAGGAGCATGAATATGAGGGCACTATTGCCCTCGTGACATCAGTGGTGATTGGTGACATTCACGTCAGGAAGGTGGTGAATCCATACACATTTTTAGTCTGAACCCTAAAGGGTTCTCTACAGAACGGAACGTATTTTAGGGATAAAGCTTCACAACTTAGTTAATTTCTTTAAAGTATAGACTGAAATCTAGAGCAGATTTACTACACCACTGTGAAGGAATCCAGCAACCATGGCTGTATGATGAGCTTATGGGCCTGTGGGCCTTTGCTTTTGGTCTTCTTCTTGTTGAATTGCTTAGTTATATTCATCCATCCCATTTTGAAGACCCACATTTCTTGAAATTTTCATAAATTAAAATGTGGGGTGCTGTGGTTGCCTGTATAAATCCAGAAAGCAGCAGAGAGCTGGCTCCAGGTTTTAATGGGTCTCTTTCAGTTCCTCCCATTGGGCATTTCCCCCATCTTTAAACCACACTCTTGAATTTTTGACCCAGGGCTTTAGCACTCAGACATATAATGGAACTTGTTTGCATTTACTGGGCTAACATATTACTCATTTAGATGCCTAGGTAGTGGGAAGGATCGGCTCAGCTGGAAATGCTTGAAAGATCTGAAACCCATTGGGTTATATTCCACTGGAAAAGTATGGTTTAGTCATGAGTAATTCATTTCTCATTGCCTTATCTCTCTCTCTCTCTCTCTCTCTCTCTCTCTCTCTCTCTCTCTCTCTCTGTGTGTGTCTCTCTCTGTGTGTGTGTGTGTAACTTGGATATAGAGTTTGCAGGGTTCTGGTTTACTTGGGAAATATATTATTATTATTTTGATTTATTTACCGCCACTCCCCGGAGGCTCAGAGCAGTTTACAATGTAACATCGAAACAATATACATAGAATCAAAGCATAAACAACAGTGAACAAATACAACAATAAATTAACAAATACCTATCTCAAAGGACCGGCTCTAAGTTAATACTTCCTAAGCACTCTGTTTGCGACAGGTCCCATGAATAGGGGGTAAGACTGAGCTCGACAAAATATGAGCCAGGCCAGATGGAAAATAGCTTTGGACAGAGGCCTCTAAATGGCATGGGGTAGGTGTGAAGGCTAGGGCTCCCTTGTGCCTTTGAAGGCCTGATGGGAGTTCGGTAACTCCAGGAGCCCGGGCTCTAACGAGGCAATCTATAGTGTTCTTATCCCTAGAGGAGCGGGGAGTCACTCTTTCTTCAGCCTTCACAAGAGACAGGCTCCTAGCAAGTCCATCTTTAGATTTTTCTGGGGGTACCGAGGTTGTGGATCTCCTCCAGCATCCAAATCCCACCCCCCAGAAAGTCCGATGTCTCTGAGGTTGGTACATTGAAGAACTTAATGTCTCATCCTCAGTCAGTTGTTTCGCAAGTCCTCCATCTCTCCAGGGGGCATCTGTAGCTCCGTTTCCTTTCCTGCAAGCTCCTCTTCGGCACTCGTCGGAAGTGGTATGTGCAACCAAGTGCTGCTTCCGCTTCCTCTGTGCACGTGCGCGGCGTCTGCGCATGCATGGTTGCTTCCTAGGATTCAGTGAGGAAGAAGCCAGCCCACCATCGGCGATTTCAAGGGCAGCCACCAACTTTGGGATCACTCCCAGCGTCTGCCTCCTTGACCAAGATAGGCAGCGACGGCGATGGCGGTCTCCGACACACTGCTGTCAGAACTGGGTCCCCTCCCAGGATCCTTTTACCAGATAGAAGTGTTATGGAAAATGGCTCAAGCTGCATTGGCTTGAGCCACCATATTTAATATACAAAACACACGGTGTCACTGCTAGTTTCCCCCTCTCTTGTATTAATCGTGCAGTTTAACTTTGTAGACTTCACAGTAAGTCCTCCTAGCAGATATGTATCCCAGCAGAACCAGATAATATATTATGATGGAGCAGTTCAGCAGTGATTGCACAGATTAGCAGCAGTACATACATGGAGCTTGGGTTGTTCTATATCCATATGTTTTTTTTAAATAACCCAGTTCACTGACATGTTTGCTTCACATTCTGATATGGGTAAGGCTCAAACACTATATTGGGCACGTACTTCCGGATAGGATTCAGCACCTTGGATAGGGCCTTAAAGTTTGAACTAATACCCAAATTTGGTTTATCATCTCACTGGCTCATCTACACCAGTGGTGCTCATTAGGTAGATCGCGATCTACTGGTAGATTGCGTAGGGCATCCTGGTAGATTGCAGGCAGGGTAGGAGGAAGGCTCAGTCTCGCCCTGCAGGCTCCCGATGCCACCCAGGTGCAGAAGGAGGTTGGACTGGATGGCCCTTGGAGGTCTCCTTCTACTCTAGGAACCTATTGCTGTTGTTGTTGTTACTATTATTATAATTAGTAGTAGTAGCAGAGGCTGAATGAATATCATCATCATTATTATTATGAATAAATTCATAATTGAATTTGAATCTTAAAATATATTATATGGCTCTCACTGAAATAAATATCCAAATATTTTGCTTTTATGTCTCTCTGAGTAGTGGGTAGGTAGATCATTTTGACTTGGTTGTTTTATAAGTAGCTCGCATGCTGAAAAAGTGTGAGCACCCCTGATCTACACTAACAACTTAGTGTAGATAAGGTGTGTACTTTGATCAGTCCCATGGTGGCTAGATACCACAGGGCTGATCTGGCTCAACCTGGGGCAAGGTAGCCATAACACAACCTTGCCCAGGTTAACATACTTCAGATAAAAGCTTGAATTCTGACCCAGGATTAGGGCTTTTATGGTCAAGACTGCTGGGTAAGCTCTTAACTGGAACAAGGCATACCTGTCTTGACTGCCATCTTGCATTGCCAGCTCAAACAGCCTGGGGACATAAGATGACAGTCTCCTGTCCCCATCCCACCCACTTCAGGTCATCATTTCTTTCTAACTGCGACACACCACCTACCTGATCTTTAGCATTCTGACTGATGTCAGCCAGTGCGCTTGCTCACTGACTGTGATGAGGTTGGGCAAAGAGGGGGATTCCCCCTCTTTTCTTCACATCGTGGCACTGCTGACATCACTATGTAGGTCTTTGCAGACAGTTGTAAGACAGATGGCTTTGGGGACTCCTAGGTTAGCTGCCTAGCAGTGCCAAACCATGTTAGATGTAGCTTGGCAATAGGGAGGGACTCCCGCTACAACCTCCAATGCAGCTGACACAGTCCCTGAGTGGACACAACATACTGTTGATCTTGCATCCCAGATGCTGTATTGGCCAAACGTTGCTGGTCAGGGTAGAAGGGTTCATATGGGAGGCATCCCTGTGCATAAGTACTCTTGCAGTTTGCATGGCAGTTGGCCATGCAACTCTTGCTTGTTGAGGCAATGGTTTAGTAGGAAAGGATGGATAAGGTCAGTTCTGTTCTCATGTGCCAGTTTAAGAATATATTCAAAGTGGAAATGCAACTTGGATCTTGGTTGCAAACTCATACATGGTCTGGAATCCTGTGAGTTCATCTTGACTAGATGAGACCCATTGAATCAATTATTGAATGGTGATTCCGCATATAGATGAAGCCAGTCTTTTCAATCCCTCTTTTCCAGTTGGGCCATAGAATCATAGAGTTGGAAAAGAACAAAAGGTCTATTCAGTCTAACCTCCCTCAATACAGGAACACACAATTAAAACACTCCTGACAGATAGCCATCCAATTTCTGAATGTCGAATACGCCACTATCAAACAATACTTACTTCTTCCTAATAATAGAGGGTTTCCCTCTATCTTGTGGGGTCCCCCCAGGGAGCCATACTCTCCCCTTTGTTATTTAACATCTACATGCTTCCTCTTGCTCAGTTGGTACGTAGCTTTGGGCTTGAATGCCACCAGTATGCTAATGATAGTCAGCTCATTCTGAGGATGGAGGGCTGGCCGGACTTCGTACCCAATAATTTCCATCTTTGCCTTGAAGCCGTTACTGGATGGCTGTGGGCCAGCAGGTTGAAGGTGAATCTGGCGAAGACAGAGATCCTTTGGCTGGGCCATCCGGGCGATAGGGATATCCAACTACTGACCCTGGATGGCAAGGCACTACGACCGTCATCATCAGTAAAAAGCCTGGGAGTCCTTTTGGACCCTCTGCTGTCAATGGAGGCCTAGGTCTCCAGTGTCAGCAGAACTGCGTTTTTCCATCTTCGGCAGGCGAGACGCCTGGCTCCCTATCTGTCCCGAAATGACCTGGCCACTGTAATCCAAGCCACGGTCACTTCACAACTTGACTACTGTAACGCTCTTTACATTGGCCTGCCCTTGACTCTGATCCAGAAACTTAGACTAGTGCAGAATACCACGGCCCGACTTCTCGCAGGGGAGCCTGCGTGTTGTAGTATAACACCTATACTCCGGGATCTGCACTGGTTACCAATTCATTTCCAGATTACTTTCATGGTGTTAGTTCTCACTTTCAAGGCCATACATAGTCTGGGACCAGTGTATCTAAAGGATCGTCTAGTCCCATACAACCCCCTGAGATCACTACGATCAGAGGATCTGAACCTCTTGGACATCCCCAGCTTAAGATCTTTCTGCCTAACGACAACTCAGTGGAGGGCTTTTTCAATTATTGCCCCGGTGTTGTGGAATGCCTTGCCTTGCCGTCGGAGATTCATGCTCCGCACAATCTGTACACCTTCCTCAGAGCATGCAAGACCAGGCCCGGATCAACCCTTTTTGCCGCCCTAGGCCAGACATTGGAAGCCACGCCCCTGGGCCAATGCTGAGCATGCGCGGCAGCAGCCCTAGCGGCAGGGCTTCCCTCCACCTCTTCCTCCTCCTTGAGTGAAGGAAGGAGGGGTGCCCGGCCCCGGAGCAAGCGAGGAGGAAGAGGCGGAGCGGAGGGGAGCCGCATCAGAGGCCCTGTGGCGTGGCTCCCCTCCGCTCCACCTCTTGCTCCTCGCTCGCCCCTCCTTCCTTCCTCGAGTGAAGGAAAGAAGGAGGGGTGAGCGAGGAGCAAGAGGCGGCACGGAGGGGAACCATGTCAGAGGCCCTGTGGCGCGGCACCCCTCCACTCCGCCTCTTGCTCCTCGCTCGCCCCTCCTTCCTCGAGTGAAGGCCTAGGGGTCTATGGCGCTCCGTGCACAGGCGCAAAAGCGCCCGAAGATCGACCTTTATTTTTTAAAAAATTGGGGGGTCTGGATCTGCTGTCCCCCCATGGCTGCCGCCCTAGGCCTTGGCCTAGGGTGGCCTTATGGGTAATCCGGGCCTGTGCAAGACTCACCTATTCAAGCAGGATTTTGATTAATGTTATGACCTTTTAAGCTGCTTTTAAATTTCTTGTTCTTATATTATGTTTTATTCACTCTATCTCATATGTAAACTGCCCTGAGCCTCCGGGAGTGGCGGTCAATAATCGAAATAAATAAATAAATAAATAATATTAAGATGAAATATCTTTTCCTACATACAGTTTAAAACTATTGTTCTTTGTCTACCAATAACATTTCAGGCAGGGTGCATTTGTGGTTCATTAAGACAGGCAAGGGTATGACTAACATTAAGGATGTAAGAAATCTCACTGGGGTTGGTGATACTATTTATGTGCTTTTAATTAGAGCCATGGTTTGCTGCATCTTAAAGTGGGTGGATCTTTTAAAAACAACAACAACATCAGCTTAACCAATCAGCTATCTAATTGGGGCTTGATAACCTAAACTTACTCATACAACCCTCTTGGGTATTGCATCAGCAGTGAGAATTCAGTGGGAGCTTTGGTCTCCATGAAGCTAGGCTTGTCGTGGCTTGTAGTATTTAAAGGGGGGGGAGGCAATAGTACCTCTGAATATACTTTGTACAAATTTAGTCTGCCAACATTTTCAAAAGAGGTGAAATGAGTCAAGAAATCAATACGACGCACTCAGGCAAGGCACCCAAGACAGGTTGGAAATGTGTTGAGGACAAATACAACTGTATTTTCCCACTTTGGAGCAAACTGAGATTATAATAACAGGTTCAGCCTCAATTGATTGGTTTGACAATTTTAAATTAGCTAATTCCAAACTAGTCAGACTCAGTCGCTGTGCAAAACACATCAATACAAAACAAAACAAAAAATTGAAACGTACCACCGCTTTTTCATGTGCGTCGTAGCCTCTCCCTTTGTCATTACCTAAAAATGATGATGAACCTGCCGAAATGAGGTACTTATCGAGAATTTGCAGCACAGTTTGAATCCAGGAGCTTATTTGCAGCAATATTGACCTTGAAACAATGTCAAATTTGCAGCCGGCATTGAGGCAGCTGCTGGAATTTAGAGTGATGCAAGGTTAAGAAAGCAAATGAAACACACAAAATGATCACGGAGCCAAGGAGGACACAGAAGATGTTTTGAGGACAAATAAATTGGAAGATGCAATAAAGTCTATAGAAACAGGGCGGGTTTGAAACATTTGTTTGCTTCATGTGCAAACACAGATCAGTGTTTCCCTCTTACACAGTGTGACAAAATATGGGGAATATATCGAATAATGGAGTTTGACAGCCTATAGCTGCCGTCCTAATACCATGTTGTTGTTATCTGGCTTCAAGTTAACATTGATTTATGGTGTCTCTCATAGGGACTGTGGCACAGCTGGCTGGGAGTCAGCTGCATTAAGATCACTACTGACCGAAAGGTCATGAGTTCGAAGCCAGCCTGGGTCGGAATGAGTTCCCGACCAAAATTGTGTAGCTTGTTGTCAACCTTTGCAGCCCGAAAGATAGTTGCATCTGTCAAGTAGGAAATTTAGGTACCACTTTGTGGGGAGGAAGCGACAGCTCCCCTGGTGGTCAGACGCTGGAATGTTAAATGGCCTCTGAGTGTCTATGCAATGTCTATGACATTGAATGTTTGCCATGTATATGTACATTGTAATCTGCCCTGATTCTCCTGCATGATTAGAAGGGCGAAATATAAATACTATAAACAAACAAACAACAAACAAATAAATAGGGGTTTCCTTGGCAAGATCTATTTTCAGAAGAGTTGCCACTGTCTTTCTCTGAGGCTGAGAGTGTGTGACTTGTCTAGTGGGTTTCCATGAGCAAGTAAGGGATTCAGATCCTAACTTTTTAGGCTCATCTACAGTGTAGAATTATTGCAGTTTTGCACCACTGTAACCACCATGGTTCAGTGCTAAGGTATCCTGGAATTTGTTTCTTGGTGAGGCAACAATGACCACGGTATCCTTCTGAGACGCCTCGCAGGAATGGGCCTTGGGGGTACAGCTTTGCAGTTGCTCCAGTTCTTTCTTGAGGGTTGGTCCCAGAAGGTGTTGCTAGGGGACTCCTGCTCAGCCCCCCGGCCATTGTACTGTGGGGTCCCGCATATACATGAAGCCATTGGGGGAGATCATCCGGAGTTTCGGGGTGCGGTGTCATCTGTACACAGATGATGTCCAGCTCTGTCTCTCCTTCCCACCTGCTACTAAGGAGGCTGTTCAGGTCCTGAACCGGTGCTTGGCCGCTGTAACAGACTGGATGAGGGCTAACAGATTAAATCTCAATCCAGACAAGACAGAGGTACTCCTGGTCAGTCGTAAGGCCGAATGGGGCATAGGGTTACAGCCTGTGCTTGACGGGGTTATACTCCCCCTGAAGGCGCAGGTTCGCAGTCTGGGAGTGATCCTGGATTCATCGCTGAGCCTGGAGCCCCAGGTCTCGGGGGTGGCCGCGAGAGCTTTTGCACAGTTGAAGCTTGTGCGCCAGCTTCGCCCGTACCTTGGGAAGTCTGACTTGGCCACGGTGGTCCACGCTCTTACATCCCGAATGGACTACTGCAATGCTCTCTACGTGGGGTTGCCTCTGAAGACTGCTCGGAAGCTGCAATTAGTCCAACGTTCGGCAGTCAGGTTACTAACAGGAGCGGGGCACAGGGAGCATACAACTCCCTTGCTGCGCCAGCTCCACTGGCTGCCAATTAGCTTCCGAGCACAATTCAAAGTGCTGGTTTTAACCTACAAACCCCTATATGGTTCTGGCCCAGTTTACCTGTCCGAACGGATTCTCCCCTATAAACCATCAAGAACATTAAGATGCTCCGGAGAGGCCCTGCTCTCGGTCCCGCCAGCTTCGCAAGCGCGGCTGGTGGGAACGAGAGACAGGGCCTTCTCTGTGGTCGCCCCTCGGCTGTGGAACTCTCTGCCAAGTGATGCTAGATCTGCCCCCTCTCTGTTGTCCTTTAGGAGGCTGGTGAAGACCTGGATGTGGAACCAAGCCTTCCCAGAATAGGCTGAGATTGGCTATTATCTGAATGTATGACCACGTTTACAGATTGAGTGGAATTGTTTTAATAGCGATGTGGTTTTATGCTGGGTTTTTATGTATTTTAATATGTTGTTGTTGTTGTTTTTAAATTGTATAGCATTGAATCTTTGCTGTTATTTATTTATTTATTTATTTATTGGTTCGACTTAATATACCGCTCTCTCTGGAGCCCAGAGCGGTTTACAGAGTTAATAGATGAAACACATAAAATGCAATAAAATACAATAAGAGCAATTTAAAACCCCCAGTTAAAATCAATTCCAGCAAACTGCGATGGCAGTAGAAATATGCTGGCAGCGGTACAACAGGATGCTGATAATACTCATTAGTTATGGGCCAAATGCCTGTCTGAATAGCCACATTTTTACGGCTCTGTGGAACGGCATTAATTCCCGGATGGCTCGTAACTCTTCAGGGAGGGTGTTCCACAGAGTTGGCACGGCTATGGCAAACGCCCTCTGCCGCGTGTTGGCAAGTCTATAGACCTTAATCCCAGGCACATCCAGTCGATTGAGCCCCTCTGAGCGCAGTGATTTCCTGGGCACATAAGGTGTAAGCTGCTCCCTCAGCTTATGTTATGCTGGTCTGAGTTCCTCGATAGAAGTGAGAAGGTCAGGGTACAAAAGTTTTAAATAAACAAATAAATAAAATTGGCAAAGAAGGCTAAAGACCTTGTAAACTTACAGCTGCCATGATTCCATAGCATTGAGCCATGGCAGTTAAGCTGGTGTCAAACTACATTCATTCTACACTTTAGCTGCAACCCAAGAGTTAGTTCCAACATGTAAACAACTACATTATGATAGCTGATATGTATTACCTAAGGCAGTACTTAGACATTGGTTCTAGTCTATTTCAGAATGGATATCAATAGAATTTATCTGTACGCTGTAAAGCCGGAGTAGATATCTACTAGTGTATTGTATAGAACAGTATAAAGATGTGTTTATCTAGAAGGAGGATTCCTTTTTACCTGCACGTATGCACTTCCAGACAGGTGTACACATATCAATTCTCATCCTCCAGTGGCATTAGATCATGCAGTTAGGTAATACTGCTGCACTGTTCTACTTTTGGTATAGGCTTAGATAATAAATAGGAACAAGAAGCTGAACAGAATTTTCCACAGGAAATGGAATTAAATTTCAAGCGGGGTAGTGATTCTTACTTAACTGAAGAATGTATCATAATATGCATTCACACCAAAGTTTGCTAGAGGGTGCCTTCTGTGATGACTCCCTTTCTCTTTCTCTCTCTCTCTCCTTCCACACCTAGAGTTCTGTAAAACTACACAAACTGTAATCAATAGTCACATAAATATCCTCAGGAGTACTTCATTAGTTATCCCAGTGATTCAGGTAGTGAAGTGTGAGTAGGATGTAGAAAGACGAATTGCCTTGTACAGTTTACAAACAGAGCTTGGAAATGTAACTTTGGGGGTTACAAAAAGGAATTTCACTAACCATCTTTATGTCTCACTAGCTTGGGGACCTGGCAGTGCCTGGGTTATTTGAGAAAGGCATTGTGTGCCAAGGTTCGTCTTTGGTACTTCAAGTCCCATCATCCATAGTCCACCCTCCTCCAAACTGCAATAGAATGTAGAGTGGGTCATAGGGGCTCTGTGTACCAAGTATGGTCTTTATTGGTCTTTGTTGGGGGCTGCTGCGGTCATGGGGAATGAGTAGAGGTACTTCAAGTCCCATCATCCATGGTCCGCCCTCCTCTAAACTGCAGTAGGATGGAGAGTGGGTCATTGTTTGGTAAGTGAATCAGGTGAATCCCACCATTCATGGCCCATCCTGCCCTAAACCACACCAGGTTGTGAAGTGGGCCATTGGGCCTCTGTGTGCCAAGTTTGGTCCTGATCCGTCATTGCTGTGGGCTGCAGTGACTAACTGCCCGAGGCCTTTCCTTTTCCCTCTGCGTCACCTTAGAATGTTGGAATCTCTCTCTCTCTCTCTCTCGGCATTACTTCGCGAACGAAGATTCAGGAAGGACTCATCCCACGCTTTTTACAAGCGCGTTGATGACTAAAAAGGCCAATCTGAGATAGGCAAGTTCGGTTGCAGAAAGCGCAGCAGAAAGTCTCCTTGGGTGATGTTTTTTCCAAGTTGCGGTTCTTTCTGCGTTGTCGTTTCTCTTCGAGACCCATTCGGCGTGTCTTCTCGAAAGAGGCCGCAGCATTGTGGATAGTGCTTCTCCATGCCTCCCGATGTGAGGCCAGGGTGGACCATTGTTGGTGATCAATCTGGCCAAGCCTGAGATGTTGTTTCAGGGAGTCCTTATATCTCTTTGGGGGCGCTCTCTTGCGCTGACCCGTGGCGAGTTCACCGTAGAGTAGTATCTTTGGGAGGCGGTGGTCCTCCATCCTAGAGACGTGTCCTGCCCAGCGCAGCTGTGTTCTCAATAGCATGGCCTCAATGCTGGTGATCCCTGCTTGCTCAAGGACAGCAACATTCGTCACATAGTCGGTCCAGTGTATATTTAGGATTGTGCGAAGACAGCGCTGATGAAAGCGCTCGAGGAGTCGTAGGTGTTGGCGATAGGTGACCCATGTTTCAGACCCATAGAGGAGAATGGACAGTATGATAGCTCTGTACACACTGATTTTGGTGCTTTGTCTCAGGTGCTTGTTGCTCCAGACTCTTTTGTGAAGCCTTCCGAATGCACTATATGCCTTTGATAATCTGTGATCTATCTCTTTGTCAATCTTGGCATCTGAAGAGATGATGCTTCCCAGGTAGGTGAACTGCTGAACGGACTTAAGCACAGATGTGCCTATGCTGACGTGAGGATGGTGGTGTTCTTCCTGTGGTGCGGGCTGGTAGAGGACTTCTGTTTTCTTCAGGCTGACTTCCAGCCCAAACAGCTCTGCAGCTGTTGCAAAGCAGGATGTGAGGCGCTGCAGGGCTGCTTCTGAATGGGCGACAAGGGCAGCATCGTCAGCAAAAAAGTAGCTCACGGACTAGATAGTTTAGAGTCTTAGTGCGAGCCCTCAGACGGCTTAAGTTGAACAAGCTACCATCAGTACGATAGCGTATATATATGCCGTCTTCTTCTTGTAGGTCTGCCATAGCCCTTTGGAGCATCATGCTGAAGAAGATTGTAAATAGGGTTGGTGCAAGAACACAACCTTGTTTCACTCCATTAGTTATGAGAAAGGGCTCCGAGAGAGCATCGCCATATCTGACTTGACCGTGCTGGCCCTCATGTAACAGGACAATCATTTTGAGGAACTTGGGGGGACATCCTAGACGTTCCAGGATCTGCCACAGACCTTTCCTGCTCACAGTGTCGAAGGCTTTGGTGAGGTCGACAAATGTTACATAGAGTCCTTTGTTCTGCTCTCTACATTTCTCTTGCAGTTGTCTAAGGGCAAAAACCATATCTGTGGTGCTCCTATTTGCTCTGAAGCCGCATTGGCTTTCAGGGAGAAGTTCTTCTGCAATAGCCGGAACTAATGTTGGAATCTAGAAGCTTGCCAATCAGAGCCGGTTTTGCAAATTCTCCCTCAGTGGCAACCAATCATGTTGTTGGAATGAAGAGGCTTGGATTCTTGGGTGCTGGCCAATCAGAGTTCTTTATGCAAATACTCCCTCAGTGGCAACCAATCCCCTCTGCCTGGTGCCTTAGAATGTTGGAGTTCTGAGGCTAGCCAATCAGAGTCTCTTATGCAAATAATCCCACAGTGGGAGCCAAGCAGAAAGCTGCCACATATTCCTCCACACCTCCGCACCTCCCGCCGCAAACACTGACTTTTATTATATACATACATAGATAGATAGTAGGCATGGTTTAGAATCCTAAAATGGCGATTCTTATATCAAATGGGGGTTATTAGTAAAAGAAAGACTTACAAAAAATTTCCCAAAATTTCGAAATGTAACTTAAGTACTAACGAAATTCGTTAGTAATTCGTATGCCAGAGCATGCGCATTCCAGATGAGTTTTGGCCTACAACTCCCAGAAATCCTAACAGCTGGTAAATTGGCTGGGATTTCTGGGAGTTGTAGGCCAAAACTTGAATAAACCACACTGAATTCTAAATGGGACTCTCCAAATAGGAAGGAGGGAGGGAAGGAGGGAGGGAGGGAGGGAGGGGGTATTCTATTCTTGGAAGCAGCAAAAGAAAAGGAGGAGGAGCCCCCCCTCGCTCCTTGCTGCCTCTCTCTCACCCCGATCCTGAGGGAGCGAGGGCCCAAGTTTGCCCAGGCTGAGAGGAAAAGGAAGAGGCCTGAGGCTGTGAGGAATGGTGGGAGTTGAAGTCCAAAACACATACCTGGAGGGCTGAAGCTGGCCCCTGTGATGGGGCATGGCAGCAGAGCAACGGGGAAGAGAAGGAGGGGGGAAAGCCTGGAGAGAGAGGAGGAGAAGCGCGTGTGTGTGTGTGTGTGAAGCAGGCCCCTGCGATGGGGCATGGCAGCAGAGCAACGGGGAAGAGAAGGAGGGGGGAAGCCTGGAGGACTACACTTTCCAGAATGCATTGCTTAGCCTACCTAGCAGCAGCGTCACTTCCAGTTCCTCATAGAAATGCGGGAAAAAGAAGAAGCTGAATGAAGGCGGGAAGGAAATGAGGGGGAGAAGACAGGGAGAAGTGAGTAGTACAATAATTAATTAATTAATACTTAAGAATTTCTTACGATCATAACGCAAATTGTTGGCCTCAAGGACCGTAAAAGTAAGTCTACTTCCGGGATCGCGGCAGCGATACGTAAAACCTCAAAAGTCCCATTACATACGAATCTCTTACGAATCTTTTTAATTTCCGTTTCATTTTTCTCATGCCTAATAGATAGATAGATAGATAGATAGATAGATAGATAGATAGATAGATTTTATGGCATACCCCAGTCCCAAACTGGCTTTCACCCATAGGATTGACCACAGAGGCCATTCATGTACTGTAATCCCTTCATTAAAATCAGTCAATGTCTTATCAGTCATGGCCTCCATTTGAAGCAGGAGACGTGTTTGGCTTCCTCTCTGTTTACTTTCAAGTGGACTTTCTTTGAATGCCATCATAAGATTTCAACTTGTTTTTCACTTCCAAAAGTCAGCTTTTAGATGTTGATTCTATCTACTTTAGATGGTGAGATGCTTTTTATTGATCAAGCCGAAATTGCTTTGCCTAGCTGTTGTTACTTAGATGTTTTATACACTATTGATTTTAATTATTTATGAGACCATCTGCAAGCCACCTTGATAAAACATTTCTCTTGAAATTGGACAAGCTTTTTCTCCAAAGCAATGATACAGAAGGGCACACTATACCTATTAATTTCCCTCCTCTAAATAGTAAATGCCATCTGCTTGTGGTCTTCCAGCCCAGCTCTTTCTGAGCAAATACAGTTCTTAAAATCCCTGCTAGGTGGCATGGCAAACCACTTCAGTGTGTGCTTTGTGACTTGAAAGAGATGTGTTTAAGTTCTGGTCAAGCCATCAATAAGCACAGTGTTCCTCGTCTTGCAATATTCTCCGTTAAAACTATTATTTGGATGCATCACTTGATGCACAAGAAACGCAAGGGGCAGAAAGAGAAAGAAAGGGGAAACATTACAAGCTAGAGAAAGTACAATGTTAAGGAAAGCTAAAGGAATGAAAGGTGTTATTATAGGACTATGTATTACCTGGTGTTGCTCTTGATAGTGACTCAGTTCCTTCTGAGCAATATCAGTCTATCTGTTTATCTGTCTGTCTACCTACCTGTCTATCAAATTATGGTCCAAAGTTGATATAAGGGCTTTAAAGTTTTTTCTGTACCTTACTTACAATTTGCTTATATTATAGGCATATTCAATCAACACATGCATAAACAACATTTAAGAGCAAGTGTATCCACACTGCACATTTGCACACTTTGATACAACTTTAAATGTCATGCTCTGTACTATGGAATCCTGGAATGAGAGACCATGACTTATCTAGTGCAGTGTTTTTCAACCTTTTTTTGAGCCGCGGCACATTTTTTTACATTTACAAAATCCTGGGGCACACCACCAACCAAAATGACAAAAAATGACACTCTAACACAGTAATACATATAGTTAATATGTTTTTAAATGTATTTATACACTCAGTGTGAAACCTGGGCCTGTTTCGATGAACGCAACATACAGGGGCGGTCTAAGGTAATTTTAAATGGTAGGCGAACATTATTTTGGTGCCCCCCCAAAACATTATTTTGCCCCCCATGTAAAACAAATATACAATTATAATATCACAATACCATTAGTAGTATTATATTGTATCAATGTACAGTATATACAATATATTATACCATACTCATACTATATTATATCATAATTATATTATACTACATTACAATATAATTATATTATAATATATTGACATTATAATATAATGTAACATTCTATTATATTATTATTATAAAATAATAAAATTATTTATTTAAATAAAATTATCCTCTACTAAATATTTTCATTACTCCTATAAAACTCAAATAACCCAAAATAAAGTAAAATAAAATATTATATACTACTATTTTGTACAATACCACTATACTGCAATATTGTTTGTAATATTACATGTAATATAAAATATATCATTATTCTATTGTTATATTGTATTTGTATTATATTGTATGACAATATTAAGCAGAACTGTATAATAATCAACAAGAAATGCAATGTAAATGAATCAATATCAGAATATATTCCCTACCACCCGTCTCATAATTCATAGGAGTCTCCCATACGTCCAAAATTAGGATCCCAGTGTAGATGTAAATAGAAAAACAGCCAAAATGTTCAAATGAGGTCAAATACAGGCAGCGCGACCTGGGCAAACTTGGGCCCTCCCTCCCTCCTTCTAAGTGTTTTGGACTCCAACTCCCACAACTCCTCATAGCCTCAGGCCCCTCAGGTCTAGACAGAAATAGAGCTGAAGAAAGGACGGAGGGAGAGAAGAGGTCACAGAGGAGGAGGAGGAAAGCCCTTCATTCATTCCTTCACTTACACTTACTTCACTGATTCTTTTCTCCTTCCCTACAAATGCACGCGGGCGGCGGAGACGAAGGGAGAGAGGAAGCACTCCCTGCCTGCCCGATAGGGAGTGCTTTGTTTACAGGCTTCTGGCCAAGGGAGCTACTGGGCATGCGCTGAGGTTTTCGCGCATGTGCAGTTGCTCCTGTGCTCAACTTCAGCTCTGGAGCAACTGCGCCTGCGTGAAAACCTCCGTGCGTGCCCAGAAGTGGCATCGGAGCGCACAAGGCCGGGGTCAAAAAGCAGGCAGCTGCAGCACTGTCTGAGGAACATCGGCAGGGCCAGGATGGCGCCCCATGCGGCCAGGATGGCGCCCCCTTCCCAGATGGCGCCCTAGGAGGCCGCCTACTTCGCCTATCTTGTAGGACCGCCCCTGGCAACATAGATATCCTGGCAGGAATGGCAGAAAGACACACACGAAGGTCTTGCTCAACAGCTGTCAGTCTCTCTCTGTGTTTAGTTTTTATCGCAGTCACCTGGTCCTCAGGGAAAACGTACCCGGTCCTCAGGGAAGCTGGCAGGAAAGAGAGCAGCCAGACAGAAGCACACTCTGAGGCAGAGAGTTCCACTGCTGAGCAGCTCTCACAGTCAGGAAGTTCTTCCTAGTGTTCACCCTCCTACACAGACATGCTTCTCTGTGATGCTTGCTTTTCTGCCTGCGCTGTTGTGCTCTCGCTATCTATCTATCTATCTATCTATCTATCTATCTAAAAATGTACTACTCATTTGTAGGATTAACATAACTCAAAAACAACTGGACAAATTGCTGCCAAATTTGGCCACAAAGCATACTAATACCCAAGGAGGGACCATCAGTCAAAAAATTGATTTTGTCATTTGGAAGTTGTAGTTGCTGGGAGTTATAGTTCACCTACAATCAAAGAGCATTCTGAACTCCACCAATGATGGAATAAAATCAAACTTCCCACACAGAACTCCCATAACCAAGAGAAAATACTATAAGAGTTTGGTGGGCATTGACCTTGAGTTTTGGAGTTGTAGTTCACCTACATCCAAAGAGCACCATGGACTCAAATAATGATGGGCGGGCCTCTTCCTCATGGGGAGGGGGACTCTCCACCCCTTTTCAACCCTCCCTCCACTCACCTCAGCCTCTCTGCCAGTCTTTCATCCTCAAATGACGACCACTGGGAAGGGGGCGGGGCCCAAGTGACAGCACCCTTCTCCCTCCCTCAATTGGAGGATGGCTGGTGCGCGTGGAGGGGAAACGGCCGAAGGAGGAGGCGCCCTGGCCCCTTCTTCGCCGCCAGGAGTTTGGCAGGAGGGGGAAGAAAGAGTTTTTCCCACGGCACACCTGATGATCGCTCACGGCACACTAGTGTGCCGCGGCACACTGGTTGGGAAACATTGATCTAGTGTAGTGCCCTGAATTACAGCATTACAAGTCTCTGGTAGACAATTTTAAGTTCTCAAGAAAATTACAAAATTATAACCATGCAATACGGTCACACTGGGAGCCAAATCCCTATTAGGCCATGGAATCACACAAGGTGATCATAAGGCCCTATATAATAGGAGCACCGGGAATGTGGCGCAGCTGGCTAAGTGTGAGCTGCATAAGATCTCTCTGACCAGTAGGTCATGAGTTCGAGGCCTGCCCGGGTCGAGGTGGGTGCTCGACCGTAAGTGTAGCCTGCTGTCGACCTTTGCAGCCCGAAAGACAGTTGCATCTGTCAAGTAGGAGATAAAGGTACCACATTAAGCGGGGAGGCAAATTTTGAATGAATTATGAGGCCATAAAGAGCTCCAGGAAACGCTGAAGGAATGCGGAAGAACAACAAGGGACGCTAGAAACGCTGAGAGATGAGGAGTGCAGCAGCTCCCCCTGGTGGTCAGAGTTTGCCTATGTTTGTTTATAAGTATGTTTGTGAAACAGCAGGAATTGTCTGCTAAGTATGTGTACTGTAATCCGCTCTGAGTCCCCTTCGGGGTGAGAAGAGTGGAATATAAATAAAGTAAGTAAGTAAATAAATAAATAAATAGGATCTGATCCCAAGTTTTCTGCTTTAAACTTTAAGCAGAAAATTCCACAATATCGGCTTTGAACTGGGTTATCTGAGTCCAAGATCAGACAATGTGGGATTTCCTGCCTTGATATTCTGGGATATAGGGCTGTGTGGAAGGGCGCTGGGTTATATTTATTTGCTCGATTTCTTGGCCGCCACTCCCAAGTGGCTCGGGGCGGCTCACAATTCAAACAACAACATGGCAGATAGTACATTAAAACATTTAAAAATTAAAACATTACACATTAAACATTAATAACAGTACTTAACTTGAAATTACCAAGTTAGGCCAACTTAATTAGGCCAGGCCAGCCAGGTCTTACAGGCTTTACGGAAAGCCAGAAGATCCAGCTAAGGTAATTTAAAAGAGTGTAACATTAGCGCCCCTCTCCGGCCTCGTGAACAGCCAGGTCTTACAGGAGGGACTCCATATGGACCGAGATTCGCCCTAAGTGAGGCTGAAAAGGAGGAACTTTTTGCAGCCGGGACGGAGCCAGAATTGGCATCTCAGTCCAGCTGGAGTCCCTTTGCAGCAACCTGATCTGACTACGCGTGCTTACTTTGTAATGGTAAAGTGATCCAGTGAATAAGGAGTGTGGGGGCAATGATGGAGAATGCCCTTCTCCTCATTGAAATGAGGCGGTACACTTTGGCACTCAGGATAAGGAGTAGATCTTGATCTTCTGATCTCAGTGATCTCATGGGACAGTATGGGGTAAGGCGGTCCCTCAGGTACACTGGCCCCAGACCATACAAGGCCTTGAAAGTCAAGACTAACACTTTGAATATGAGTCTGCAGATAATCTGGGATAAACAGAAAACCTGGGATCTGATCCTGTGATATAGGACCTGTCTGGAAGGGCCCTTAGGCAAGTCACACGCTCAGTCTTCAAAGAAGGCAATGGTAATCTGCTCCGAATAATTCTTGCTGGAAAATCCCCCCACCAAGATAGGTTCACATTAGGATCACCATAAGTTAAAGGCACACAACAATAACAAATGGACACATCCAGTGTTATTTTCAAAGCATTCCATGTTCTCCCAGGCTCCATAATGCTGGGGAATAGCAACATTTTGGTGCCACCTTCTTAACAGATATATAATTTTGGAAATATAGATAGTATATTGAGTCCTGTGCTCTGGTTAGTTTCAGATTCTCTACTTTGTTACAGTTGGATGTTTGTCTTTGACAGCGCGGTAGACCTAAGTCTCAAAAATGTGTCTTCAGTAGGATAAATACATGAAGCCTAGACAACTGAAGCAACTGTTTAAGTGAAGAGACCGTATCAGGCAACAAATTCCCAACTGGCAACCAGTCACTCCCACACAGAACGATGAGAGTTAGATGTGACCTTGAATGCTGATCACAGTTTGAGAAGGTGAAGTGATTTGAATCATGTACAGAAAGCTGTGGAGCTTTTCGGCACGGAGCAGATGGCAGGGGCTTCGGGAACTAGACTACCTGAATTATGATGAGATGTAGCGTATTTCTTTTACATCACACAAAGAGACATCCTGTTGTGTGTGCTTGTTCCAATGAATAAATAATGTCCTACCTGTTTGTAATGGGAAATTGTGATTATTATTTCAGAATACTTAGAATTCCCCTAAGGTTGACCTCTATCCACTGTCAATATTTAGAGAAATCTGTTGATAAGATATGGCTCTTCCATAAAGATTACTGATCCAATTTGCTTGTGGTTATAATACAGATTAAGTATCCCTTATCTGAAATACTTGGAACCCGAAGAGTTTTGGATTTCAGGGGTTTTTTTCTTCAAATTTTCGAATACCCTCATTTGCAAATATGTACACAATGGAAATGAGACCCAGGTCTAAACATGAAATTTATTTATGTGTTATTTATAACTGGTACACATAACTGGAAGGTAATTTTGTAAACATGTACACATAACTTGTACACATAACTTGAAGATAATATTTTTAATAATTTGTAATAATTTTGTGCATGAAAAATTGTATGTACATTGAACGATCAGAAAGCAGAGATGCCACTATTTAGCACCCATGTGAACAATGTCAGACTATTGATTATTTTGGATTTTTTTGAGTTCTTAATAAAGGTTATCATCAACATGGGTCAGCCTAAACACTGGGCCCCATCTGTGCTTCTGTAAAACATATAATATATTGTATATACATATAATATTGATAATATTATAATGTAATACAATGTAATACTAATACTAATATATTATAATTATATATTTTATATTACATGTAATATTACTAATAATATTACAGTATAATGCAGGGGTAGGCAATTATTTTTCCCAAGGGGCCACACAAGAGCCAAAAAATATTATGGAGGGCCGCACCTAAAGGCTGAACTACATTCTAATCTACATTATTTATTTATTTATTTACTATATTTACTATATATCACACATCATTAATATTAACATATTAATATAGCAAGAAATATTAATATATTATTAGTATTAATATCATAATTATTATAGTATATATGTATAGACATTATAATATATTGAAATTATAATATAATATAACATTATTATATTATATTATTTATTATATTATTGTATTATTAATATAAAATTATTATAAAATAATAATAAAAACCACTAAAATTTAATTTATTCAATTCAAGAAGACAAGGTGCAAACCAAGTTGAAGGCTGACATCCTCAAGAGAGGAAGGATCCCAAGATGGAATGGCCCAATGAACCCAGCCCAGAGGATGGCAAAGCAGACCCAGCCACCGCCGCAGCAGAGGAGAGCAGAGCAGCAGGCGATCGGAGGCTGCAGGCCTCCGCCCGTTCTCACCCCCAGCTGTTCCCCAGCTGATTGCCCTGCTATGGAGTGCCTGCCATCCCTGGAGGCCAAGAAGAAGGGGTGCCGCTGCCACCATCCCATCATGGGCTCTGTGGAGCCTGTGTCGGCAGACAGGCTGGAGGAGCGGCGGCATTGGAGTGCCTCCCATTCCTGGAGGCGATCCGGGCCTGCAGGGTGAGCACTTGGCGATCTGAGGCAGCTAATTGTCCTGGCGACCCGGAAGACTCCTGTGGTTGGGGTCTGGTTCACTGAGAACCCTTCCACACAGCCATATAATCTAGAACAGTGTTTCCCAACCAGTGTGCCGTGGCACACTAGTGTGCCATGAGCGATCATCAGGTGTGCCGTGGGAAATTGGAACCTCCAATACCCTTTCTTCCCCCTCCTGCCGAACACTTTTTCTTCTCCACTCGGGCTCCCTTCTTCCCAGCCTCGCTCTGCTTGCTTTGCCTCGTTTTGCTCATGTTGCTGCTTCTGTGGGAGGGGGAGGGAGGAAGACGTGACCCGTGTGGTCACTACTGCACAGACTCTCCCCACGTCTTCCTCCCTCCCTTCCACAGTGCTCTCTGGATATATGTGAACTACAACTCCAAAACTCAAGGTCAATGCCCACCAAACTCTTATAGTATTTTCTCTTGGGTATGGGAGTTCTGTGTGGGAAGTTTGATTCCATTCCATCATTGGTGGAGTTCAGAATGCTCTTTGCAGGTGAACTATAACTACCAGCTGTTGAGCAAGACCTTCATGTGTGTCTTTCTGCCATTCCTGCCAGGATATCTATGTTGTGTTCATCGAAACAGGCCCAGGTTTCACACTGAGTGTATAAATACATTTAAAAACATATTAACTATATGTATTACTGTGTTAGAGTGTCATTTTTTGTCATTTTGGTTGGTGGTGTGCCCCAGGATTTTGTAAATGTAAAAAATGTGCCGCGGCTCAAAAAAGGTTGAAAAACACTGGCTTATGGCAATGTGTGCCACTATCTCATTCCTGGTAATTGTGCATTAGAGTGCAGGGATGCATAGGCATCGTGGGTGGGTGTTTTTGTATGTGGAAGAAATGGGGATTTAAGGCCCATTAGTCTGATGGTGTTTGCCTTGTTTATTTTGTTCTGTTACCTTATTTCGTTTTGGATTTTAACTGCTCACTGAATACATTGTTAAAAGATGACTCATACCTTCATGCATGATTTCTTTAAAAAATCTGGATCTACCTGTAGTTACACTACTGCAGAAAGAGAAAAGAACAGGCTGTGCAGGTTCATGGTGGGACATGAACATAAACCAAAGCATTAAAGAAACCCTGACTTGCTCATTCTTTACTTCTACAGGCATGTGTATCCTTTATCCTTTTGCAGCTGCAATATTCCAGTTATTATTCTGAAACACCTATATATCTATTCTGTTTTATTATTGATCTCATTGGCCATTGGGATCTCATCAGCTATTGAATCCAATACCCTTCTCAATGCTGAATCACCATTGGAAGCATCTCCTAATGATAGTTAAAATATTATCAAACTTTTAATATGTATTTATTGATTTCAGTATTTACTTCTATCCGTTTTGATGTTTGTAAGCCTAGAGCCCCAGTACTGGGGGAAAGATGGGGAATAAAAATATCATCATCATAATCACCATCATCGTATTTGCTAAAAATAATCAAAATGGTTCTCACTAAAGATTCATAGAGATTTTTAAAGACAGATCAGATATAGCTTTGGAGTTTTGTATTGCTTGACAATCCTTCACCAATAATTCAAATGTTCAAGAAAAAGACAGAAGCAATTGAGGAACTAGATATCTGGAATATATCTGTGGAAAAAAATGGGCAGAAATTATCTGAATTACAATTTCATATTTGAATTTCATATTTGGAGCTAATGTTCTTGGTTCCAACTGAAAGGCTATTGCATTTCTTGATCACATAACATTAGAACCATTACATTTGGGTGTCAGCAACCATGGAAGGCACACTGAGTGTCTATTTTTGGATCTGTCTATAAACCAAAGGACAAATCCTAATCTAAAACAAGGTTGGTACTAGAGTTGTGTCTAGGTCCATTTTCCTTCATTACATCTGTTCTTAAATTACTTTCATTACCTTCAGGAGCAAACACCGGGAATGTGGCACAGCTGGCTAAGTGTCAGCTGCATAAGATCTCTCTGACTAGTAGGTCATGAGTTCGAGGCCTGCCCGGGTCGAGGTGGGTGCTTGGCCTTAAGCGTAGCCTGCTGTCGACCTTTGCAGCCCGAAAGACAGTTGCAGTTGTCAAGTAGGAGAAAAGGGTACCACATTAAGTGGGGAGGCAAATTTTGACTGAATTATCAGGCCATTAAAGAACTCCAGGCACGCTGAGGAATGCAGAAAACGAGGGACGCTGGAACGGTGAGAAATGAGGAGTATGTCACCTCTCCCTGGTGACCAGAGTTTGCCTCTGTTCGCTTATAATATGTCAAAAATGTATGTACTGCACTGTGAAAAACAGCAGGGATTGTCTGCTTGTATATTTACCTGTAATCCGCCCTGAGTCCCCTTCGGGGTGAGAAGGGTGGAATATAAAATAAATAAATAAATAAATAAATAAATAAATAAATAAATATAACAGGAAGTCCCCTCCCAGTACAAAAATCAGCTCGATACGAAAGCAAGTGGGAGCCGATCCCAGCTCCTTGCCTGCTTTTCATTAGCAGCTTCCATGCCTTGGAAAGAGTGTGTATGTGGTGTGCAGGCCCAGAAAGTGTGCATGCTTCTGCAGCCAAGCATCTCCTCTGGACTAAGAGAACTTGCCTCCTTGTCTTGGGAAGAGCATGTGGCACACAGGCCCAGAAAGCATGCACACCTGCCTGCAGCTGGGCCATTCCGCTGGAGTAAACGTGCCTCCTTGCCTTGGAAAGTGCGTTTGGAATGTAGGCCCAGAAAGCGTGCGAGCCTGCCTGCAGCTGAGCACCTCCTCTGGAGTAAATCTGCCAATTTCAGGAGGCTCCCTAAAAAAATTGGGGGGCCCCACAGGCCAGGATTACCCATAAGGCCAACCTAGGCCATGGCCTAGGGGTGCAAGCCGAGGGAGGGGGGGGCGCAGATCATGAAGCAAAATAATAATAATGTTGAAACAAATAAAAATGCAACACGCATGGAGATGAGGAAGGCAGGATACCGGAGGTCCTCCTTTTCGGCGGCACCCCTGCCCCTTCCTGAATACCAGCTCCTGCCTCTGCTATTGTTGCTCAAATGGCATATGTGCAGGAGCTCTCGACAGGAGGAACAATTAACTCCCTCGATGCCGACAGCATCCACTTGCTGGCTCCTTCAGTGCAAGTACAGGAGACTCTATTGTGCAGTCTGCGCATGCCCTAACACCATGAAAGCTGGTATTCCTCCTCCAACAAAGGGAGGAGACTCCTAATTACTGGAGAGAGAAGCACAACTGCTGGCTATGGCCCATGCGCAAACCCCAGTACAGGAGAGAAACCCAACGCAACAAGCCCTGGTATCGGGGAGAAGCGCGGCATCGATACAGCTGCTGACTACAATGCATGTGCAATCCCTGATACCGGGTAGGAGCCAAGTGCCTCAAGCCCCAGCATGGGGAGGAGGAGGCTCCTCCCCCCATGCCTGCATCCATAGTGCCTGCTGAGACGGAAACTCCTGTGGCGGACCTAGTGGGGCCACACCGGGAGAGCTGGATGTGGGGCCCTAAGGGGGACAAGCGGAAGAAAGGATGTGTGTGTGGGGGGGGGGGTGCAGTAGAGGTTGGCTTAAAGAGGGCATAATTCCAAAGTGTGGCCTAAGGCGCAAAAAGGTGTTAATCTGGGCCTGAGAAACGGGTCAAGGTTTACCCAGATTGCACAAGCCTAGGATATGTGGCCTAGCAGCCATTGTTGGACAACATTTTCTATCAGCCCTACTCAAACTACAGTGAGGGATGATGGGAGTTGTAAGTTAACAACTGCTAGAAAATCTGGTGCTTCCTTAACTTTAAAAAAGTAGCTGGAGACCTTAAAAAATGAGGGGGGGGAGCTATTTATGCACAGATATTTCAGAAATGATTAACTCAGACAAGCATGGATGATGCTTTATTGACAGCTTGCTGAAATATCACCAGATCTTTCCGGGCTGTTGGAAGTCTGTTACAAAATAAATGAAAGCATACATTATAGAATCTTAGGTCTTTAAAAAAGAAAATAGCTAAATACACAGCACGGTGTTATATGCGCTGAGTGCAGATTTCGGGAATGATGAGGCTGCCATAATACTAATACCAGACATTTATAACTATTGTTAATAAGCCCCATGGGATTTCTGTTTCATATTCCTTTCTTTCCCTCCTTCCCTTTTTTCTGAGTCCACTTCTCTGTTTGCTTTCTTGAGGTATACTGCAACAACAAGGTCTTGCTTCTGTGGAGGATCAAACTAGCTAACCAAGGAAAAGCTGCTGTGTGCTAAGCCTTGGAAGCCATCATTATAATAAGCTTTCTATAGCCCCAGTTCTCCAAGTCAGTGTTTCCCAACCTTTTTTGAGCCGCGGCACACTTTTAACATTAAAAAAATCCGGGGGCACACCACCAACCAAAATGACACAAAATGACACTCTAACACAGTAAAGCAGTCTTTCTCAACCAGTGTGCCGTGGCACACTAGTGTGCCGTGACGGATCTCCTGCTGTGCCACGAGAAAAGCTCTCTGCCCCCCTTCCTCCAACTCCCACCATTCCTAGCAGCCTCAGGCCCTTTTCCTCCCCCCCTCAGCCACTCAAGCAGGAAAGGGCCTCAGGCTGTTAGGAATGGTGGGAGTTGAAGTCCAAAGCACCCAGAGGGCCGACGTTTTCCCATGCCTGTTTTAGGGACCTTAAAGTGGTGGGCCTCCTTCCAACATTGTGATTCTGAGTCCACAGTGCTCTCTGTGTGTAGGTGAACTACAACTTCCAAACTCAAGGTCAATTCCCAAGCAAGCCCTTTCAGTACTTTCTGTTGGTAATGAGAATTCAATATGCCAAGTTTGGTTCCATTGTTGCAAGAGTTCAGGATGCTCTTTGATTGTGTGTTAACTGTAAATCCAAGAAACTGTAACTCCCAAATATCAAGGTCTATTTTCCAGAAACTCCATCTGTGTACACAATTGGGCATATTTAGACCTTAAAGTGGTGAGCCTCCTTCCAACATTGTGATTCTGGATAGAAAACAAACAACAACATAACATAACACTGTTTGAGTCCACAGTGCTCTCTGGGTGTAGGTGAACTACAACTTCCAAACTCAATGTCAATGCCCACCAAACTCTTATAGTATTTTCTCTTGGTTATGGGAGTTCTGTGTGGGAAGTTTGATTCCATTCCATCATTGGTGGAGTTCAGAATGCTCTTTGATTGCGAGTGAACTATAACATCGAAACAGGTCCAGGTTTCACACTGAGTGTATAAATACATTTAAAAACATATTAACTATATGTATTACTGTGTTAGAGTGTCATTTTGGTTGGTGGTGTGCCCCAGGATTTTGTAAATGTAAAAAATGTGCCGTGGCTCAAAAAAGGTTGAAAAACACTGTCTTAGGCAAACTGTCCCCAAAAGCATATCTTCCAGAACGGGGCTGTCCAACAGGCGGCCCCAGGGCCGTACACGGCCCCCTACCCCCTTTCCTCCGGCTGCCTCAGCATTTTAATAAAAAATAAAAATAGAAAAATAAAATAATAATAATAATAAAAAATTACCCGCTTCCGGGTTTCGGAGCAAGTATCACGAGACTACGCGAGCCACATGGGATTTCGCTCTCAACGCGAGATCACGCCTGCGTTGAGAGCGAAATCCCGTGTGGCTCACGTAGTCTAGCGATACTCCTTCTGTTGCCGAAATCTCGGCTACTGAATCCCTGCGGCCCACACAGACCTTCTTCGGCGCCTGTCTCGGTTGGTCGTGGCCTGTCTCGTGGATTGGCTTCTCCTGGATCCTGCACGTTTGGAAAGGTAGGCTGAATCAGGTGGCTCCCCTTATGTTAATATTAAATATATGGAATTGTTTATTTATGCCCCCATTGTGTTCCATTCTCTCCCTCTCCCCTTATGTTAAGGGGAGGGGGAGGGGTGGAGGAGGGGGAGGGGAAGCCAGGGGCGGGGCAGGGGCGGGGCAGAGGTGGGGCGGGGGCAGACCCGGGGGCGGAGCCGGGGGCGGAGGCAAACCCTTCGGCCCTCCAGGTCATCAGTGACCGGAATTCCGGCCACAGGTCCGGTAGAAGTTGGACAGCCCTGTTCCAGAACATGGAATTATTTTGAAAAAGTATTTAACTATGATTATACTACAAAGACTATTTGGTTAACAATATGATAAGGACTAAGGTTCTGTGAGCTTCAGATCCACAATTTCCACCAACCAGTTTACAACTTGCAGTGTTAGGATGTGTGTGTTTTCATATCTGTGTGAGGTCAAAACCAAACTCCCACAGATATGGCAGCCCCACTGTAGTCATAATTACGAATCCTTTTCCCCCCTTCAAAAATAGAAGTTAGAAGTTGTTTCCCTGACCTGCAAATCACCTAAGATCCCGCATAACTATAAGGATAACTAAAATAGTGATAGTTATCCCACAAAAGGTCTGTACCATCAACAAAGTTTTAGTTAGTATATCAAAACTTGGGTCTCTCTTTCAGCTCCAAACCTCAGGATTTCTTAGGATTTTAAAGCACTATCATACTGCGTAGTGTGAAAGGGCATCAGTTATGACTTTGGTATTAAAGGAAAAAAGGAATTAATCCATAATTCATTATTTATAACTTGCTACATCCAAACTCTGATCATCTCCCTCCCTGGCAGTCTAAATGCAATCATAATAGCTGAAATAACTGACCATTTGGTGCCCTTTCGCAACTCCCCCAGATCAGATGTCTGCCGAGGCTGTCTCGCTCTGCCTAATGTGAGTTGTCACAGTGTTTGCTTTCAGAAAGGAAATATTTGGCTGTGCCAAGAGAACTGAACTATAATGTGATAGATCGGGGTGCAGTCACAGTCAGTTCCTTTTCTCTTATAACCTTTTTCTCCAGCAGTTTCTCTGCGTTTCATTGCTTTGTTTATCATTGCATCCATGGAGTCTGTCTTTGTCCCTGATATTTTAAAGAACAAATAAAATTTAATATATTTCTCTAGCCTTGGTGTGCCAGAAGATAAAGCATTCATTTTTACAATCAAGAAATGCATACTTTATCTTTTTTATCATATATGTATTAAAAACTCTAATAAATTTTTTTTAAAAAATGAAATGCATAAACATTTATATATCAATTACATTTGATTTCTAAAATTATACAGTTGATGTTGTATGAATGAATGATGTATGATCTAGAGTTAACCATCTTTAGCGAACCAAAGGCACTGATGTCACTGGGTAAGAATTCAAATGCAATGAAGGACTTATCTACATTGGCTGCTTAAGGCTCCGTTCTGGCTCCAGAAGTGGCCACACATTTTATCCCTAACCCTTGGCAGTGGTGGGGTTGAGACTACACCAGTGGTTCCCAAACTTTTTTGGCCTACCGCCCCATTTCCAGAAAAAAAAATTACTCACGGCCCCCCTAGAAATTATTTTAAAAAAAACTTAATAGCAATTAAACAGAGAGATATATGTATTAATGCAGTGGTTCTCAATCTTTCTAATGCTGTGACCCCTAAAATCAGGTTCCTCATGTTGTGGTGACCCCCAACCATATTTTCGTTGCTACTTCATAAATAATTTTGCTACTCTTACGAATTCTAATGCAAATATCTAATATGCGGGATGTATTTTAATTGTTACAAATTGAACATAATTAAAGCATAGTGATTAATCACAAAAACAATATGTTTGGGGGAGCATGGACAACGGATGATGGGATTTGCAGTACCTTCAATCGATTCAGCTCTGACTTCCACAGACCACTGAGGCCCCCATAAATTACAGAACTGGACCAAACTTGGCACAGAGAACCCACATGACCAACAGAAAATACTGGAGGGGTTTGGGAGGAATTGGCAGTGATTTAGGGGAGATGTAGTTCACCTACATCCGGAGAGAACCAAGAACCCAAACAACTATGGATCTGGACCAAACTTGACACGTATATTCAATATGCCCAAATTTTAACACTGGAGTTGTAGTTACTGGGATTTATGGTTTATCTACAGTCAAAGAGCGTTTTGAATTCCAACAATAATGGAATTGAGCCAAACTTGGCACACAGAACCCCCTCCTAAATGGCCAATCGTTCACCACCCCCTTAAAGGGGTTCACCACCTCCTAAATTCCCCTGAGCCTCCCACCGCTCCCTTGGATCGCCTCACCGCCCACCAGGGGATGGTACCGCCCACTTTGAGAATCATTGGTATATGGGCATATTTTTACAATGAACAAATTTGCGACAGATTAAAACAGAACCTCACATACTTGTCTACAGTCTCTTTATATTATATGTGATGAGTAGAGCAAAAAATTTGAAGCCAAAAATTATACTCTTCTGCTATCTGCATAAACATCAGTCTCCAATTTGATTGGTAGCTGATGTGTAAGAATGATAGCAAAGCCACTGCCATTATCTTGAAATATAAGAAGGACATTGCTGAATCATTCCAAAGATTCATAATGAAAAATTACACAAGCCTTTGGACTGAGTCACCAAGATATTGGTGAGATCCAACCATGTATGTTATCACAAGAGGCTCCTAAAACAGGTTCTGTCATTGCTTGAGAGTAGAGTACACCTGACTGGCCCCTCTTCGTATTACGTCAAGCCTAGTAAAAGCAGCAATTTGAGAAAGTTGAAAGTGTATTGACTTTATTGCAGCTACAGCGATGTAGCTCCTCCCAGCCCATGTATTCCCCTTCTTCGTCCATGCTCCAACCCCCTTTTTATTTTATGGGAGAATTATGGAGCTCCAAGAGCTCAGAGGTTCAGAGCTGCACACTTCTTCATTTCTGGGTTGCGTGTGTATGGGTGATACACCTCCTGCCATATAACCAAGAAGACACAGACACAAGTAGTTGGAGCAAAATTTTGGCCACAACAGGAACAAGGCCATGCATGGGTCCTAGATCAGGAGTCAGACAGCCCGCTGCTGTCCGAAGATGCTTACATAACTGGGTGCCACCGGCACGCTACCGGTTCCCGTAAGATCGGCACTCCAGGGGCCAGGGCGTTATCCCCCCTTCCAACCAGGGGCAATACACCACCCCGATCCAGGGGCCATGCCACACGCCCAACACAGAGTTGCAACAAGATAAACACCCAACAACAGCAAGATCAGTTAACAAAATACAGAGCACGCTAAACACCAAACAACAGCAAGAAAAGCTAAACAAATCTCTCTCTCTGCATTACTTCGCAAATGAAGATTCTTAGGAAGGACTCATCCCACACTTTTTACAAGCGCGTTGATGACTAAAAAGGCCAATCTGAGATAGGCAAGTTTGGTTGCAGAATGCACAGCAGAAAGTCTCCTTGGGTGTTGTTGTTTCCAAGTTGCGGTTCTTTCTGCGTTGTCGTTTCTCTTCGAGACCCATTCGGCGTGTCTTCTCGAAAGAGGCCGCAGCATTGTGGATAGTGCATCTCCATGCCTCCCGATGTGAGGCCAGGGTGGACCATTGTTGGTGATCAATCTGGCCGAGCCTGAGATGTTGTTTCAGGGAGTCCTTATATCTCTTTTTGGGGCTGCCTCTCTTGCACTGACCCGTGGCGAGTTCCCCATAGAGTAGTATCTTTGGGAGGCGGTGGTCCTTCATCCTAGAGATGTGCCAAATATGGAGTGATAATACATGCAGGTAGGGTGGGTGGAAAAGCTGATGCAGGCCTAGTGCCTGCTGCTAGGCTTCAGGCAGCCTTAAGTAGTGAGGAAGAGAGGGCTGGCCCCAACTTCGAGCCAGGCCAGGGCGGAGCCAGCCCCACCATTGGCCAGCTGGCTCTGGTGGCGGGAAAATCACCCACCACCCACCATTGGGGGGGGGCTTCTTTTGGGAAGAAGCCCCCCCCCCCAAGTACTGAAGCACCTCCTGTATGCACACTTAATATATTAATTAAAAATTAATGTGCATTGTGCAATTAAAATGTTGTGTTTATTATGCAAGTGAGAAGTGATGTTTTGGCTTCAAAAGTTGTTTTTTTTGGTGAGGCAAAACCATGCATGAGTGGGAAGTTCTGCAAAACGGGCTTGCCTTGCAAGAAAAGGAAGCATTTAATTGAGATGAGAAAATCATTCTCAGTGGTTTGGTGCAGCCAAGGAGCTGTAAAATTCATTCATTTATATTTTTAAAAGGAAGCAATCAGGGAGAAGCACATACATTCAGAAGGGTGACATCATGAGATGGTAATCTTTTTCATTTATGGATAGGGAGTCTCCAACGTGGCTTAAAGCCTCATGCGATAATGTCCTATGTCAATTATACTAATGGGAAAGAAATATTGTGAACATAACAAATTTGCTTTTTCCTGCAACCTCCTGCATGCCCACAATATATACCCTGGAGGGAAAATATCCAGAACAGATTTTGGATGTACGTGCATGTGCGTTCCTACCTGTTCTTAAGGGGTAATCTACTTTGTCGATGAAATTGTGTCAGTAATCTCTGTTGGCGCCCCCTTGCCGTGGGGGAGAGGCTAGCGTACCCTAATGAAGTTGTGAGCTATGCTGGCGGTGGCAAAATAGCCACCGGTAGGGCCTCCCATGCCAGACAGGTCACAACCGAAGGGTCTGACAAAGAGCGTCAATGGGCAAGATGGGCTCTCTAGCCTTTTGGCAACCATCCAAGGAGAAGGAAAACTCTGATTTCAAACCTGGGCAGATGGTGCTCGTCTAACCCTGTAAGGTCAACCATCTAAGAGAAGGAAACTCAAACCAAACCTACGACCTGAGGATCTCGATGCCACCATCCCAGCTTGCTAGGCCCTGGCAGATGAACCTTTGGTTTAAAGGGTGAGGCCAGTTCTGTACACGCTGTGCTTCACCCGAAAAATCAATTGCGCAGGCTCGAAGGACACATCCAACCTCTGGTCATCAATGAGCTTGTAGAAAGCATGAGATGAGTTCTTCCTGAATCTTCATTCGCGAAGAAGAATATGTAAGTAGGTAAAGGTCTCTCCTTGACATTAAGTCAAGGGTAGTCTGCCTCTGGGAGGTGGTGCTCATCTGTATTTCTAAACTGAAGAGCCAGCATTGTCCGTAGACACCTCCAAGGTCATGTGGCTGACATGACTGCGTGAGGCGTCATTACCTTCCCACCAAAGTGGAAATAATAATAATAATAATAACAACAATCTTTATTTATACCCTGCTATCATCTCCCCCGAAGGGGACTCAGGGCGGCTAACATGAGGCCAAGCCCAAAAATAATACAACAAAGTTAAACACAAGACAACAGAGAAATTGCGTCACAACAAACTGCATAAAGCAACAAAATAAAATAAACAATGCAAAATAACATAATAAAAATCCAACACAAAGGGTGGGCCAAATGCACAAGATAAAATGTTAAATCCCTGGGTGAGATAGGAATAGAAAAAGTGTATTTGTGAGGGAAGAGCCCAAGAAGAAGGAGAAGTGGGGTTTGGCCTTCATTAAGCCAGGGGAAAGGGCATCATGAGGGCAACTGTAGATGGAGACAAACAAAATGGGTTGCATGGTCACTCTCCAAAGGCGCATCGGAAGAGCCAAGTTTATAGCTCTTTCTTAAAGGCTGCTAGGGTGGGGGCTTGCCTAATCTCACCAGGTAGCAAGTTCCAAAGCCGGGGGGCTACAGCGGAGAAGGCTCTCTCCCTTGTTCCCACCTGTGATAGAGGAAGGGGAGAAAGGAGATCCTCTCCAGAAGATTGAAGAGATTGTGCAGGTTTATGGTAGGTCACAAAGGTAGGTGGGTCCCAAACCGTTCAGCGCCTATTGATATACTGACATTTGCATGTATTCGAACTGGAAGGTTGGCAGAAGCTGGGGCTAACAGCAGGAGTTCACCTCGCTCCCCAGATTTGAACTGCCAACCTTTTGGTCAGTAAGTTCAGCAGCTCAGTGGTTTAACCCAGTGTTAATCCTGGTGTGCCCCAGGATTTTACATTTGCAAAATTCTGGGGCACACCACCAACCAAAATGACACAAAGTGACTGTCATTTTACTAACTGTCACCCTCCCCCCTCGTGACAGCGCTGCTTCCACCAAACCCCCCACCCCCTGGAGGTCCACACGCAGGAGGCCCATCACCGTCCTGCAGGGGAGGGCTGCACTGAGTGGTTGAAGAGCACACAGGCTCAGCTAAGCAGGACAAATAGGAATTGAGCACACGGGGTGGCTCTGAGCCTCGGAACAAACTGCGCTGGAGGCTCGCAGCCATCGCCACCCCCAGCTCTCCTTCCCGAAGGGGTTCAGCCCCTCCCAGGAGTGCCCCCCACGTCCCTTTGGCTTCCCTGCTGTCGCCTTGGGGCCAGATCGGGAAGGAACCAAGCTGGGCTGTGGAGCTGCGCATCCCGGCCTCTGCTCTGCAGTGAACCCAGAGCCCAGCCAGGAGAGGCCAGGAGATGAGGGGTTGCTCCCCTTCCCCGGTGCGGAGGGGCTAGAGGACAGAAAGCCTCGCCTTGAGCCTCCGGGAGTGGGGTCAGACAAGGGCAGCTCCCACGGACTCCTTCTCCCTCTCCTCCTGCTTGCTGCCGGAGGGGAGAAGGGCAGAAGAGCACCCAGGAGCCAGGAAGCAGGAGGAGCCGCAGCCTAGCCAGGAAGCCCTTGGCGCGCAGAGCGAGTGAAAGAAGGAAAGGAGAGAGAGAGGAGGGAGAGAGGATAGTTCTGGACGCCGAGGGCTCTCCCTGACTGCAGCCAGGCTGGCTGGCATTGCTGCTTCGTCCAGGAAAGCCTCATTTCCGCTGCCTGAAGTTTCCTGCTAGTCTCTCTCTCTCTCTCTCTCTCTCTCTCTCTCTCTCTCTCTCTCTCTCTCTCCACTGTAATTTCCCACGGCACACCTGATGATTGCTCATGGCACACTAGTGTGCCCCGGCACAGTGGTTGGGAAACACTGGTTTAACCCATTGTGCCACCAAGGGCTCCTTGAAATTGTGATGAACAGAAACAATGTAAGGAGATTATTCAGTTTCAAGCCTCCTTTCCTTTTCGTTCCTTTCTTTTCCTTTCTCTTGTCATTCACTGTCTTAAACTGTAGGTGGCATTTTCTCACCCTTCGGGCATTTGCTACTGTTAGATGAGGCAAAGCGATTTCAACAAAATCTGTGCATTTGAAGCTGAAATATGAAGGGAGGGGAGTAATATGGACATTTATAAAAGATTTAAATAAAGCACTAAGTGCCCAGAGAGCAAGGGTAAGCAAGTGCAGTGACAACCTCCTTCATATTTCATCTGGGGCCAGCCCTGCTAAGTACGTTGACATTGGTTTATTATTTATCATTCTAATGCATCTGCAAATGAGTATATTAAGTTATAAGAACCAGCAGGAGGACAGATGAATAACTGAGAAGAGCTGAAGTTTATTTAGACTTTTTTGTGTATGTGTGTGTGTGGGGGGGGGGCAATTTGAGGGGCTGAAGTCGGTGAGGGCTTATTTTAACAAGTGTGATGGCAGTGGAACAACTGTTCTTGTTTCAATACATTTTGTTATTTGCAGTGATGAAGCTCCAGACTGGCATTTTGGCCAGCTTCTTTGTGCAATGCCCAGCAATATTAGCAGGATGGATAGTATAATCAGCACAACCTTTCACAACCTTCCCCATTCTGTCAGAGTTTAGCTTTGGATCCTTGTACTGGATGCACAGAAATTAATTCCCATTTCCCTCCAAAATAGTGTATTGTTGGGCACTGTCCATGATATCATGAAATATGTTATGGGGTAGCTTGAAGAGACCTCCTCACCCCCTACCAACCCCAGAGATCACTTCGTTTGGAGGACCAAAATCTGCTTGAAGTTCCCAACTTTAAGACCTTTCACCTGATGGCCACCAGGTGCAGAGCCTTCATGAATGTGGCACCTTACCTATGGAATGTCTTGCCGGCAGAAACACGAGGTCTTCGACGTTTACCTTCCTTTCGGAGGGCATGTAAAACCTACAGGCCCGGATTAACAACTTTTTGTGCCCTAGGCCACACTTTGGAATTACGCCCCCACGTGTTGTGCTTCATCCTGCCCCTCCCTCCCTCTCTTGGGCCCCCCTGTTGTGGCGGGCGGGCTCCAAAACCACTGCTTTAGGGAAGGAGGCCGGCCTCGTGCCCTAAGCACAGGCCCGAATCCCGCTTGACCCTCACTCTAGGCCCCACTGACCCGGCCGTTGCTCCCGAAGGCAGGCCCGCTCACTTGACCTGCTGCTATTTCCCCACTGGGGGGTCGCTGCCACCTTTCTTCCTCCCTCCCGCCTTTCCTCCTCCTGCGCATGCACTGCAGCCTGCTTCCATGGGAGGCCACTTCTCTGAGGGGGGCGTTCTTGCGAGATGCGTCGACGGCGCCCTCCCTCCCTCCCTGGCACCTCAGCTGCGCAGCTCGCTCTTCTCCTCCGCCAGCGCCTCCTGGGCCTTCCTGAGGGCAAGTTCCACGGAGGCCATTGCGCCCGTTGTCCCTCCCTCCGGGGCTCTGCCTGGAGGCATGTGTGGCAGTGGGGCTCCGGCTCCTCCTCGTTGTCCTCTTCTCCTCCTCCTCCCCGCGGGCGAGCCCCTCAGACGCTGCTACGTGGAGGAGGTGAGGCAGGGAAGCCGCAGGCTGCTGGCGGCTCCACGAACAGCTGGTGGCGGGAGAAAGCAGCATGAGGCGGAGGCAGCCCAGGAGCAGTGGCTTCCTTCCTTATCTCCATGCGCCGTTGCATTTTTATTTGTTTTAACATTTGGGGGGGGGGATTTCCGTGATCTGCCCCCCCCCTCCTTGACGTGCGCCCCTAGGCCAATCCTAGCCTGGCCTTATGGGTAATCCGGGCCTGAAAACCTATTTATTCCGGCAGGCATTTCAATTCTGCTAATTGGGAATTTCCACTCTGTTTTTAATGATGTAATGCATAATGTTTCTTGTTCCCATTGTAAACCGCGCCGAGCCTTCAGGGAGTGGCGGTATATAAGTAGGAAAAATAAATAAATAAATAAATAAATATGTGCAATGAAAACCTACTAGCTCTACAAAACACATGCTCTTAGTGGAGAAGAACACTCCCAGGACACCTTTTGATCTGATTTAATAAAAAAAAAATCACCAGAAAATCAAAACTATAAAGCCACTTTACAACAGAATGTATCTATTGCACTGTGTCTAAGAACGTTTTTTTTTCTCCAATCAAAATCTTTTCTGGGTTGTTGTTGTTTATTCGTTCAGTCGCTTCCGACTCTTTGTGACCTCATGGACCAGCCCACGCCAGAGCTCCCTGTCGGCCATCACTACCCCCAGCTCCTTCAGAGTTAAGCCAGTCACTTCAAGGATACCGTACATCCATCTTGCCCTTGGTCGGCCCCTCTTCCTTTTTCCTTCCATTTTCCCCAGCATAATTGTCTTCTCTAAGCTTTCCTGTCTTCTCATGATGTGGCCATCTTTGCCTCTTTTTTATATTGGAGTTCCTCTGCATTAGTGATATTGTAGCCAAAGTGCACAAATGTAACATCCAATGTTACTCTAATAATAATAATAATAATAATAACAACAACAACTTTATTTTTATACCCCGTCAACCATCTCCCCAGAGGGACTCGAGGTGGCTTACAAAGGACAAGACCAAAATTACCAACCCCCCCCCCCCCAAAAACCCATGCATTAAAAAACATTAGGTCAATATAAAAACAAACACAATTATAAACAATGTCGAACAATATGGCTGAGGAAAAACATAGCTGAGGTTCAGGCTCCAAAAGTCCAAAACATCCTGAAAAGGAGTGCAAGGAAAGTGCGCACAATCAAGTAGACAGGACTGGGAATAGTGTCATCAAGTGATGAGGTGGATGTTAAAAAGACCGAATGTAAAGTGCTATATTTAAAGTAGGGACAGGGAAAAATTATAGGTGGACTGCTTAATCGAAAGCACACCGGAACACCCAGGTTTTTAGTTGACTCCGGAAAGAGGACAAAATAGCCTGTCTGATCTCCTTAGGGAGGGAGTTCCAGAGCCGGGGAGGGGGGCACCACCGAGAAGGCCCTCTCCCTCGTTCCCACCAACCGTGCTTGAGAAGGCAGAGGGAGAGAGAGCAGTGCCTCCCCAGATGATCTCAAGGTACGCCCTGGTTCATAAGGGAAGTTGCGATCACGGAGATAAGCAGGTCCTAAACCATTTAGAGCAGGGGTGCCCACACTTTTTCAGCATGCGAGCTACTTCTAAAACAACAAAGTCAAAATGATCTACCTACCCACTACTCAGAGAGCCATAAAAGCAAAATATTTGGAAATTTATTTAAGTGAGAGCCATGTAATATATTTTAAGACTGAATTCAACTAAAAATGGCTTCCAATAGAGCACCGGATCATCTTCAAAGTGTTGGTTTTAACCTTTAAGGCCTTGAACGGTCTGGGGCTAGTGTATCTAAGGGACCACCTCTCCCCATATAGTCCTGCAAGACCACTGAGATCCGAGGCTTTGAACCTCCTGACGGTACCGTGCCACACAGCCCTCCACCTGACTGCAACGTGGAGGAGAGCCTTTAGCGCCATCACTCCTGTATTATGGAACGCTCTCCCTCCTACAACCCGTGCGCTGCCCAATTTACTAGCCTTTCGAAAGGCTTGTAAAACCTTCCTGTTTACACAGGCATTTGGTTAGGAATAATACTGGGGCTTCACTATACGGCCATGGGCCACGGCAATATGTAGTGAGCGTGCGACATTGTTTGGTTTTAATTATGGATGCAACTGGCATCCGACTGTGTTTTAATGTGTTATTGTGTTTTGTATTTTTATTGTGTTCTTACAGTGCTTTTAATTATCTGTAAGTCACCCTGAGCCATCCGGGAGGGGCGACTAAGAAATCTAAATAATAAATAAGTAAATAAATAATAAGCCCCTGAATTTATTCATAATAACAATGATGATAATATTCATTCAGCCTCTGCTAATAATAATAATAACAATAGTAACAACAACAATAGGTTCCTAGAGTAGAAGGAGACTTCCAAGGGCCATCCAGTCCAACCTCCTTCTGCCATAAGGGAAAAACACAATCAAAGCATTCCTCACAAATGGCCATTCAGCCTCTGATGATAATAATAATAATAACAATGGGTTCCTAGAATAGGAGGAGACCTCCAAGGGCCATCCAGTCCAACCTCCTTCTGCACCTGGGTGGCGTCGGGAGCCTGCGGGGCGGGACTGAGCCTTCCTCCCACCCTGCCTGCAATCTACCAGGACGCCCTACGAGATCTACCAGTAGATCGCGATCTACCTCATGGGCACACCTGATTTAGAGCTTTATAAGTAATAACCTGTACCTTGAATTGGGACCAGAAACTTATTGGAAGTCAGTGGAGCTGTTTAAACTACAGGGGGGTTGTCCGCTCCCTGTAACCAGCTCCTGTAAGTAGTCATCAATATATGGAAGGAGAGGATTGCATTAGTAATGGCATCAGTAGAGGCTTATTTATTTATAGACATTTAATTTATATCCCACTTTTCTTCCAAATGAAAACTGTCAAATAGGAACCATAGGACTTCATCCTCACAAAGGCCTGCAGTCTGAATTTGGAACTATGGAGGCAAAGGGTATGCTCTTTATATCAGCATCGCACTTTAAAATAGGCTGCTCATAACTTCTGAGTTATTCTGTTCTTTGTCCGTGTTCCCATTTTAGCAAAAGATTTCAACATCTCTCCTTTCGGTAAACTCCCTGCTTTATTTATAGAACAAAAATGCATCCTTCAGAAAAGAGGAGTACTCAGCACCCTGAACAGTTTGAATGCGGAAGGTGTTCGGAGTGAATAATTCATGTCTCTCTCTCTCTCTCTCTTTTAACAAACCCCAGCGCGCATCGTCTTAAAAGATGTGCTTGACAGGAGAGCATCTCATGCTGCACTGTTGCCTTACTAGCAGGATGCCAAACTTTATTTTTAAAAAGTAAGGATCGTGGAGGGTTGAATAATAAAAAGGAAGAACCACGTTTGATTTTACTCAGAGTGTGGAAACATTTTGGACTCCACTTTCAGAATCTCCCAACCTGCACAGCAGAGGCTGACGTTTGACAAAATTGCACAAAATTGCACCGGGAATGTGGCGCAGCTGGCTAAGTGTCAGCTGCATAAGATCTCTCTGACCAGTAGGTCATGAATTCGAGGCCTGCCCGGGTCGAGGTGGGTGCTCGACCTTAAGTGTAGCCTGCTGTCGACTTTTGCAGCTCGAAAGACAGTTGCATCTGTCAAGTAGGAGATAAAGGTACCACATTAAGTGGGGAGGCAAATTTTGACTGAATTATGAGGCCATTAAAGAACTCCAGGAATGCTGAGAATGTGGAAGGAACAACAAGGGACGCTGGGAGATGAGTGCATCAGCTCCCCCGGTGGCCAGAGTTTCCCTCTGTTCGTCTATATGTGTGTTATGTGGAAATGGCAGGGATTGTGTGCTAAGTATGTGTACCTGTAATCCGCTCTGAGTCCCCTTTGGGGTGAGAAGAGCGGAATATAAATAAAGTAAATAAATAAATAATAAATAAATTATACTGACGAAATCCACTAGCCAGCATAGCTGGTGGCCCAGGTGATTTTCCTAGTCACTATTGCCATAAGTCCTCAGAACCAACATTTAAAAAGCACCTGACTCTATACAGCAAATCCAGCCTTTAGTGTTGAAGGGGGAATGGATGGCTCATAATATTATGAAATCATAAAATTGGAAGACACCCAAAAGCCACCCAGCCCAATCCCATTATGCATTGCAGGAATACTAAATTAAAGCACTCCTGACTGGTGGCTGTCTAGCCTTGGCTCAAAAACCTTTAGAGAAGAAGAATCTACCATACCTGAAGATGGTATCTCTGGCATTACTTCGCGAATGAAGATTCTTAGGAAGGACTCATACCACTCTTTTTGCAAGCGTGTTGATGACTAAAAAGGCCAATCTGAGAGAGGCAAGTCCGGTTGCAGAAAGCACAGCAAAAAAGTCTCCTTGGGTGATGTTGTTTCCAAGTTGCGGTTCTTTCTGTTGTCGTTTCTCTTAGAGATCCGTTTGGTGTGTCGCACACTGGCTGTGAACCAGGGCCCTTCAAATATTCACACAACCACGGCTGGAAATAACAGTCTATTTATTGACGTAAACAATGTCCAAAAAAAGTAACAGTAAACATGAAAATAGCCAAGGCAAAAAGCATTTGAGAAGATCTCAGGAAATGTTCCCAAAGCCTCAGGCTAATTAAGTTGTAAGGTCTCTGAATATACAGTAAATCCACTAAGAAACAACAGAACTTAAAACTAGGATAGTCCCAAAAAAGGCAAGCTCAAAGTTCTGTCATGAATGACCAAAAAATCATGAAATCAGGAGTTCATGGAACTGCTTGCAGTAGAATCGAAAGTTGACCAGGAACTGAATTTCAACCTTGACAGGGCTAATAACAAGATCTCAACATTCTCACATTGCCCTCCCTTTTCCCTGGGAAAGTAACAGCTGCGGCTGGAATCAGCAAGCCAGGTGTCTCATTTTCCACCCACTGGACTCTCAGAAAAACTAAATTCCCTTAACTGCTTTCAGGGGCGGACCGAGCTCTCCCGGGGAGGTACGCAAGGTCATTTTGGCACCCCTCCCCGCTGGCTCTCGCGCCGTAGCGCCTGTAGAAACTTCTGCGCACGCGCGGAAAATCTTCGCGCATGCGCAGTACGGGCAGAGCGCCCCTGGTGCCGGAGTCCCGTCCGACGCGGCGGCGGAATGGGGCAGTGTGGCGGGGGCGGCGGGGGCGCGGTGGTGCCCCAAAAAAGGTGGAGACGCCCCGCAAGAAGACGTCGCTCTACGCGGCTGCGTAGGCCGCCTTATGGATGCACCGGCCCTGACTGCTTTTCACCTTGGTCCTGCACTGAAAATCACACAGATCCCTGCACACCACCACAACCCACAACCCCTGAAGCCACAGAAGCCACAGGCCCATCACTGTTCTAGAAAGAGGCCGCAGCATTATGGATAGTGCGTCTCCATGCCTCCCGATGTGAGGCCAGGGTGGACCATTGTTGGTGGTCAATGTGTCTGAGCCTGAGATGTTTATAAGAGTCCTTATATCTCTTTTGGGGGCACCTTTCTTGCGCTGACCCGTGGTGAGATCACCATAGAGTAGTATCTTTGGGAGGCAGTGGTCCTCCATCCTAGAGACGTGCCCTGCCCAATGCAGCTGTGTTTTCAATAGCATGGCCTCAATGCTGGTGATCCCTGCTTGCTCAAGGACAGCAACATTCATCACATAGTCAGTCCAATGTGCATTTAGGATTGAGCGAAGAAAGCGCTGATGAAAGCGTTCGAGGAGTCGTAGGTGTTGGCGATAGGTGACCCATGTTTCAGACCCATAAAGGAGAATAGACAGCTCTGTACACACTGATTTTGGTGCTTTGCCTCAGGTGTTTGTTACTCCAGACTCTTTTGTGAAGCCTACCATATGCACTATATGCCTTTGCTAATGTGTGATCTATATCTTTATCAATCTTGGCGTCTGAAGAGATGATGTTTCCCAGGTAGGTGCACTGCTGAACGGACTTAAGCACAGATTTGCCTATGCTGACGTGGGGATGATGGTGTTCTTCCTGTGGTGTGGGCTGGTAGAGGACTTCCATTTTCTTTATGCTGACTTCCAACCCAAACAGCTCTGCAGCTGTTGCAAAGCAGGATGTTAGGTGCTGCAGAGCTGCTTCTGAATGGGCGACAAGGGCAGCATCATCTGCAAAAAGCAGCTCACGGACTAGATAATTTAGAGTCTTAGTTCAAGCCCTCAGACGGCTTAAGTTGAACAAGCTGCCATCAGTACGATAGCGTATATATATGGTGTCTTCTTCTATTATATTATACTGTCAAACAGCTCTCACTGACAGTAAGTTCTTCCTACTGTTTAGACACCTCCTAAGCAGTTTTGTCCGTGATCCCATGCCATTGCTACCAGTTTTAGTTTTGTCAGTGATCTCATGCCATTGCTGTTGTTATTGCAATATGGTCAATCTTCAGAGAGTGTCACTGTCCTTTTTTGTCATAACTCTGTGCCCGAAATCCATTAATATTTGACTCTTTCAGCTGGACAGTCCCTGGGATTGGAAGGGGTGAAGTCATGTCTCTGCTTTAAGATGTGACAGATTGACATTTGCTTAATAGGATGTTAATGGAATATACCATGACCCCACTGCTCCTGTCTGTCTCACTCAAATGTCATTTTGCTTTTGATAGCTTATCATTCACACGAGCCCAGACTAGCATGAGAATACAAGTAAGATCCATTAAATTTATTCCTGGCATATTGCATTGCCAAGGCAAGACCCCTGGACTCTGGCTTGCTTTTTCATCAAATACTCATGCTCTAGCTAGAACAGGTCTTTTGGGAATCATGTCGAGCCATCGCTCTGGAGGAAAAATTTTCTTGTGATTGGCTTACTTCCAGTAAGACCAAAGTCATCACAATAGGGGAATGTGATGTTGCTACGTGGATTTCCATAGGCTATAGATGGGGTTGTACTATTCAAGGTTAATGCAATTTAAGGCTATTACAGGAAAATTTCAGCCTTCCTGTAAATGGAATCTAATTTAGAACTCCATTTCTAACAGTGGCAGCCATAACAACCACAGTTTGATATATCCATGCTTGTTTTTGAAACAAAGATGGCAACAAAATTAGAACCGGAAAGCTTTGTCAGAAATCCCCATCAAAGGTTATGTATTCTCACACATGTGATGGATGCCTTTTTGCTTACTATCAAACATATAGATGCATGAAATAATGCTGTTTACTGATAGAGGTAAAAATATGTGAATCAAAGCATAAGGTTCTTTGCATGATCTCCTATAGACCTTGAACATGTTATTTTTTGGAAATACAAACAGAATCCACCAATCAGGATGACTACTAACCAAGGTGGTTGAGAGATTGTTGGTGCTGTCCTCTAACAAAGCAATTTTCCCAGACTCTGATCTGTTATTGTTGAAAAACTCCCTTATTTATTTATTTATTTACCATATTTATATACTGCATTTCTCAGCCCGAAGGCAACTCAAGGCAGTTTACACAACGGACACAAAAGCTATCGAACTGTATCAAAATCTATATAATTCAACTATTATGAAGTATACATATGTGCACCTTAGGATATGATGAGATACCAGGTTAATAATACCCAGGAACCAAGGAATACAAAGGGACATGCGCGGTGGCGATTAATACTCCACAAACTGGAAAGTCCGTGTTATAAACAAAGTCCCAACAAATGATGGTCAAGTCCAAAAATAATGTCCAAAATGGAAAAGTCCAAGTCCTCGGTCCCAATAGAGTCACATCCAGGAGGTAAATTAAATTGTAAATCCAACAATAGGGATAAGGAACAGTTCTCAAGGATCGGGGAGAGTTGTTCTTCAAAAAGAAAGATTCCAGGACGCGGAGACTGCAAATCGGCGTCTCCTCAAGCGGGATAGAGTTAAGCAGCATGCCAACGAGGAGTATTCGTGTGTATATCGGCCACAAAAACCGTTTCACCAATTTGGCTTTTTCCTTTAAATTATATAGATTTTGATACAGTTCGATAGCTTTTGTGTCAGTTTTACTTTTGTAACGCTATAGCCCAGCCCTTTGTATCACAAGTTTACACAACGGCACAATTTGATGCCCTCAACAAAATAAATCACAATTAAAAATATTTAGCATAAATATAAAACCACACAATCAATTAAAAAACCAATAAAACATGGATCCTCGGCGTCTCATTACTAAAATCATTCTCCAATCGCATTGTCCAGCCGTTCCATAGATCTAACTATTCTGTGGTGGCCCCCTGGCTGTGGAATTCCCTCCCAAATGAAATTAGCTCCGCCCCCTCCCTCCTGACTTCTAGGAAGCGGGTGAAAACGTGGCTGTGCAATGAGGCCTTCGCAGAATGAAGGAGGAGATCGCGAAGCGACTAAAGTCGCTAACCACTTGATAGGGACCAAATATATGGATTAAGTTGGACTTGATTTTACTTTGGCGGAAGGCTTTTTAACTGTATTTACTGTATTGCATTTTATTGTAAATTTTATTGTAAATTTATGGTGTTTTTAGATTTTAAATGTTAGCATTGAATACTTGCTGTTTGCTGGTCTGAGTCCCTCTTCGGAGGTGAGAAGGCCGGGGTATAAAAGTTTTAAATAATAAATAAATAAATAATTTTGTCTGTTAGACTGCATTTGTAAATGCTTGCTCAAAAAGCCAGGTTTTAACTTTTTCACGAAATGTTATGAGGGAGGGGGCTAACCTGATATCCCTAGGAAGGGTGTTACACAGCTGGGGGGCACCACTGATAAGGTCTTGTCCCCCGTCCCCACCAGCCGAATCTGTGACGAAAGCAGGACCCTTTAATTTAACATGTAGGTACCTTCAAGTAACAATATGATGAGTCACTCCTTGCCATAGTATCTGATCCTTGACTTGGTAATCTGCTAGTGTGAGGGCCTTGCTACATGTAATCATACTGTGAGTGATACTGTAATGCTTGTTCCAATCATTGGTCATGCCATTTTGAAAAAAATACTCCATCTGAGAAAGAGCATGTGTGACGACTTGGCCTTTGAGACCTTGGGGCAGGGTGGACCCTTCTATTTTTGATCCCACTGCTGCCACCAATTAATATGTGATGACCTGCCACTGGTTTTGGAGATTATTAATTAAAATAATACTCCCGGTAGTACTGCCACCAACCTAATACTCAAATTAGGATTTTGAGATTGTTAATTAAGATGTTTACTTGGTAGTTCTTTTAACCGAGCCGCCCAAAACAACCACACTGTGAGGAACTAAAAGATAGAGAGATGGAAGCTTCTTAAAGTTAACAAATAAAAAGAATTTATTAATTAACAAACGGCTAGCAATGAGGCACTGATCGTAATGGTTCAACAGAGAGGCAACAATAGCGTATGGTTACTGATAATAATTTGCTGGAGCGTGCGGTTACAGAAAATAGTTCACTAAGCTTGGATCTTAACAATACTCTAGTCAGTACTGAGTCTTGACTAAAATATAAACCTGTCACCCTATTGTCTGAGAATAGCAGTGAACAGCTGGTTCCTTCTAGGGGCTTCTATCTACCAGAAGTCCCCCTGAGTCTTGCCTGACTGAGTTAGCTACTTGTTAACTCCCAGCCTCAGAACCCACCTTTCCTTCTATACACTGAGGAGACAAGGTGTTTAGTCTGACTCTACAAAGTCAGCCCTAATGGCTCTAACCTAACTATCAGTGTCACCCCAAACACCCTGGATGTGCCACTATAGTAACAGACTTGTCAGAATCTATGGCTGAGGCTTGGAGGATATTACAGCACATGAGGCTGACAATGAAATAAAACATATATAACATACAACGGGTCTGTAACACCAATGTGGGTCTGGGTGAGGGCTATCCTCCGTGGGGCCGGGAAAAAACCTGGAAGGGGACGGTGTGGGCCGATCCCTGACCACCCACCCGGGAAAAAGGCTCGGGCGGGCCCAACCACCCAGGAAGGGCAAATATCCCTCCCTGGTCCCAAAACAATGAAAGGAACAATAATCTCCAGATGGAAATGTCACCGGTCAGTAGTCAGGGGGGTAGATGAATGTGGCGAGGGGAATCCCCCTGAGTTCCTGCGAGGCGGCAGGGAGGTGGGTTCCAGCCGCTGTGGGGAGGGTGATCCGAATGGAGCTGGGAGCAGCCAGGCGGGATCGCGCTGGAGGTGGCAACAACGGCGATGTGTGGCAAGCTCTCAGGCCCCGTGCCCGGCGCGGTAATCCGGAGGTAGGCGCCTGAGGACGCCGGAGGAGGAAATCCAGGAAGCGATGAGGTGATGACGTGTGCAATGGCGGCCGCGTCGTCCAATGATGCAGCGGAAGCCTCCGAAGCTCCGTCCAGGGATGGTGACGCAGGAATCGCGGATGGATGACGTGGGACGTGCCTCACGTCAGGCGGCGTGGTGACACGTCGGGTACTGTAGGCAGCGGTCCTTTACAATTAAAGGAGCCGCAGGTCCCCGAAAGTGGGAGAGTTGTAGAGAATCAAGTCCCCGCAAAGGAATCCCCCTGGAAAGGGACTGCCGGCGAAAATATAGGGCCTGATGGCGTGGGATCAAGTTGGGGCCCCGTCCGGAATTGTCCGAGACGGGGTGCTGGTGGAACAGGCCCAGGTGTTCCCAAAGGTCCCGGGGAACCGGGCGGAGGACGCCCCTGCCCGGGAAAACGATGAGTAGAAGCAACAGACCACAGGTGGTAGATGTAGATATCCAAAAAGTTTATTGGGGTACCCAAACATATGTTTGTAGGTCCCCAAGCGGTTCCAAATGGAACTGAGGCGGTCACAATACAACAAAGCCAGAAATATGATACAGATGACCACCGCCGCGGCAAAAACGCCAACGGGTGATCTCAGAGTCCAAAGGGGATCCACAATCCCGTTTCGCTACTGTAAAATATTCGCTTCATCAGGGCGTGTATTATTCAACAATAAAAGGTATTGGACACACTGTCAAAATACATCCATATATGGAGCATCATGTATATCACAAATAGTGGATGGATTCCACAAGGTCGAGGTTCGGTTCCGCAGGAGCAATGGTGTATTTGGTCTACTCCTCACCTTGGATATTTCTCCTATGATGCTGCATTAGCATGTTGATTTCCGCCGCTTGAGAAAGCCTTTTGGCGAAACAGATCAGGCCCCGCAGTTCCACCGTCACGGCCCCTCTCAGCATCTGTTTGGCTGCATATTGGGCTATACTTTGGACCTCATTCTCCCACGTCTGGACATTGGTCCTTCCTTGGTTGTGCACGCGGACTATTGATATTCTTAAACTACTTGCATTCCGGGACTTTGAGCAACTGTATCACCCTGGACTATTGAACCGAATGGCTGGTTTTCCTGCTCACCGGTCTGTATTTCGTTCCTTATGTATATTACCTGGTCACACCTCTGTATATTTCATTTTCATTTTTGGCATGGTCTACGTCTGGGGCCTTCCCCCACATTGAATTTTCTCGTGTAATTTCCAGTTGTGATTTATTATCAATTATTACGGATATATCAGCCTTGGGAATCTTTCAAATACAATTTACGATCTTTGAATTACTTTGTATTCTGAATGTCCTTGATGTGTTACATGGTTACTACTCTGCAGTATTCTATTGTTTGTGTGTAACATCTAAGCCGTGGCAATCTGTTGGGGGGGGGGGAGTGAAGGAGGGAGAGCAAGCACTCCCTTCTTCTCTCCCTGCCCCTTCCCCAGCTCAGAAGCATCGCACATTAAATATAATGTGCAATGCTTTTGAGCTGGGGGGGGGGGAGGGAAGAAGGGAGTGCTCTCAGTTGGCGAGAGGAGAAAGGAGGGTGCTGCTGCCCTCCAGTCTCCTCTCGCGAGTTGAGAACTGAGGAGGGGAAAAAACGAAATAATAACATGAACTTTACCCAAAAAAAAATGGCGATTCCGGGTTCGTTTTTGAAACTTCACTTCCAGGTTGGATGCCTAGGGATGTTATAGATTAAAAATAATTTCAAATACAAAAAAATAACGGAAATCAAAGTATTTCTGCAGGAGATATTCACCCCTAGTAAACTCTACTGCTAGAAGCCTTCTGGTCCCACCGGATAGTGTTGCAACTGTCACTTGCCACATTTGGTAATCATGTGAAATAGCTCAATGGTTCTAAGGGTCCTCCTTATGTGTCACAATCTTCAGAGTGTTCTTTTGTATGGAAGAGCTTCTTCTCCTTCCCTCTGTGTGTGTGTAACCTCTACATATGGCCGAAAGAAGTAGAACATGGATGATAGTCAAATTAATGATTTGACAAGTCTGTGGAGCATTATGTTGCTTCTTCCCTCAAGGTATGAGAGAAAATGTTGTGCTTTAATGACATCACATTTTGACTTATTTTCCAACCAACAGTACAGGATCAAACATATGTCTACTGCAAATATTGGCACTATTTGGTCCTCAGTGAAAATGGATACTGATGATGGAGATGGTGGAGAAGGAGCTGCTTAGATCCTGCTTTCCTGATAAAATTTTGTACTAGGACAATTCCTAAAGAGTCCATCCTGAGCAGGAACTTCCAAATTCTCCCTTATGGATCATTTGAGGTGAATTTCAGGTCCGTTTCTGCTTCAGACTTAGCTTTCTTTGTCCCCTACATGGAGAAGTCTTGTTTAAAAACTGCTCATGTATTGATTAAAGCCAACATGTCATTCAGCACCACATCCGCCGTGCTTGCAACCTCAGATCAGCCATCTTCTCATGGAGATTTATGGAAAATTCCTTTTGGCTGATGTTTTGATTTTGTAAACTTATTTTTTAAGCTATATTATGACTTTACATTTCCCCTGTTGTGGCATTTCATATTTGATATCAGAGACATGTGCCTTATTGAAAAGTAAGGAAAGACACGGAATGAAGAGACTGCATAAATATTTCCTTTGGCTTCTAGATAATGATATGTAGAAGTCTCTCTCTCTCTCTCTCTCTCTCTCTCTCTCTCTCTCTATATATATATATATATATATATATCTTCTTCTTGGCTTTTCTTTGCAAACGAAGATTCAGGAAGGACTCATCCCACGCTTACGACAAATGCGTTGACGCTTTTATGGAGGTTGGATGTGTCCTTCGAGCCTGTGCAATGGACCTTTCTGGTCGAGTGCAGCGCGCACAGAACTGGCCTCACCCTTTAAACCAAAGGTTCATCAGCCGGGGCCTAGCAAGCTGGGACGGTGGCAGCGAGGTCCTCAGGTCGTAGGTTTGGTTCGAGTTTCCTTCTCTTAGATCAGGGGTCGGGAACCTTTTTGACTCAGAGAGCCATGAAAGCAAAATATTTGGAAATTTATTTCAGTGAGAGCCATATAATATATATAATATATTTTAATACTGAATTCAACTAAATGTATATACATACATACTATGAGAAAAGGATTCCCCAGCAGAATGACGGGACACTTCAGACCTGGCTCTGCAAAAGGCATGCTCAGGACTCTGGGAAGGAAGAGAAAACGGAAGGAAGGGGGAAAGAAAGAAAGAAAGAAAGAAAGAAAGAGGAAAGAAAGGAGGGAGGGGGGAGTGGAAGAAAGAAAAGAAGAACGGACTATGAAAAAGGAAGAAAAGAAAAGCAGGAGAGAGACAAGGAGGCGAAAAGAAAGAAGGAAATGGGAAGGGAGGAAAGGAAAGGGTGGGGAAGAGAAAGAAAAGGGAGTGAGGAAAAAGTAAAATAATGAAGGGAAAAGAAGAAAAGAAAGAAGGGGAGAGAGAGGGAAGTGAAAAGAAAGGAAGGAAAAGGAAAGGAAGACTTGGGGAAAAGAATAGAAGAGGAAGGAAGGAAGGAAGAGGGAGGGAGGGAGGGAGAATGGAGGAAAGAAGGAAGGGGAGAGAGGGAGGGAAAAGGAAGGAGAGAAGGAAATGGTGAAGGGGAGAAAGAAAGGAAGGAAGAGGAAGGAAGGAAGAGAGAATGGAGGAAAGAAGGAAGGGGAGAGAGGGAGGGAAAAGAAAGGAAAGAAGGAAAGGGTGAAGGGGAGAGAGGGAGGAAGGAAGAGGAAGGAAGGAAGGAAGGAAGGAAGGAAGGAAAGAAGAGGGAGAATGGAGGAAAGAAGGAAGGGGAGAGAGGGATGGAAGACGAGGAAGAGGTGCCGACGCTGGGCTCCACCATCCCTGGTGAAGAGGGTGCAGGGCCCCAAGAGCAGTGGGAGATGTGGAAGAAGCAGTGATGGCGGCATGGAAGCAGCGGTGCATTTGCGTCACTCCTCCCCGCTGCATGTTGGGAAACTGAGGCCCGGGCTGCTCTGGAGAGCCAGATGCAATCATGAAAAGAGCCACATCTGGCTCACGAGCCGAAGGTTCCCTAGCCCTGTCTTAGATGGCTGACCTTACAGGGCTAAACGAGCACCATCTGCCCGTGTTTGAAATCAGAGTTTTCCTTCTCCTAGGATGGTTGCCAAAAGGCTAGAGAGCCCATCCTGCCCATTGACGCTCTTTGTCAGACCCTTCGGTTGTGACCTGTCTGGCATGGGAGGCCTACTGGTGGCTATTTTGGCAATGCCAGCATATCTCACAACTTCATTAGGGTATGCAAGCCTCTCCCCCACACCAATGGGGTGCCAACGGAGAGGCTCTCTCTCTCTCTCTCTCTCTCTCTCTCTCTCTCTCTCTATATATATATATATATGTGTGTGTGTGTGTATATATATATATATATACACACACACACACACACACACTAGCTGACCCGGCCACACGTTGCTGTGGCGTAGTCTTCCTTCCTTCCTTCTCTCCTTCCTTCCTTTTCTCTTCCCTCCTTCCTGGTATCCTTCCTTTTTCCTCCCCTCCTTCCTACCTTTCTTCCATCCTTCATGCATTCTACCTTTACTTTCCCCTCACCTCATCTCCTTCATCCCCCTGAAAGGCCCAAGTTAGCCCAGGCCTTTGGAAGGGGCCTGAGGCTGAATGAAAGATAAAGCGGGGGCTCCTTTCCTAAAGTGACTGCCCAGGGGGCACCGGCAGCCCCAAACCGTCAAGAGGGGGCTGAGGGAGAGCGGTAGTGGCTTCTTAGCCGGCGGCAGCCGGCTAGGGATGGAGGAGGAGGAGAGGATGCCGCTGGGCGCCTGCTTCCGTCGCTGCCGCCATCGCCACCATCCCCGCTTGTCATGCGGCTCCAGCCGAGGAGGTAGGAGCTGCCGCCGCCGCCTCTGCTTGGCAGCCGGCGATGGGAGGGGGCAGGGAGCGGGCTCGCGGTTGGTGGGAGGACGGGCCTCTCGCGCCGCCGCCCCCGCCACCATTGCCCTCTGTGCCAATGGGAGGGGGGAGGGGGAGTGCGCTGGCAGAAGGACTCCCTCAGCTTGGTGAGCATGCGCAGTAGGGTTTTTTGGATAGCGCTGTTTTTTCCTGGTGCAGGGGTTTATGGGGGTTGTAGTTTTTTTGTGTTCTGCCGCCATTGCCCTCTGTGCCGATGGGAGGGGGGAGAGGGAGCGCGCACCCAACAGTTGCCGGCCTTGCGCTTGGCAGGAGTACGGGCCTCTCCCACCACTGCCCCCACTGCCATTGCCCTCTGTGCCAATGGGAGGGGGGAGTGGGAGCGCACGCCCAATGGTCGCCAGCTGGAGGACTCCCTCATGGAGCTTGGTGAGCATGCGCAGCGAGGGGTTTTGGATTGCGCTATTTTGTTTCCTGGCAGAGGGGTTTATGGGGATTGTAGTCTTTTTGTGTTTTGGGGTTCTGCTGGCTGCTGAAAAATTTTGGGTTTTATTTTGTGTTGTGCATACCTCTTGTGTGTGTCATGGGATGTGGCCTGGTTTGGTGTGTCCGCCTTGTGTAGTTCCTTGTTTACTGGCTACTTCCCATGACAGCTCTCTTTTTATATATATAGATATAAACAATTTTGTTCCCCCTGAATTTTTCTAGATGTTTCTTCCAAAAGGGATTTTCTGAATGTGCTGACCACTCTGAACAATGTTTTGAGATGGAAAACTAGCCCTCCACCCCATCCTGCATGCTCATAGCTTAGCTGCATTCCCATAGCACTATTTGGTATTCCTTGCCCTTTCTCTCTCACACATTAATGCACTCTGCTTACAAGTACACAAGCTTTTCACCCTCCGCTGTCCTGCTGTGAAGGCTCAGCTTGGGAGCTGTCAGTCAACCTGGTTTCGTTCTGTCTCTCATATCATTAGCTGCAATCAAAGCCCTGCAGGCAAAATTAGACTTTTACTGACTCCAGGGTAGCCTTGTCATTTCAGCCATGCTCTTAGTGAAAGAAAATGCATTATTGCTGACCAACCATGGAATAACAAGACCAGACATAGATAAAAGGGCCTTTTATTTAATCCAGAACCCATTTAATTGCATTGAGTCTGGAAAAGAGCAGGAAAGGGAAGCAACCCATTGCGGGATGAGGTGATGCCAGATTTCATCCATTGACGTCCTCCTCAACCTTCTCCTGGGTGAAACATGGCTACTCAGAAAACATTCCAATACCTGGGTTGCTGTCCAACTGGTCATCTCCTTGGAGGCAGACTCCAAGAATCCTCTTTCAAGTCACATGTTTTAAAGTGAGGGCAAGAACCTCAGGTCACACCCAAGTATAGTCTTCATCTTCACTTCCTCCGCCGGTGTCCCAGGAGATTCCTGTAGATCAGGGGTGCTCACACTTTTTCAGCATGCGAGCTACTTATAAAACAACCAAGTCAAAATGATCTCCCTACCCACTACTCAGAGAGCCATAAAAGCAAAATATTTGGAAATTTATTTCAGTGAGAGCCATATAATATATTTTAAGACTGAATTCAACTAAATGTGAGTATAATAAGCCCCTTAATTTATTCATAATAATAATGATGATAATATTAATTCAGCCTCTGCTAATAATAATAACAACAACAACAGTAGGTTTATTTATTTAAAACTTTTGTACCCTGACCTTCTCACCTCTATCGAGGGACTCAGACCGGCATAACAGCAAAAATTCAATGCTATAATTTTTTTTAAAAAAACTAAAACAACATATTAAAATACATGAAAACTCAACATAAAACCACATCACCATTAAAACAATTCCATTTTCTAGAGTAGAAGGAGACCTCCAAGGGCCATCCAGTCAAACCTTCTTCTGCCATAAGGGAAAAACACAATCAAAGCATTCCTCACAGATGGCCATTCAGCCTCTGATAATAATAATAATAGTAATAATAACAATGGGTTCCTAGAATAGGAGGAGACCTCCAAGGGCCATCCAGTCCAACCTCCTTATGCCATAAGGGAAAAACACAATCAAAGCATTCCTCACAGATGGCCATTCAGCCTCTGATAATAATAATAATAACAACAACAACAATGGGTTCCTAGAATAGGAGGAGACCTCCAAGGGCCATCCAGTCCAACCTCCTTCTGCACCTGGGTGGCGTTGGGAGCCTGCGGGGTGGGACTGAGCCTTCCTTCCACCCTGCCTGCGATCTACCAGGATGCCCTACGTGATCTACCAGTAGATCGCGATCTACCTAATGAGCACCCCTGCTCTAGAACATTAGAAAGAGTGTCTTGACTGTAAGAGCTGTTCGACAGTGGAACACACCGTCTTGGAGTATGGTGGATAAACCCTTCGTTGGAGACTTTTAAACAGAGGGCGGATAGCCATCTGTCAGTGGTGCTTTGCTTGTGATTTTACTGCATGGCAGGGATTTGGACTGGATGGCACATGTGGTCTCTTTCTACTCTATGATTCGATGACTTAAAAAACCAGATCCAGAGCTCTCCCCTTCATCAAAGCGGTGCCAAGTTATTCAACATGACTGCTACTTTTCTCTGTCCAAGCACTCTAGCCTTAACTAACTACAAAGGTCCCTCACATAAAGTATGGCAGTGAGAGGAGGAAGGGGACAGATAAAAGGGAGAAAAGTCCTATTCAGTCTTAGAATAATATAGTATTGTAGGCAGGAAGAGGCCGCAGTGTGAGATGATCGACTTTGAAAAAGCTACTCTATAGTACAGTGTTTCCCAAGCACTAGTGTGCCATGAGCGATCATCAGGTGTGCCGTGGGAATTTGGAACCTCCAATACCCTTTCTTCCCCCTCCTGCCGAACACTTTTTCTTCTCCACTCAGGCTCCCTTCTTCCCAGCCTCGCTCTGCTTGCTTTGCCTCGCTTTGCTCATGCTGCCTCTTCTGCGGGAGGGGGGAGGGGGGAAGACGTGACCCGTGCGGGCGCTACTGTGCAGACTCGCCCCACGTCTTCCTCCCTCCCCTCCACAGTGCTCTCTGGATATAGGTGAACTACAACTCCAAGACTCAAGGTCAATGCCCACCAAACCCCCCTTCTCTTGGTTATGGTAGTTCTGTGTGGGAAGTTTGATTCCATTCCATCATTGGTGGAGTTTGGAATGCTCTTTGATTGTGGGTGAACTATAACTCCCAGCTGTTGAGCAAGACCTTCATGTGTGTCTTTCTGCCATTCCTGCCAGGATATCTATGTTGTGTTCATCGAAACAGGCCCAGGTTTCACACTGAGTGTATAAATACATTTAAAAACATATTAACTGTATGTATTGCAGTGTTAGAGTGTCATTTTGTGTCATTTTGGTTGGTGGTGTGCCCCAGGATTTTGTAAATGTAAAAAAAAAATGCCGTGGCTCAAAAAAGGTTGAAAAACACTGCTATAGTAGACTTGTGCAATTTGAATAAACATTTACTTGTTTTGTGTCCCAGCTTTCAGTGGTTCACTTTTTGGGAGCCTTCTGAAATCAGGAGGGTTTTCACAATAGCATGCCAAAAGATGTGTTTACTATTGGCTTATTATGGGGAGGGGCTTCCCAGGCTGCCCTTCCTGTCATAGGCATTTAAGCTGTTTCTGCTTTAGAGGAGAGGTGCTCATCTGCAGGCAGGTGCATCTTTCTGGGCCTGGACACGACACATACACACACTTTCCAAGGCAAGGAGGATGCTCGCAAAAAGCAGGTGATGAGCCAGGATCTGCTCCCACTTTCTTTTGTGGCAAGCTGATTTTCATACAGGGAGGGGCCTTCGTATTACGTGCACCCGAAGATAATGAATGTAACAAAATAACAGATGTAACAAAAGAAAGTGGATTCTTGCACAACTCTACTTGATAGCTTTGAACTTTGCTAATGCAGTGCATTGCCTAGAACAGGGCTGTCCAACTGGCGGCCCCGGGGCCAGATCCGGCACCGTAGCCTGTTGGACACAGCCCCACCTATGCCCTCAGCCGCCATTTTTAAATTTTTAAAAAATTGATTTTTTTTTAAAAAATGGCGGCCGGGGAGGAGGGGGAGGCGGGGCAGGGAGGAGGAAGAGAGCTAGCTCCAGCTTGGCGCCCCCCTCCTACCTAGGGCGGGGGGCCGCCGAAAAAGGGCAGAAGGCGGCGCCAAGAGCAGCGCGTCACAGGCCTGGCGTGACGCGCTGCTCTTGCCTACTCCTCCTCTCCGTCGGCTCCCCGGCCTGGGAAGGGAGGGGCGCCGAAAAGGAGGAGTAGGCAGTGCCAGGGCAGGCGCGTCACGCCAGGCCTGTGACGCGCTGCCGTTGGCGCCGCCTTCTGCCCTTTTCGGCGGCTCCCCTGCCCTAGGAAGGGAGGGCGCCGGAAGGAGGAGTAGGCGGTGCCAAGAGCAGCGCGTCACGCCAGGCCTGTGACGCGCTGCTCTTGGCACCGCCTACTCCTCCTTTTCGGCGCTTTAGGAGGGGGCGGGGCCGAGTGGCCCCGCAGGTCATCAGTGACCTCTTATCCGGCCCTGGACTCGCCAGAAGTTGGACAGCACTGGCCTAGAACATGGCATAAGCCCCTGGAAGCCAGTTCCATTGATTGAGACTGAATATAACACTTGAACAATAGTGGCAAAGAATCCATTTTTAATTGCTTCCTGTGCTTCCACATAGAAACTTGGCCAGTTAGAGAAAGTTATCAGGCAGATAAGCCTAATATCACCACAATCAGGTAATTAAACCCTCAGCCAAAGCTGGGAAGTAACAAGTTACAAGTAATGTACTTGTAATTGGGTTTGAATGGTTTTATTTTATTATGATTTTATATTGGTTGTAGTGTTTTTATAGCTTATGTTCTATGTAATTGATTATATTGTTTTATGACTGTTGGCACTTTGTTGTTGGGCTCAGCCTCATGTAAACCGCCCCGAGTCCCCATCGGGGAGATGGTGGCAGGGTATAAATAAAGATTATTATTATTATTATTATTATGGGAATTTTTTAAAATTTATTTTTCAGTTTTGTATTTCCGTCCTTTGACAAAAAAAACATCATCCACTTGTTCTTTTTGATCACATTGAGATGGATCTTCTACATTTTCCTCAGCCTTTGTTTCAAGATCTGGGTAATCTGCATATTTGTTGGAAATGAACCTGCTAATCCCTTATTTTGTTATAAAGCATATGAAGAATTTACTAAGGCACCTTCAGGCAGTGGGAAGCTTTAATTTCAGGCCAGTTCCTGAAGGCTTTGACAGTTAAATCTAAGGAATGCATAGTTTTCCAATCTGGAGCCAACCAGTGAGCATTTCACGCATTAATTCTTAGGCACTGCAGCGTCATGTTTAGCTGCAATGCAGTGCGTAGGGGAAGAGTTGATCATAATGTGCCAGGCTTTCTGCTCTCGGGTTGTTGCTTGATCCAAAGCAGCCTAATAGACCCCAAATTGTCCTCATTTTCAGAGTGTTTATCTTCCATCTAAAGTGTTTAAACAACCTTCACTTCTTTCCATTTACTGGTGGCTGGAATCTATTCAGCTCCTCCAATTCAGCCTATTCGACTCCAGTAAGTGCCACAGATTCAGTTAAAAGACTTTATTATCACCTTTTCTGGCTACAGAAGGAACAGACACTTAGTCATGGAAACAAGTTGTAAATGTTCCTCGGAGCTAGGGGGGTGTTGCGAGGAAAGGCCCGGGGGGCATTTCGAAATGTGACACAGTGAAACTATGCTCCATTCCAATTATTCATATGACTTTGCAGGGTTAAAGTATATCGGTCTCAAATGCACAAAGGGCTGATGGTTTGGATCATTGAACCATTCAGTCTAAAAGTTAATTAAGCCATAAGCTTGAGAATCATGATAGACTTTCCCCTTACATATTATTCTTTGGGCTGTTTGATTTAAGGGTGAAATGTGGCCCAGTCTAGTACACTGGGGAGCCTCCCGGTGGCACAGTGGGTTAAAGCGCTGAGCTGCTGAACTTGCTGACCAAAAGGTCAAATCTGGGAGCAGGGCGAGCTCCTGCTATTAGCCCCAGCTGCTGCCAACCTAGCAGTTCAAAAACATGCAAATGTGAGTTAGGGTTGCCACATGTCCCGTATTATACAGGACATCACGTATTCCCACCCCAAATTTCGTGTCCCATATTTTCAGCTGCTGTCCCGTATTGACAGGTGTTGGGCCTGTGGCTTCAGCAGGGATTGTGGGATCCACAGTGCATGATGGAAATGGGCAAGATGAAAATTTGCAAAGACAGCATTTGGGAAAAGCAGTTAGGGAGTGCAGTTCCCTGAGAATCAACAGGGTAGAGATAAAGCACCTGGCTTGAGAGGCCTGGGATGGAAAGAAAGAAAGAAAGTGTTAATTGGCAGTTCAAGGTTTGTGCTTCCAGCCGTGGTTTCAGTTTGCCAATTAAGGGGGGAGCGATGGATTTCTATTTCTTGATATAGCTCTGCTTGGTTTTTGAAAATCAGATCTTGGACAACTTTGCAATCAAGCCTCATGTTTCTGGTCTCCTGTATACCTGGTTTTAAGATTCAAGAATGAACTTTGATTTTGCTTCCTCTGGATTATTCTAGCTATTGGACCTTATATGGAGAGGCTAGGGTTGCCATATGTCTCTTATTCTAAGGGACGCCCCTTATTTTGCCCCTAAAATTTTGGCCCTGGTCACATCCCGAATAGATTACTGCAACACACTCTACGTGGGGCTGGCTTTGAAGACAGTTCAGAAGCGACAACTAGTCCAACGGGCGGCAGCCAGATTACTAACCGGAGCTACATACAGGGAGCATACCACCCCCCTGTTGTGTCAGCTCCATTGGCTGCCTGTCCAATTCCGAGCTCAATTCAAAGTGCTGGTTTTGACCTTTAAAGCTCTATACGGTTCTGGCCCAGCTTACTTGTCCGAATGCATCGGCCTCTATGTCCCACCTCGTAATTTAAGATCATCCGGGGCTGCTCGCTCCCACCAACCTCTCAAATGCGGTTGGCGGGGATGAGAGGGAGGGCCTTCTCGGTGGTGGCCCCGTGTCTGTGGAATGCACTCCCTATTGATATTCGATCAGCTTCATCCCTCCTAACATTCAGAAAAGGAGTGAAATCCTGGCTTTGGGACCAAGCGTTTGCACCCTAGCACGACACGGCACTTTAGACTGGTCAGTTGGCAAATTGGTGGTTAAGATCTAAGACTTTGGATGGAACATTGTTTTAATGGTGATGAATGTATATGTTTTAATATTAACTGCATTTTAATGTATTGAATTCTAGGTGTATTGTAATGTATTTTAGTTTTAACTGTTGTTTACTATGTATTGTGTGGCATCGAATTGTTGCCGTCTGTTAGGCTGCACTGAGTCCCCCCTCAGGGGTTGAGAAGTAGCGGGGTATAAACACTGGAAATAATAATAATAAAATTTGTGTCCCGTTTTTTCAGGCCCTGTCCCTTATTATTGACTAACAGGACAGGACTGGGTGGGGTTGACCGGAGGAAGGCGTGCATTGTGGTTTCCACAGCAATGCCTGCCCAGGGATTCCAACTCGCGGGGCAGGCTGACAGTCATGCGTTTGCGAGTGTGTGCCTGCCTGCATCCCTGTTGGAAGGAAGAGGCGATACAGGACTTTTTCAAAGTACAGTAGACTCAATTAACCGTTACCCAAGGGGAATGTTGGATCATGTTGGATAAAGATAGTTTCTGGTTGCTGGGGAGTTACTCTTAAAATAGGCCTAGCTGTGTACCCCAATACTATACAATGCTGTGTATCCCATACTATACTATACCATTAACTATTGACATAATAATAATGAAGATGTGCTGTCTTATAAAATTTATTTTATTTTAATAAAGTCAGCAAAGTCAAGTACTAAATACAGATGGAGAAAATAAGGTAGTTCTAATAATGTTTTTTTTCTGCATGACAAAACATGCAGAAACATACCATGTGCTGTTAAGAGCGTGTAAGTCGGTTTCTTTTGTGAGTTTCAATCATTATCCTATTCTGTTAATAAAACTATTTATAGCTAACGTTTGAGTTTCAAGTTTTTAATGAAGTGTCCCTTATTTTTGTGAAAAATCCAATAAATGTCCCTTATTTCTTATATCAAAAAGTGGCAACCCTAGGAGAGGCCCATAAACATAAGGATATAGTAATAGGTGCACAGAGGCCATGAGATATGCAATCCTGTCATGGGGTGATTTGGTGGTGTCTGAAGCTGTTTTATATTAGGAGGCAACAATAAAGGAGTGCAGGGGACTAAGGCCTATGTCCTGCAGTTTCTCCATCTCTGATTCATGCAGACTATTTTCTAGTTGCTTGCTGTTCATGGGGAAATTTTAGAACTGTTACTATTCTCAGCTATAGTAGACCCATTGAATCAGATGCTAAATGGTAACACAGTACATATTTGCTTTAGCAGGTCTACTCTAGTAGGACTCAGCAATTGGATTTAGACCAGGGGTGCTCACACTTTTTCAGCATGTGAGCTACTTACAAAACAACCAAGTCAAAATGATCTACCTACCCATATTTTGATAAGAGGAAATAAGGGACATTTATGTGATTTTTCGCAAAAATAAGGGATATTTCATAAAATGCATCTAGACAAGAGTTTCTTCTCCCACCGTGACATCATTCCATAGATATAAACAGGCAAAATGAAAGTAGGCAGACCTTGAAGCTGCAAGGCCATTCAATGCTGATCAATATGGCCAATGGAACATTCAAAAATGCATCCAGACAAGAGTTCCTTCTCCCACCCTGACATCATTCCACAGATATAAACAGGCAGAAGGAAAGCAGACAGACCTTGAAGCTGCTGTGCAGATGAACCCCTCGCAGTCGCAGATCTTAGGCTTTGGCAGAAAATGGCTCCTTGTTGTTGTCCTCCCTCGTGGCTCCAAATGCGCATGCGCGGGTTGGGCACCCGCCCCCTTCTTCCCTCTGCTGCCCTCTTTCTTCTCCCTCCCTCCTCCTCAGGCAACACTGCAACTGCAGCAGTCGGCACTGAGGATGGAGGCACCGGCGGGGGAGTCGTGTCAGGGGCAGCCTGAGCCGGGCAGTCCAGAGGAAGATGCGCGCCGCACATGGGGCAGAAGCGCCCCTCAGAAATTTGGCCCTGGTTGCGATCGACCAGTTCCACCTCCGCGATTGACTGGTCGATCACGATCGACGTAATGATTTAGACCAGTCTTTCTCAACCAGTGTGCCGTGGCACACTAGTGTGCCGTGACGGACCTCCTGCTGTGCCGCGAGAAAAGCTCTCTGCCCCCCTTCCTCCCCCCCTCCTGCCGAACTCCTGCTGCTTGGGGGAGGAGGAGGAAGGGCCGGGCAGTGGTGAAGAAAAAGAAGAAGGGACCGGGGCGCTGCCTCCTTCGGCCATTTCCCCAGCCAGCCTCCAATCCGTCATGACTCCCACCATGACTCTCGCCCCTCGCTTGCTGAAGCCGCGTGGAGGAGGAGCCCCGCCCACTGAAGCCCATCCACCGCTCATGCTCCTCCTCTGTAGGAGAGCTGAAGCTGGGGGGAGGGGGTGGGGCATGGCGCGGCCTGTAGGAGAGCTGAAGCTGGGGGAGGGGGAGGGGCATAGTGTGGCCTGGCTCTGCCCCCTCCCCTGGCTTCGGCACTCCCAGCAGCTGCTCCCAGCCTTGAGGGGACAGTGCCAAGCCAGCATTGTGCTGGCTCTAGCACCGCTGGCTTGGCACTGCCCCCTCAATGCTGGAGCAGCTGCTGGGAGAGGTGAAGCCGGGGGTAGGAGGCGGGCATGGCACAGCCTGGCTCCGCCCCCTCCCCGGCTTCGGCACTCCCAGCAGCTGCTCCCAGCAGGCCACCAACCCCCAGCCGTTCTTTACTGTGTTAGAGTGTCATTTTGTGTCATTTTGGTTGGTGGTGTGCCCCCGGATTTTTTTAATGTTAAAAGTGTGCCGCGGCTCAAAAAAGGTTGGGAAACACTGATTTAGACCATATGCTCTTTGTTCTATTTCTGTAGTTCTTGGCAATAATTCCGATAGTTGATTCGAACTAGAGTAGACTCATTGAGTCAGTGACTTTTTACATCTATGTTGACCTATCACGGCTTCATTGGATCAACGGAATGTACTTGTGTTAATTGATGAAATCGGCATTAATTCAGTGGCTCTTCTCTTGTTGAGATTAACAATTAGATTTAGGCCTTGGTCTCTGAACTGGACTTGGGAGTGCACAACCCTTGAGTAGGAGGAAGATACCTTCAAACACCAGCAAAACAGGGCACTTCACTACTCTGTCTTCTTTAAATGTTTATAAAGTACAAGAGATGACTTTTCACATCTAACAATCCATTTCTAAAGTGAAAGACAGGCTTTTCTCCTGGCATTTGCACATAAGAAGTATGCTTCGAAAAATCCATTTGCAGGTGAGAAAATGCAACGCCACACTTAGATCCGAACTCTTTGAAACTCAAGCGCTTCTAAATAAAGCTTGAATAAAATGGCCTGTTTTCTTAGTGTTGAAAATGCTATCAGTGATGTTTAAATAGGGAAGATTTTTCTTCTGTAGATCCAACGTCATCACTCCCACCTGCCTGCCTTTCATTCTGGATTAATATTTTTTTCCCCCTCTCAAAACAAAGAAACACACTTCAAAGTGCTATTTCAGAACTCTGGGCTGTCCAACTGAGTAATTGTCTGTCAGTCTTGACTCCAGTACACTACAAAAGGCAGAGAATGCTGTGCTTTTGGCAGATCTGCTGAGCATGGGCTTGGGTGCATAAATCGTTTCCTTGTTAATGAGGCCGTGTTCCTCCTAAAACCCGTGAGCCTCATCATGGGTTGTTGTATGACATGAAATGTTGAAAGGAAGAGATAGAAGTTACTTCTCCCACATTCAGTAAGTGGCAAAATGAAACGATGCTTTTGGCTCACCTTTTGGGTTGGCCTTTTAATTCTTCTTAGACATCGAAATCTAGTCCTTCTTTTGAAATATTAGACCCTGGCCTTCAATACAAGGGCAGGTCAATAAGTCCGTGACTTTTTGAATGAAACACAGGTTTTTGGATAAAAAAAACAATCTATTTTTCAACGTCGTCTCCTTTGAGCTCTATACACTTTGTCAACGTTTCTCCAATTTTTTTATCCCTTCCAAAAAATAAAATTTGTCGAGGTCATCGAAATAGGTATTTGTTTGTGAGACGATTTCAGTATTGGAATCAAATCTCTTTCCGCCGAGCCATTTCTTCAGGTTTGGAAACAAGAAATAGTCACTCGGGGGCTAAATCTGGAGGATAGGGTGGATGAGGGAGCAATTCGTATCCCAATTCATGGATTGTTGCCATGGAAACTGCACATGTGTGCATGGTCGATTGTGAGCAAACACGGCACCCAATTTGCGGAAAGCTTTCTCATACCCAAGTGATCATTTAAAATTGAAACCACTGAGCCATGTGAGATGCCTATGGCTTCCGCAATCTCTTGCACTTTCAATCTCCGATCGGCCAACACCATATCATGAATTTTTTCAATTGTTTTGGGTGTAGAGACCTCAACTGGGCATCCAGAACGTTCGCCATCTTCCGTGCTTGTATGGCCACAACAAAATTCAGTAAACCACTTTTTAACCATTGAAATTGATGGTGCAGAGTCCCTATAGTATTTATCAAGCTTAGCCTTGGTTTGAATGATGGTTTTTTCCGCAAAAAATAATGCTTAATGAGCACACTAAATTCACTTTTTTCCATTTTCTCCTCAAATCACGTGGTAGTCTGCTATCAATGGCTGTCAAACACAAACTAAATGATGCAGCTTGTTCAAATTTTGACAGGAGTCAACTGACAGATGCCTTTTGACAGGAGCAGTGTTGCCCTTTCAGTTAAGAGGCGGGAAATTCAAAAAGTCACGGACTTATTGACCCGCCCTCGTATTAGTATTTCCATATAAGCTTATAAGAGTCAGGTAGGGTATTTTGTAAAATGGAGAGGGCTCCAGGATGCAGGACTTCTCTGGCTGAGTGTTTTAAGGCCCCTTCTTAAACTACAAACTCCAGAATTCATCAAGAGGCAGCCACAGGATTTCAGATGGGGTGCATACTCTTTACTAGGCCCGTTTGATCCCAAAAAAGGCTCAAAACTCGTTCCGGATGTAGGGGGTGCTGACGCTTCGAATCTGAATGCCTTCTGAAATTTTTTGAAAAAAATCCAAAATTTATTCAGAAAAATTCCAAAATTTCAGAATGGCTTCGTTAATTAATTAATTAATTAATTATTTCATGCTTATAGACCACCACTCCCCATGGGCTCGGGGCAGTTTACAACAGTGACATGACACAATTACAATATAGATATAATAAAAAACAGATCATTACCTAATACTAGCTACAAACACACAGCACTAACTACAACAATAGAGCTAGAATCAGTAGTTCAGGTGAGGCCCATCGATGTTTGGGGGGCTAAGAGGGAAGGCGAGATCCAAGGGAGCAGACCTCCAAACCTTGTGAGGTGACCCTGAGTCCCAAGGAGTGTCGGTCTTCCAGGAGGAGGGGGCAAGTCATGAGACGGGTGGTCAGACGGGTGGTTTAGGGAGTTCTCATCCTTAATAAATAGAGGAGTCGTTCACCTCTTTAGTTCACCTCCTACAGGCTGTGATGTTGCTGTTCATCTCCAACTCCCGAAGCCCACTCTCCAAACGGTTCTGTAATGGAATCGTCGGTGGCAGGCCTCGCACCACTGGGATCCGTATCCAGAGAAAGTCAGTGCCGCCCCCACAACACTCTGGGTGGGCTCCAGTGCCCCAGCGCCAGTTCCCAGAGCTCCTCCATGGCGATCATCAGAAGTGGTGCCGGGGGAGGGATGGCGCCGTCTCCGCTTCCTCCTCGCTCGGCAATCGTCCCACGACCGTTGGGGGGGGGGGGGGTCAGTCTAGTGACGTCAGTTCCGGGAGCGATCTCCACACCAGTGTCCCCAAGGACATACGCCATCTTGAGGAAGATTCTCGGGGCCTCTCTCCCCGTGCGAGAGAGACAGCGGCGCCGATGGTGATCTCCTGCTACTTGAGACAACCCTGAGGGATCGTGGTCCTTCTCCAGGATCTTAGAGATGTCGAAGTCCTCCAGATCCAGGGCCTCCAGATCCAGCCTGGCCAATTCCTCCTTGACTCCCGGATGCTTGGCAGAAGTATGTGACTCCGCCATTGCTCTCCATTCTTCCCACGTAGGCTTCTCCTCCATAGCTCTCCGTTCTTCCAAGGACTTCTTAACTGGGAGATCCCAGGATAGCTCTGGGGACTCATGCCGTGGAGGATCAGGGGTGGAGCTCACTCTGACCCGGGCTGGTTTTGAACTCATGACCTTTTGGTCAGTAGTGATCTTAATGCAGCTGACTCCCAGCCAGCTGCACCACAGTCCCGGTGCATTTAACCTTTGCTCAGAATATCTCCCTTACCCCATATCAGGAGTGCCGGCTTGCATGAACTGGAAATATGGAAGCCTTCTAAGTCTTGTTTTCTGCTGTTTTAATTTACACTGATATGGCTGCAGATCTTTCCATATACGTAGCACCAGATGAAACCACCAATGACAGAAGCACATTATGGTACTGTCGGATGTTTCCAAATGTGCCTGCTATGATTCAGTTACCTGTGAGAAAGCTGCTTGAACAAAATAAGGGAGGGGAAGAAAAAGGTCATCGAGGCTTTGCATTTCCCCAATCCAATCCCCCAGACTGGAAAATCCAAATGGACAGAATAAATCACGCAGAAATGGTATTGGGCTGATGACTGCCCTCTGGCTGAAAATAAAAGGATTTTAAACAGCACCTTTGTGACAGCTTGTTAAAAACAACCTACTGTTCTAAAGTACCCTGGTACCTTTCTGAAAAGGGCTCACACAGAAAGAGATTTCTCCCACCCAAACAAGAGCAAGTTGTGAGTTATTATCAGACCAGCAGGCTAACTTGACAAATGATCGCACGAAAAGGGAAGTCAAAGGGGTTAAACTGCGTATTCGCCTTCCCCCAGTAAATAGCAAAAATAACTATGTTCCTCTCTCTGCATATCTATGTTCCTATTTAAGGGGCTGCTTCTCTGTCAATGTTTCTCATGTACTCCACCATTCAGGCCAAAACAGGGTGTTATGGAACAGAGACGGCAGTGGCTGAGTCCAGGAGTTAAAAGATAACAAAAGTTTATTTGAACATCAAATGGAAGTTGGAGTAACAAAAAATAGCCTATCTTCGGCTTTAAAAACCCACAATAATCCCAGGAAACCCAAACAAAAATGCTGCGGAGATGAAAACTCAAAAACAAACACCAGACGTCCTTCTGCGTCGTCCACTCAAAGGAATGTCCATGAAGCATAGTCCAAAACCGGTCCGGGCGTCAGAGGGCAGGAGAAAGACACAAGGAAAAAGGAGGAGACGTTCCAGGGTCGACAGGAGCTGAGTATACAAAAAGCACATAATTCACAGCCCCCATAAAACACAGCATCTACCTCCCTCCATGTAATACGATACCAAACACTTTGTAGCAGGAACTCACAGCAGTCACAGCGAAGTCAAGAGGTACACGGCAGCAGCTAAACAGAGAAGCAGACATGAATCCCCAAACCCCCCACCTTTTCCCAAAATCAGCTAGAGCTCCCAAGGAACAAAGTGGATAGATAACCCAATAAACTCACGAGTAATCTGGAAACCAGGATCAAAGATACAGGAAAATAGGAACACAGGATACACGAACCAGCATAGCAACTCCTTGACCACCGTGAGGGTCAAGCCAAATACTCACTTCTCTTATAGCACTAACAATCAGAGTCATCAGAGAACCCACCCTGTTCCAGGGCAGCAGCATTCTCATTCCTTGCAGCTGTTGCACCATACCCAGACCTCTAAGCTAGCCAAAGCTCTTGATTACTTAAAGAGCCCTCCTCAGCTTCTGAATGAGTAGATGGCCAGTCTTGATTCGTCCAGGCTTGAAGCACTCGGAACTCTCTTGACCCCAGCTGTTGAAGCCTGATCCTCCAGAGCCGCGCCCCAAACCAAGCTACTGCTTAATGTTACTGCCTCAGCATCTTCCTCAATGCTACTACCTGTAGCACCTGGAGGCTCATTCACAACACAGGGAGTGGCATATATTTCTGAACTTTAAAGGAGATGTATGAACTGGGCACAATATATCAGAATCAGCTCTTTGAAATTTGAAACTTGGATCTATAGTAAATTGAATGGGTTACCTAGGGCAGTGTTTCCCAACCTGTGTGCTGTGGCACACTAGTGTGCCGTGAGCGATCGTCAGGTGTGCCATGGGAAATTGGAACAATCAAAGCACCCCCAATAGACAGCCCACCAGCATGTTTCTCTGAGGCGGCTGCTGCTGCTCCAAGGCCTGGGCCTCCCCGTGGGGCTGGAGCACTGGGGAAGGAGGGGAGAGCCAGCCCGAGTATTGCTCCAGGGCCACAGACACGTTGCCACCTCCCCCCGCTGCCTCTGAGGAGTGGAGCTGCTCGGTCACTGGCACCACCGCCATCTTGGGCCTCACCTCTTCCTTAAAGGGAATCTTTCTTAAAGGAGCAACCATAAAATTATTTTTGTTTCTACTTCACAATTGTAATGTTGCTACTGTTATGAATTGTAATGTAAATATTTGATATGCAGGATGTATTTTCATTCACTGGACCAAGTTGGGTACAAATACCTGGTACACCCAAATTTGAATACTGGTGGTGTTGGGGGGGGGGGATTGATTTTGTAATTTGGGAGTTGTAGTTGCAGGGATTTATAGTTCACCTACAATCAAAGAGCATCCTGAACTCCACCAATGATGGAATTGAACCAGACTTGGCACACAGAACTCCCACAAACAAAAGAATAAACTGGAAGGGTTTGGTGGGCATTGACCTTAGGTTTTGGAGTTGTAGTTCACCTACATCCAGAGAGCACTGTGGACTCAAAAAGTGATGGATCAGGACCAGACTTGGCAGGAATATGCAATCTGCGCAAATGTAAACACTGGTGGAGTTTGGGGAAAATAGACCTTGACATTTGACAATTGTAGTTGCTGGGATTTACAGTTTACCTACAATCAAAGAGCATTCTGAACCCTACAAATGACAGAACTGGGCCAAACTTCCCACACAGACCCCCCCCCATGACCAACAGAAAATACTGTGTTTTCTGATGGTCTTTGGTGACCCCTTTGACACCCACTCGCAACCCCTCTAGGGGTCCCGACCCCCAGGTTGAGAAACGCTGCTGTAAGGAACAATGGTGTTTTTACCACCCATACAGTGGATTGATAAGATGAAACAATCATAACACACTGATTCCAGTTTAATTTCTGTGACTGCATCCAATGGAATTCTGGCGTTTGTAATTTGGAGAGTCTATGGAGGATTTTGAGTGCTGCTCCTTAAAACAGACAATCAGACATCCCAGGACTCCATAAGACTGTATCATGGTGGTTGAAGTGAAATTATGGCATTACTGCTAGGCAAAACTATGGTTAGGTGGATCTGTAATTGGTTAAGCGAATGAACCCAGAGAGTGCTCACCAATGCTTCCTCTTCATCCTGGAAAGAAGTGACGAGCGGAGTGCCATAAGCAGGGTTCTGTCCTGGACCCAGTCCTGTTCAACATCTTTATTAATGACTTAGATGAAGTGTTAAAAGGCATTATCATCAAGTTCGCAGATAACACCAAATTGGGAGGGATAGCCAATACTTCAGAAAACAGGAGCAGAATTCAAAACGATCTTTACAGATTAGAGAGATAGATAGAAGAAAACACGGGAGTCTAGGTTCACAGAAAAAGTAAAATTTGTATGATCTCAATTATCCAAAGTATATCTATCCAAACAATCCAGTCTGAGTTTATAAATCCAAATAATAATTGGTAGTATTTCCGGGTAAGTGAAACGGATGGATGTAATAGAAATCAATTAAGCATCATACTTAAGCATCATACAATTAAGCGCCAAACATTTCTAAAAAGTAATTATAATCTGCAATGGGCAAATGTTCCTTGGTCACGCTGCAACGGTCGACAGTCAGGGGGAGTCCCTGCTCGGTTTTTTATGTAGTTCCTTTATGGGGGTTCTAGGGTTGGTTTAGAACCCAAAAATTGCGGTCCTAAAAACCAATGAGGGGATTTTTTTGATGCTTAACATAATGACTTACAAAAAAATTTCAAAAAAATCCTATTTGATATGTTATTACTTACAAAATTTTGTAATTAGTTCTAAATTGTCCAAAGCAGGGAAACAGGACTGACACTGTTTTAAGCACAGGCAAATCAAGGGGCAACATTTCCCTTCTTCTCTGGAGTGCAATTCACTGGGACCTATTATTATTATTATTATTATTATTATAAAATGCCTGGCCCTGCTTGGAGGGAAATATAATGAATTAATATATTATTAATATTATTATTATTATAAAAGGCCTGGGTGTCCTTGCAGGGAAATATAATGAATTAATATATTATTATTATTATTATTATAAAAGTCCTGGGTGTCCTTGCAGGTAATATAATGAATTAATATATTATTATTATTATTATTATAAAAGGCCTGGGTGTCCTTGCAGGGAAATATAATGAATTAATATATGATTATTATGATTATTATTATTATTATTATTATAAAAGGCCTGGGTGTCCTTGCAGGGAAATATAATGAATTAATTTTTTATTCTTAATATTCTTATTATTATAAACAGCCTGGGTGTCCTTGCAGGGAAATATAATTAATTAATATATTATTATTAATATTATTATAAAATAGTTGCCCACCTCTGGTCAAGGCCTGCTTCTCTAGTGCTCTTCTCACTCCAGCTTTTCCCCCTTCAGTTTTCCAAACACCTCTAGGAATCTCCGTTTGTCCTCTATGATTTTTCTTGATTCTGAACTTTTCCTTCTCCTCTCCGTGCTCTTTTCACTCCCTGCTCCCCTTCTCTCAGCCTTTCTTATGTCCTTCTCATCTGTCCTTCTATCTAGCCTAATTTCCTGGGGGTTTAAACGGCTTTTTTCCTCTCAGTCCTGCAAACCACTCTAGGAGTAGCGCTCTGGTTCTTTATGGTTCAGGTTGGTTTTTCACTTCCTAGAGGAAGGCCTTTCAGTTAAATTAGGCTCCGACCATGCAAAGGCCCTGATCTGACTGTGAGTAATGTCTGGAAAGCTATTTTGGAGGGGATAATTTTCCTGTTAGAGGGGCATCCGAAATAATTACAATAATAAAGAACTTTTGGGCCCACGAAGTGCGGAAATCAAAGTCCACTTCCGGTTTGGTGGGAAAAGTGCGGTAAAGCTTAAAATTAGCATTTTGAACGGATCTAATACGAATTATTTTAATTTCTTCATCCAAAAACCCGACCCTAGGGGTTCATACTTATTGCTAGATATTATATTAATTATACAATATTTTCAGTGATACCCCGGACCAAGTCCATTCGGATTTTCCTCCCAAACGGAAACGTCCACGGTCCCGAAGAAACCCCAATGGGATTTTGGCCTGCATCAATAGGAGCATAGTGTCTAGATCCAGGGAAGTCATGCTACCCCTCTATTCTGCCTTGGGATATTGTGTCCAATTCTGGGCACTACAATTGAAGGGAGATGTTGACAAGCTGGAATGTGTCCAGAGGAGGGTGACTAAAATGATCAAGGGTCTGGGGAACAAGCCCTATGAGGAGCGGCTTAGAGAGCTGGGCATGTTTAACCTGAAGAAGAGAAGGCTGAGAGGAGACATGATTGCCATGTATAAATATGTGAGAGGAAGTCATAGGGAGGAGGGAGCAGGCTTGTTTTCTGCTGCCCTGGAGACTAGGACGTGGAACAATGGCTTCAAACTACAAGAAAGGAGATTCCACCTGAACATTAGGAAGAACTTCCCGACTGTGTGAGCTGTTCAGCAGTGGAACTCTCTGCCCCAGAGTGTGGTGGAGGCTCCTTCTTTGGAGGCTTTTAAACAGAGGCTGGATGGCCATCTGTTGGGGGTGATTTGAATGCAATTTTCCTGCTTCTTGGCAGGGAGTTGGATTGGATGGCCCATGAGGTCTCTTCCAACTCTATGATTCTATGATCTCTTTGTAGTGTGAAAGGGCCTGAAGGCTCATAGAGTTTGGTTAGGAAAATTGATACTCATCAACCATATATACATATACATATACATATACATATACATATACATATACATATACATATACATATATATATATAGGGGCTGGAGACAGGGCTTAATAGTCTATGACATAGACTATTAAGCCCTGTCTCCAGCCCCTATATATATATATATATATATATATATATATATATATATGTATGTATATGTATATATATATATATATATATATATATATATATAGGGGCTGGAGACAGGGCTTAATATGCTTATCTCTGCCGTGGAATTGCATAGACTCTATGTAATTCCACGGCAGAGATAAGCATATTGAATTGCACTACCTTTCAAAATAATACCCAAGGGACATGAGACCGGAGGACAGGAAATCAGCTTTGTTCATTTTTTCCCCTGGCAATGGTCCCAAAAGCAAATAAATAAATTAGAACAAGCGAGAACACTTTCTTATGGCTGGCTGACAACCTTTAGACTGGATTTTGTGCATGAATGAGCCCTCTATTGACCTTCACCAGGCAACATACATTGCAACTTTGAGTTTTGTAACTTTGTCCAAGGAATTCCATAGTTATGCACCTAAATTCTTTTTGATATAAAGTAAGACAAGATACGACCGTCTTCCTCTGGCATTTGACCAACTCGCTCACGTAAAATACTGTTTCGAATGGCAGAGTTCTCCTGGAAAACACTGTTTTGTAATGGAAAACCTGACAGACTTTTTGCTACTCCTGGTGCTAACAAGAGCCTCCAGAAATTTTTACACGTTTAGCATTTCCCATCAGGGTTCTCCTGGAATGTAATACATTTGTAGCAAGTAATCACTTGAAAATGTCGGCAGAAGCTTTTAGACGAACAACCTGCTGTTTTTTGAATATCTTTATTAAAGAACACTGATTGAAATATTAGTTTATCAGCAGGGGATATTCCATATTTTCTCAAATGAGGGCTCTTATCAAAGTCCTTTAAACATTTTGGCACATTGATATGCTTCCCCCCTTTCATTAAAGAAGGCAAGAGTTCATTTTTTTTTGTTCAAAGTTCCCCCCAAAAATCCTCAACGTGAAGAGCAAAGAACATTAAAAACATTTGTCCCAGAATTACATGATGCGAGTTGTTTGCTTCAAAGTGCTTTAAATCCTGTTCCAGTGACAAGAGAAAACAACAGGGATGACTAGAAATGACAGATACACATTACTTTGGAAGTAAGCAACATTTATTTAGCAAAAGCACTACTCTGAATCCCTCGCAATGTGTGTCTCCCTCTTGTTTGGAAAGAAAATGTTAAATTTTGACTACAATACCCAGAATCCCCTCTCGGCATCCTTTGATTTGTAAGCTTTACTCCCCACACCAGTGTTTCCTAACCTTTTTTGTGCACACTTTTAACATTAAAAAAATCCGGGGGCACACCACCAACCAAAATGACACAAAATGACACTCTAACACAGTAAAAAACGGCTGGGGGTTGGTGGCCTGCTGGGAGCAGCTGCTGGGAGTGCTGAAGCCGGGGGAGGGGGCGGAGCCAGGCCACACCGTGCCCCGCCCCCTCCCCCTGGCTTCACCTCTCCCAGCAGCTGCTCCAGCCTTGAGGGGGCAGTGCCAAGCCAGCGGTGCCAGAGCCAGCACAATGCTGGCTTGGCACTGTCCCTCAAGGCTGGAGCAGCTGCTGGGAGTGCCGAAGCCGGGGGAGGGGGCGGAGCCAGGCCGTGCCATGCCCCACCCCCTCCCCCCAGCTTCAGCTCTTCTACAGGCCGCTCCATGCCCTCCCCTCCCCCAGCTTCAGCTCTCCTACAGAGGAGGAGCATGAGCGGTGGACGGGCTTCAGTGGGCGGGGCTTCCACGCGGCTTCAGCGAGCGAGGGGCGAGAGTCATGGTGGGAGTCATGGCGGATTGGAGGCTGGCTGGGTAAACGGCCAAAGGAGGCGGCGCCCCGGTCCCTTCTTCTTTTTCTCCGCCACTGCCCGGCCCTTCCTCCTTCCCCCAAGCAGCAGGAGTTCAGCAGGGGGGGGGAGGAAGGGGGGCAGAGAGCTTTTCTCACGGCACAGCAGGAGGTCCATCATGGCACACTAGTGTGCCACGGCACATTGGTTGAGAAAGACTGCCACACACAAACATCATTTGGACACTGATGGCACTAACACTGGCTAGTTTACAAACTTTGTCATTAACTTCCTTCAAGTTGACTAGGTGACCCCAGGAATTGACCATAACTGACCCCAAGACTCAAAGTCACCCGGCCCTTAACAGGCCTACGCAGACTCAGGACCATTGTCTTTTTGTTCAGTCTATCCCAGTGTTTCCCAACCGCTGTGCCGCGGCACACTAGTATTCCGTGGGAGAAGGAGGAGGCTGCTATGGCTGCTGCTGCAGTTGTTATTGTCCCATTCTTCCCCTCACAGTCTGAAGGAAAAGAAGTATTGGCGGCGGAAGCTGCTTCCTCCTTGCCCCGGCCCGCTCTTTCCCTCATGCTGGCTCAAGTGTGAGGTGAGGGGGCGGCTCCTCTGTGCAGCCACGCCTTCCCCTCGCTTGTGCACACACACTCTTTCTCTAACGCTTGAAGTTGTAGGCCAGGGCAGTCCAACTTCTGCCGGCTCAAGGGCCGGACTTCTGGTGAGTGATCACCTGGGGGGCCACTCGGCCACGCCCCCGGCCACGCCCCAGCCACACCCCCGGCCACGCGGCTCCACCCCCTGTCCCAAAGCGTCGGAACAGCTGTTCTGGCGCTTTGGGAGAGAGGGAGGCGCCGTGGGGGAACCCCACTCCCTTCCAAGGCATCACGGCAGCTGCGGAAGCCGGCGGTTTTGCCGGCTTCAGTGGCTGCCGTGACGCTTTGGGAGAGAGGGAGGCGCCACGGGGGACCCCCTCCCTTCCAAGGCATCATGGCAGCCGCGGAAGCCGGTGGTTTCGCCGACTTCCGCGGCTGCCGTGACTTTTGGGAGAAAGGGAGGCGGCGCGGGGGACCCCCTCCCTTCCAAGGCATCACGGCAGCCGCGGAAGCCGGCAATTTCGCTGGTTTCCGCGGCTGGCGTAACGCTTTGGGAGAGAGGGAGGAGCCACTGGGGGCTCCCCATGGCTCCACCCTCCCTCCCAAAGTGTCACACCAGCATCAGAAGCAGGCGAAACCGTGCACATGTGCACTTTTTTTGAATTTTTTTCGGGAATTTTTTTTGAATTTTTTTTGGGGGGGATTTTTTTAAACGGAGGAGAGGAGGGCAAGGGGCTCGGGGGCCATGCACAGCCCACGGACCACCTGTTGGACAGCCCTGTTGTAGGCCAAAACATCATGCAGGAGGCACTCTTTCCCCCCTCCCTTCTCTCCCACCTCTCTCTCTTCCCTGTCCCTTCTGTTCCACATTGCTCTCTTCCCCCCTCCCTTCTCTCCCACCTCGCTCTCTTCCCCCCTCCCTTCTCTCCCACCTCGCTCTCTTCCCCCTCCCCTTCTCTCCCACCTCGCTCTCTTCCCCCCTCCCTTCTCTCCCATCTCGCTCTCTCTCCCCCTCTCGTCTCTTCTGCCTCTTTGGGCATATTGAGGATTCGTGCCAAGTTTGGTCCTGATCCAACATTATTTGACTCCACAGTGCTCTCTGGGTGTAGGTGAACTATAGCTTCCAAACTCAAGATGAGTTCCCAAGCAAACCCTTTCAGTACTTTCTGTTGGTAATGAGAGTTCAAAATGCCAAGTTTGGTCCAATTCTATCATTGGTGGGGATTCGAATGCTCTTTGATTTTAGGTGAACTATAAATCCCAGCAACTACAACTCCCAAATGTCAAGGTCTATTTACCACAAACTCCAACAGTGTTTCACATTTGAGTATATTAAGTATTCTTGCCAAGTTTGGTCCTGATCCAACATTGTTTGAGTCCAGAATGCTCTCTGGATGTAGGTGAACTACAACTCCAAAACTCAAGGTCAATGCCCATCAAAGTATATGCATTACTGTGTTAGAGTGTCATTTTGTGTCATTTTGGTTGGTAGTGTGCCCCAGGATTTTGTAAATGTAAAAATTTATTTATTTATTTATTTAAAACTTTTGTACCCCGACCTTCTCACCTCTATCGAGGGACTCAGACCGGCAAAAAATGTGCCGCGGCTCAAAAAAGGTTGGGAAACACTGGTCTATTCATCTGGAATGCACTCTTCTTTTTTGCCCTCTGCCCTCCACTTAACAAGTATTATTGTCTTTTCTAATGAGTCATGTCTTCTTGTGATGTGGCCAATGTATGACAGCCTGTTTAGTCATCTTGGTCTCTATAGAGAGGCCAGCCTGAATTGTTTTAGGACTCTTCTCCAGCACCACAAGCTGGGTGCACCCAAATTGTGTTTCACACTCATTGGATCAGGGATAGCAGTAGTAGTATTAATAGTAATAGTAATAATAATAATTAATCTTTATATCCCACTTTTCTCCCTATGGAACCCAAAGCAGCTCATAACATAATAAAATACAAATCAAAGCACCTTTAACATAAAATACAAGACAAAAATCACACAAGGCACAATAACTTCCAGAAATAAGATATGAATATTAAGCATTAAAAACATTTAAAACCAATTTCTATTATTGTGGAGATTTATCAATTAAATATTATATTTTGCTAAGCTCGGTGCAAATCGACCTTGCTGACATTAGCAATTGAAATGATTTATCAAAACCTTGTTTGTATAGGTACCGTATATTCTGGAATACAAGGCGACTGGGGGGTATAAGATGACCCCCCAACTTTTCAAGATAAAATACAGAGTTAGGGGTATACTCGGTGTTTAAGACTACCCCCCTCTTCCAAGACTATGCCCAAGGAAGTGCCTCCACATGCCTTTCATCTCCCTCAAGGCCAGCCTCTTTCCCTCTCTCCCTGCCTGCTTGATGGCGCCTTATGGAGCATCCGGGTGAGGACATTTCACTACACCTTTTTGCCCCAGGCCTGGCTGGATCTGCACGGGGTCTGGAGGGGCGGAGGCGGCCCGCCCAGCTCGGCTCTTCCGGCGGCAGCTGCTGCGGATACTGCTGCGCCAAGCTTCTCCAGTCTGGCAGGGCAGCGGCGTCCACGGCAAGTAGAGTGGCAGGAGCAGGTCGAAGCATGGGGAGGCCACGCGGGCCGGGCTCGGGGAGTGCTTCCAAGGCTGCCCACGTAGTTCCGCGACTCCTACTGCTCCCAGCCTGCCTCTGAGATCACATCCAAGGCATGCTGTCCCCCAGCGCTGCTAGAAGTTGGCGTGTGGAGGCACTTCCTTGGGCCTAGGCAAGCCTTCAGAGGAGGTAAGCCACGAGGAGGTCCTTGAATGGAGAGCGACAATAGCCGTTGGGGAAGCCCAGCGGGCCATCACCCCCAACCGGTCTCTGTGGCAATGCGGCCTGCCACTCCTCCTCCGCATGCCCCCTCCTGCAGTGTGTTTTTAAATTGTAAGCTGCCTTGAGTCCTAATATTGGGACAAAGGCAGGATGATTATGATGATGACAGAGCTGGATAACACTGTGGGTCTTTACATGCTGTTGGAATGAAACTCCCATTAATCCTAGGGAGAATAGCCAATGTGGAGAGATCATGATAAGTACAATTCACTATATGATCTCCGGCTGTGGGTGTGGATAGTAAGAGAGCAAGATATTCAGATTTTGGGTCACTTGTAATAAGTACATCTCCTGAGGACAGAAAGTCGGCATTAGAAAAAAATACTGCCGTGTGGTAAAAAAACCCAGATTCATAAGGAGAAAAAAATCCTAACCCCCTCCCCCCTTTGTGTTGGTAGGAGTCCAAAGGAAAAAAAACTCACTGAACCAGAAACTTCAGTTACATGAAAACTGCTGAGCAGAGTTCTGGCACGACCGTCAGTACAGAAGTCAAAGGACCACTGATTTCAGTCCCTGCTGGTGCTAATTAACAAACAGCCGGTGAATAGCTAATGTGTAGCTTGTTGGAGACTGATTATATTCAGTAGTGTTATATATTTAAAAAGGACTAGGAGATTTCTTGAGCAAGTATTTGAAGATAACAAGTACGGGATCTAGACAGCAAAATACGAAGTCAGCATTTATATTGTGCATTCTGGAGTGCTCAGAATACCTCAGATACATGCAATTAGGTAAAAATAAACATAATGCCTGTCAGATGGGCTGGGAATAGAATCTCCTAGGGGTCGTTGATCCATTGAAATTTTGATTCTAACTCACAACTCCAAAAAGGGGGATTTCCCTTACTGGGTCGTTATAGAAAGTATTCCGAAAAATTTTAAATAAATTTCGTAATTGAAATGTAATTAATAACGAATTTTCGTTATTATTCGTTGCACCAGCTGGGAGGCTAGAATGGAGGGCTTCCTCTCCTCTCTTTCTTCCCCTTCCCCAAGCTAAGAAGCTTGTGATGCCTCTCAGCTGGGAGGGGCAGGGAGGGAGGAAGGAAGGGAGCGGGTCAGCCCCTCCTCCCCTGCCAAGGAAATAAACCTTTGGCGTGGTTTATTTCCTTTGGCAGGGGAGGGGGGGCTGACGCACTTCCCCCTCCCCTGCCAAAGGAAATAAACCGGGGCAAGGCTTACTCTCAGCTGGCAAGAGGAGAAAGGAGAGGCTGCTGCCTTCCAGTCTCCTCTCGCGAGTTGTGAAGGGCGGAGGGAAAAAATGACCTAATAACGTGACCTTTACAAAAAATGGCGGTGCCCAGGTTCGGTATAGAAATTACACTTCCAAGTTGGGCCCCGAGGGTTAAAAAACTTTGAAATTAATTTTAAATTTCAAAGTATTTTAAACTGGAGATATCCACCCCTAGTATCTCCATACTGGAGGATAGGTAGGTCAATTTCAGATTCCCAGATAGGGAATGTTTCATACAATCATAAAATTGGAAGAGACCACAAGGGCCCTCCAGTCCAACCCCTACCATAGAGGAACAGATAATCAAAGCTCCCCTGACAGATATCCATCCAGCCTTTCCAAAAATAACTTTCAGACAAGGAGACTCTGAGGTGGAGTATTCCACTGCAGAAACTCTCTTCCCACCAGGAAGTTCTATCTAATGTTTAGATAGAACTTAATTTAAGTCCACTGCTCTACACCCTAGTACAGTGTTTCCCAACCAGTGTGCCGTGAGCAATCATCAGGTGTGCCATGGGAAATTGGAACCTCCAATACCCTTTCTTCCCCCTCCTGTCAAACACTTTTTGTGTGTCTTTCTGCCATTCCTGCCAGGATATCTATGTTGTGTTCATCGAAACAGGTCCAGGTTTCACACTGAGTGTATAAATACATTTAAAAACATATTAACTACATGTACTGTGTTAGAGTGTCATTTTGTGTCATTTTGGTTGGTAGTGTGCCCCAGGATTTTGTAAATGTAAAAAATGTGCAGCAGCTCAAAAAACGTTGAAAAACACTGCCCTAGTCTCTGTAGTGGCAGAAAACAAACTCGATCCCTCTTCAATGTGACTTCCTTTCAAATATTTGAATACAGCTGTCAAGTCTCCTCCCAGCCTTCTTTCCTCCAAGCTAAGCATATCCAGCTTCCTAATCCATTCTTCATAGGGCTTGGCTTCCAAACCTTTGCTAGTTTTGGTTGCCCTTCTCTGGACATGTTCTAGTTTGTCAGTATCCTTGAATTGAAGTGCCCAGAACTGGACACAGTATTCCAGGTGTAGTCTGACCACAGCAGGATAGAGTGGGATTATGACGTTCCTTGATCTCAATACTACACTCCTATTGATACACAAAAGACAATGGATTCCCAAAATCGCAAAAAACACAAATCTACTACAATCCATAGTACATAAATCACAGAGGTAAATGTTTTTTTTGCAGCTTATATAATACAGTATTAAACATGTATCCAACTTATATAATGCAGCAGTTTTGTCCCTTGCATATAATATGCAAGGGACAAAAAAACTGTTATTTATACAGTGATATTTACACCAGTCACAAAAGTAGAGTATTTCTTGCTATAAAGCAGACTTCTCCTAAGGGCATGAGATCCCTTACTTTCTGTAAAGATACTATTGAGTGGAGCTTCCAGTCCCTTGTAAGAGGATATCCACATAGAGGATTTCCAGACCTGTTTCAACAGTCTTAAGTCTTCCTCCGGTGGAAACAATATGAAGAAAACAATGAAGTGGACATCAAGTTCTTCAAAATATCAAATATTCCTCGGGTGGATAAGTATGAGGATACAAAGTAGAAGTGTATCTAAAGGGAATATATACAGGTGGCTAGAACATGTTCCAAAAGGGATAAATATTTCCATGTATTGCCAACATATAAGGCATAAATAACAGAGGGGGCATAGATACTTAAATCAATTTCTCCTAAACAGTGCTCTGCAATAGTTTGATTCCTTAGCGAGCACATGGCAAGCAGGTAGAAACTGGTATATAAAGTAAAGCAATTAAAGGGGCCCAGAACATGTATAACAAATGATAAATGCGTTAAAGAGCTATACACCATAGCTTACAAGAAACATTGGTATGAAGTGGTGTCATTTAGACCCTTTGGGTGTACAGTTTTAAGGGTAAAAATCCAAAAGGATTCACGCTGTAATAACTTATTACCCAAATCCAATTTAGAGGGGTGTGGGACAACCTCCAAAATCAACACCCGGAGTGATTCTGCATTGTGATTTAAATCAGCAAAATATTTTTAAAAAATGGAATCAGCAGAATGATTTTTAATTTTGCTCTTGTGTTCGATGATCCGATGTTTGACTTGCCTACTTGTTTGGCTGACATACATAAGAGAACATGGAAAATAATAATATAGACCATGCCTTTGGTATAACAAGTGGCAAAATGCTGTAACCGGTAAAGAGCTTTGGTGTACGGATTCTGAAATAACTTTGTTTGAATGATTTATGGACATATCGAACAGTGATGGCACGCAAAATTTCCAACTAAGTTGGATTTGACTTTAGTGGTTCAAGTGTGGTAGTCTATGTCCAAAAGTACCAGAATATCTCCGATGTTCTGTGTTCTTTTATGTGTGACCATAGGGGGTCTCTCATATCCAGGTATGTCACTTATAAGTTGCCAATCTTTTTTCACGGTTTTAATGACATGTTTAGACAAATTAGTTAATGTTAGGGGCCATACCAATCTATTTTCATTAGAAGTGGGTTTACCTCTGTGATTTATATACTACGGCTTGTAGTGGATTTGTGTTTTTTACACTCCTATTGATGTCACTTATGGTATCTTTACATGGGGCTAAAAAGCCCAATTTTTCCATCTTCATGAGGAGCTTTGGAGGTCCTTTGACAAGGTCTGCCATGCTCTATTACACGACACATGGAAGGTCTTGCCCACTTTCCTCCCAAAGTGGAGGCAATGCACCAAAAGGCACTTTGCCATTTACTATGGGGAGGAACGCATTGGAGCTACCCACACTTGCAGCCCCCAAAGGCTGTGTGATGGCAGAAAGGACAGTGGGGCAACATGCATTTATAGATTTGCTCATTTGTAGATGAAAAACTCAAAGACTGTTGGGCCTGTGGCTTCTGTGGCTTCAGGGGTTGTGGGTTGTGGTGGTGTGCAGGGATCTGTGTGATTTTCAGTGCAGGGCCAAGGTGATGAAACTCTGGAAAAGCAGTTAAGGGAATTTAGTTTTTCTGAGAGTCCAGTGGGCGGGAATTGAGACACCTGGCTTGCTGATTCTAGCCGCAGCTGTTACTTTCCCAGGGAAAAGGGAGGGAAATGTTAGAATGTTGAGATCTTGTTATTAGCCCTGTGAAGGTTGAAATTCAGTTCCTGGTCAACTTTCGATTCTACTGCAAGCAGTTCCATGGACTCCTGATTTCATGATTTTTTGGTCATTCATGACAGAACTTTGAGCTTGACTTTTTTGGGACTAATCTAGTTTTAAGTTCTGTTGCTTCCTAGTGGAATTATATTCGGAGACCTTACAACTTAATTAGCCTCAGACTTTGGGAACATTTCCTGAGATTTTCTCGAATGCTTTTTGCCTTGGCTATTTTCATGTTTACTGTTATTTTTGGACATTGTTTACTTCAATAAATAGACTGTTGTTTCCAGCCGTGGTTGTGTGAATATTTAAAGGGCCCTGGTTCATGGCTGGTGTGCGGCAAAGACCTCCAGTGCTACTCTGGTCAGCTTCTAGCAGAGTTTGTGCTGGAGAACCTATAACATTCCTAGAGAAGTGTTCTCTCTCACACGCAAAATGGTTTTTAAAAATAGTTTATGGTTTACAATTGCCCTTTGCCCCTAACCTTGCTGAATATGGAGGGCAGACCGAAGTCTTTTGGGTGCTTGCCACTGTTAGATTTGGGGGGAAACATTGACAAATTGTCCCCAGGCTATCTTACTGAACCACTGGAAATCACAGATAAACTAATAAATAACCTCGAAACTACCCATTTGCCAACCCTGTAGATAGATGCTGAAGCTGACAGATAATAGTTAGGAATGGATGAACCTGTCAAGTCTGGTTTTCATCTGTTACTTAGTTTTCCGGGCTTTAGTTTGTTTTATCCTGTTTGAGATTTTAAAGTCTGCATGGGAACTTGAACATTGGGGAACACATTTCTTCTAATACATTATTTATCCACTTGTAAGGCACTATCAGTTGTAAAATGCACCCTAATTCCATCACAACCACCACCAACAAAAATACTTAAGATATATCTGTGATTCCAACACGCACCCCATTTTTAGAGATGTTTTATATGTCTTAAAATGGAAGAAATACAGTATATTTAAATGCAATTTTCCCTCCTATACAAATTTTTCCAAGCCATTTTTCTAACTTTATGCTATTTGTGATATGTTACATGCATTAATGCATTTTTTTGCATATGTACTTCCTTTATATACTTTAACTTTCCTGTGTAGCTTTTGGTTGGAGTGTTGTACTGCAAAATTTGAGAAACATAAATGTTAAAGCAGATATGCATTTCGGTTTTTTACACTGCTACAGTGAGGGCAACCATAATACATTATGCACACACATACAGTAGGTTGAAGGTGAATCCAGCGAAGACGGAGATTCTCTGGCTGGGTCGCCCGGGCGGTGGGGAGCTCCAGCTTCCAACCCTGGACGGAGTGGCCTTATGCCCGTCATCATCAGTAAAGAGCCTTGGAGTCCACCTGGACACTGGGCTTTCCATGGAGATCCACATCTCCATGGTTAGTCGAGTTGCGTTTTTCCATCTTCACCTGGCTCGGAGGCTGGCCCCCTACCTCTCCCGTCGCGACTTGGCCTTGGTGATCCAAGCGACAGTCATCTCAAGGCTAGACTACTGTAACACTCTTTACATTGGCCTACCTCTGTCGGTGACCCGGAAACTTAAGCTGGTCCAGAACGCTGCAGCTCGATTGCTTGCAGGTGTTCCTGCGAGCCACCATATTACACCTATCCTGCAGGAACTGCACTGGCTGCCTGTCGAATTCTGGATCACCTTCAAAGTGTTAGTCTTGACTTTCAAGGCCTTATATGGTCTGGGGCCAGTGTACCTGAGGGACCGCCTCACCCCATATTGTCCCATGAGATCACTGAGATCAGAAGATCAGGATATTCTCTTCATCCCGAGTGCTAAAGTCTACCATCTTACTTCAACGAGGAAAAGGGCTTTTTCTATCATTGTCCCCACACTTTTGAACTCCTTACCACCAGCGATTAGGTCGCTTCAAGACCTCATGGCATTCCGGAAGGCCTGCAAGACCTGGTTATTCCGACAGGCTTTTGTAACCTGAGATTATCTTAGTTGTATATACTAATTTTAACGTTAATTGTTCTGCTGTATTTTAATGTGTTATGTGCTGTATTTCTTTGATTTGTGAGCCGCCCCGAGCCACCCGGGAGTGGCGGCCAAGAAATCGAAAAAATAAATAAAATAAATAAATAAAATACACACATCTAATTTTGGAATCAAACCACCAATAGGTTAGTTTAGGAGCTGGATGGTGGACTGCTACAAAATACAAAGGTTCTTTAGGTTGGGCTAGGGAAGAAAACCCAGCCAGAAATACTTAATCAGTTAACAACAGTGTCTTATATGGACCAAGGACTGGATTCTGAACTTTATCTTATGAAGCAAGCAAACTGGTATTGTAGCTGCATGATGCCATTCTCATCCCTTTACCAGTCTGCCTTCTCCCTGGAATTATCTCATTCCTTGTTGTTGATGGATATAACCTGACAAAAGCTTAGCATCCTGCAATGTTTCTGCAATGTGCCTTCCACTTCTGCACTAGCAGTAAAGTGATGCTAGGGGGAGGGATTCTCCTCCTCTTCCCCCTTCCCCTTGCTATTCCTAAATTGTCCATTTCCTTTCATTTTGTGATTTGTAGTTATTTTTACATCTTCCTGGTTATTCAAAGTTGAAATTGTGAAATTGCTGTAATTTTTTTTTTACTAAGCAGTGGGGGTGTGGGAAAGCGGGGTTTACGTGGGTTTGTAGAAGTATAATTGTGGGGCAACAAATTATCAAATTGTCGCAAATAATTGTATGATTGAAAAGAGGTACAATATCGAACATGCTCCACCTGGTATGCATCTACTATTAATAATGGCATGACTGCAGTGGAATAGCAGGTTCACGCTATAAAGCGGCTTCTGAAGCTCCTCAATTACATGCGGTGGCACTAAAATGCAAAACAAATCAATCCTTTCCTCTTTGTTAATCATGGACCACCTCTTATCTTTGTCCCTGAGGTAAGACTCTTCAGACTGGAATTGCACTTGACCAAAAACACAAGACTTCTGAAGGAGATGGCTGCTCTATATTAAGCCTCATCATTCCTGACTAGCTCCATTGGGGGGCAGGTGTAGTTCAACTTAAAAATTTCTCCTCTTTCAGCAGTCATCGAACCCTTTCAGAACACTATGTCCTATCATCTGAGTCATAGCAAAGTAATAACCAAGCTAAAAAGCTGATTCCTGTATATACTGGAAGGAAGAAGCTGAGGATCAATCCCAATAAGACAGAGGTCCTCCAGGTCAGTCATTCGTCTGACTGGGGTATTGGGTGGCAACCTGTGCTGGATGGGGTTACACTCCCCCTGAAGTCACAGGTTCGCAGTTTGGGGGTCCTCCTGGATTCAGCGCTGACGCTTGATGCACAGGTGTCGGTGGTGGCCGGGAGGGCCTTTGCACAGTTAAAATTTGTGCGCCAACTGCGACCATACCTCGTGAAGTCTGACTTGACCTTGGTGGTCCATGCCTTGATTACCTCCAGACTGGATTGCTGCAATGCCCTCTACGTGGGGCTTCCCTTGAAGACGGCCCAGAAACTTCAACTTGTCCAACGATCAACAGCCAGATTAATAACTGGGGCAAGTTACAGGGAGAGATCAACCCCCATGTTTAAAGAGCTTCACTGGCTGCATTTATTTTCCGGTCCCAATTCAAGGTGTAGGTGATCACCTATAAAGCCCTGAATGGTTCAGGACACACCTACCTTCATGACCGGATTTCCCCCCATGAAGCAGTTTGAACCCTCCGCTCCTCGGGGGAGGCCGTCTTTTCACCCCTGCCAGTTTCATAGACTTGTTTGGTGGGCACAAGGGAAAGGGCTTTCTCCTCTGTGGCCCCCAATTCTGGAATTCCTTTGCCAGAGAGATTAGGAAAGCCCCCACTCTAGAGACCTTCAAAAAACACCTTAAAACCTGGCTTTTCCGCTGTGCCATTGGAATCTTCGTAATTTGGAATAAAGTCAGAAAAATTATCTTTTCTAAGCGATTTTGAACTTTTTAAGAAAAACAGAAGCCCCTTTGCCCTTCTGAAGTTTCTCTAGCCATTTTTCTTACGACTCATGAAATGAGTCAGAAGTGAGTCAGTGTTTGGAGGCAAGCAGCTTGCATGCTGGGATGCTTGCCTCCCAGCCAATGAGGGGAGAAGTTTTGGGGAGGGGAGGATGGGGTTTCGGCATGGCAGCCATTGCGATATAGAAAGGGCAGCACATGGCTCAGAAGCTCATTGTGAGCCCAGGAAGGGAGAAGGGAAAGAGAAAGAGAGGTTGAAGGAGGTTGGAAGAAGAGCGGTTGGAAGAAGAGCAGAGCAAACAGAGAAAGGCTGTTGTCTGCTCCTAGCTGCCTGCCTTGCAGCTGCTTGTGTGTTGTTGCTGTTGTGGGGAAAGAAGAGACAGGGCAGCAGAGAAGGGCTGTTGTCTTGCAGCCACTTGTGTGTTTTTGATGTTGGAGTTTGGGATCGGTGGGCGATGTGTGGGTGGGTAATATTGGGGTGTGAGGGTGCAGTTTGTTCCCTTAGTTTGACTTGCGTTGCCAAATAGTCAAAATATTATCCTTCCTAAAGTTGTGAAATCAACTTCCAAAAGCCAACGAGACCTCTGTCTGCTGTGTGTGTCCGTAGTTTCTTTGCATTGCCACTGAGGAGACACTACATACCCCATACTTTGAAGTCTTGCATATTGCGCAATCACGCCCGCCATTAAGAAAGCGAATAGAAAATTTCAGAAATTTCTAAAAGTTTCAAAAAAAATTTCAGAAAATTTGGAATTCAATTCTGAATTGAACCACCAGCGCCCCTGTGGTGAAGTCATATTTATTGATTACAGGTTGTAAATGTAGTTGATATTTATGTATATTGTAAGGGTGGAAATTCGCTAACCCTAAGGGGGTAACAGTAAAATTATCTGGCTGAGCTTCCAAGAACCTCAGTTACCATGGAAACTAGGGGCGGAGTCTGCAGATGGCTTTAGAATCCTCGGATTCAAATATTTTCAGTTGGCGGATAACTGCAAATGCAGAAGGGTGTGTGAGAGAATTAGGTAGTCTGTATAGCCAGCTTTCAGTGTGGCTTAAAAGACTCTGGGTTTATTCTAAGCCTGACTCTACTCTGGAAAGGGTAGTAGTGGAGGTGTGTAGACTGCTAAGGAAGCAGTGGCTGTTAATGATCAGCAGAGTGTGTGTAAACTGCTGAGTTATTAGTTGCAGGAGTGCAGTAGCTTAGTGTTAGGCTGTATCTCCATAGTTAGCATATTGTAACCTTAAGAAAGTACCTCTGAGTAGATTGTAACCACCCAAGCTTTTGAACTCTTGAAACCTCCAAGCTCGAAACACTGTTTAAATAAACTTGACAGGGTTTTTTTTGATAAAAACATCTATTCTGGTGATTCTTTCTGCCACAAGCCTTGAAAAAACCTCTTTTTAGTGGGTAACCAAACACAGTAAATTGAATGGTGGCAGCAAGTGAAAAGTAAGAGAATCCTCACATATTGTAGTGGCATTGACAATATATTCTGCCCTGTCACAACCTGAGTTCGAATCCTCACATTCTTTCCAAACTTAAGACACAAATTCGAATTCAAATCCATCACACAATTGGCTTTAAGTCAGATCATTACAAATTGGTGGCAGCGGTGGGATATAAAGGATAACTTGCCCTGCCAAAGGGAAAAGTTAGCATCGTCACAGCCCCCTATATCCAAAATGAGTTTTGAACCTTTTTTTTGTGTTGGTCAAACAAGCTTACTGTGCATGTATGTGCCTTCAGGTCTACTATTGACTTATGGTGAAATTGTGAATGTTATAGGTTTTTCTTAGACAAGGAATATTCACAGGTGATTTTGCCTGTTCCTTCCTCTGAAATAAACTAGTATAAATTATTTTAAGTAGATATGTGAATAAAAAGATGTTCCCCCTTTATATCTAATACATAGCAAAGCACCACGAGGCAGTGACACAGAAAAGGCTCCCCTACTGGTTTTGCTGGTATCTTTTGAAGGGCACCGGGTGATGGCAGGCAGGTGGATAAAGGCATTCTTTTTCCAATATACTGCTTTTCCTTAAGAGTTTTCTTAGGCAAGAAATACTCAGAGGTGATTTTGCCAGTTCCTTCTGAAAAACAGCCTACTGCACCTGGTATTCATTGGCAGTCTTTTATCCAAATATTAGCCAGGTCTGACCCTGCTTAGCTTCCCAGATCAGTCTGAACTGTTATCTAAATTAGTGAGCCATGCAAAACATGTTTTGGAAAGAATTGTTCTTGTTTTCCCTGCAGAAATGGCAGGGAGTCCTTTGCTCGGTTTATAACAATGTCTCCCTGCCTTCCTGATTGATGTCAGATGGAACAAACCAATTCATATCGTTGTGTCGAGTGACAGTGGCTAGATAAACAATTTTACTTTCTGAGGAAAGCAAACATCAATTGAATGCTAAACACACACTGATCTCAGATTTATTGCCTGTGTGCTGAACTATATCTGTCCTTCCTTATGTTGAGTCTCTCTCCGCTATATGCAGATCAGTGGGTCTCCGCAGCCTGAATGAAATGAAAGTGGTTTGCCGCACCAGTAATGCTTGTCATTTTACTGGACATGTCTTTTATTGGTGCTACAGGATTGATTTTTTTCCATCAGATATATAGCCAGTTAGATATGACTACCTCATGATATTATCAAGCAAGACCGAACGTAATTTGAAAGACTTCTTCAAGGAGTGCCAAAATTATGTATATATTTATATACCTGAGACTGCATGGTGAATGACACTGCAGGTAAGGAGTCACTTTGTCGGCCTCCATAAATAGAAACAAGGATAAATGGAGCTTGGTACATGTGCTGGGGCAGATCTATGAGCTATTTAAAATTAGTTCACCCCCACACAACCCCCTTTGCTGCTTCTCCTTGCATGCCAACCTCCTGCCCTCAGTGCAGTGTGAGTTTTGCCAGTCACTTCTGGGTCAAGTAGGATTTTTCTCCCTTTCCCACCTAACCCTCACTGTACTCATGGGGCTTTGGTAGTTTGCCATGGTTCCTAATCATAAGTAGGTTATCCCCAGCAGGCATCAGGGGCAGGCCCGGATTAACACCTTTTTGCGCCCTAGGCCACACTTTGGAATTACACCCCCTTTAAGCCAACCTCTACTGCACCCCCAGGAAAGGGCTAGGCCCCCTCCTTACCTGCCGGGCAGCAGAGCAGGAAGGCCAAGGCCACTAGGAGGCTCTGGCAGGCGCTTTCCATGGCCAAGCGGAAGGAGGAGTGCCCTGGGCCAGGACAGGGGCTGGGCCGGGACAGGAAAGACGAGGCGAAGCGGGCGGGCGTACTCCGTCCCTATGTCCGTCCGTCTGTCCATGCCTGTCTGGCATGGGAGGCCCTACCAGTGACTATGCCACCACCAGCATAACTCACAACTTCATTAGGGTATGCAAGACTCTCCCCCACGACAAGGGGGCGCCAACGGAGAGGTATGACGATTATAACAGTAACAAAAGTGCAGTTGTGAAGTAGCAACGAAAATTATTTTATGCTTGGGGGTCAGCACAACATGAGGAACTGTATTAAGGGGTCACGGCATTAGGAAGGTTGGGAACCACTGCCCTAAAACAACAAAAATCAAGAGTAATATAGTGGCCCCAGCTCCCTGGCTCTCTCTTCTGGCCCTGATCGAAATAGTCCTCTTCTGTCTGACCCGCTGGAGTTTTGTTTTGTTTCAGTTTGGTTAAGAAAGGAATCCCCATACCAAAAAAGGGACGCACTAGAATGCTCAAACTTTTGTACAGTGGCACTTATTTCACATCCCAGTAATGCTCAAGATTCTGCAAGGTAGACTCCAGCAATACATGAAGAGAGAGATGCCAGATGTACAAGCTGGGTTTAGAAAAAGCAGAGGAACGAGACACCAAATCACCAATATCTGCTGGATATTGGAGAGAGACAGGAGTTTCAGAAAAACATCTGTTTTACCGTACTATTCTAAAGCATTTGACTGTGTGGGTCATAATAAATTGTGGCAAGTTCTTGGTGGCATGGGGATCCCAAGTCACTTTGTCTGTCTCCTGAGGAATCTGTATAATGACCAAGTAGTAACAGTAAGAACTGACCATGGAACAACAGATTGGTTCAAGCTTGGGAAAGGCGTGCAGCAGGGCTGTATACTGTCGCCCAATCTATTCAACTTGCATGCAGAACACATCATGCGATGTGCGGGGCTTGATGAATGCAAGGCTGGGGTTAAAATTGCTGGAAGAAATATTAACAACCTTAGATATGCAGATGATACCACCTTGATGGCCGAAAGTAAGGAGGAGCTGAGGAGCCTTCTAACCAAGGTGAAAGAAGAAATTGCAAAAGCTGGGTTGCAGTTAAACATTAAAAAAACCAAGATTATGGCAACCAGACTGACTGATAACTGGCAAATAGAGGGAGAAAACATGGAGGCAGTGACAGACTTTGTATTTTTAGGGGCGAAGATTACTGCAGATTCAGACTGCAACCAGGAAATCAAAAGACATTTATTATTTATTTACTTACTTCATTTCTATTCTACCCTTCTCACCCCGCAGGGGAATCAGGGAGGATTACAATGTACACATTACATTTAGACTCACAAACACACAAGACAGGCAGAGGCAATTTAACATCTGGCCACCAGGGGGAGCTGTCGCACTCCTTCATTCCTCAGCCTGTTTCCTGGAGATCTTTCTATAGCCTCGTAAATCAGTTAAGTTAAGCCTCCCCACTAAGTGGTACCTTAATTTCCTACTTGACAGATGCAACTGTCTTTCGGGTTGCAAAGGTCGACAACAGGCTACACAATAGGTCGAGAGCCCACCTCGACCCAGGCAGGCCTCGAACTCATGACCTTCTGGTCGGTAGAGACCTTATGCAGCTGACACCCAGCCAGCTGTGCCACATTCCCGGTTTACTTAGAGAGACATCACAGCAAAGATGGAAGTACTTTGGCCACATACATGGCAAAGCAAAGATGAAGTACTTTGGCCACATAATGAGAAGACAGGAAAGCTTAGAGAAGACAATTATGCTGGGAAAAATTGAAGGGAAAAGGTAGAGGGGCCCACCAGGGGCAAGATGGATGGATGGTATCCTTGAAGTGACTGGCTTGACCTTGAAGGAGCTGGGGGTAGCAACAGCCGACAGTCGGGAGCTTTGGCATGGGATGGTCCATGAGATCACGGAGAGTCGGAAGTGACTGAACAAATAAAAGACAACTGTACATTGATACTGTAGAATTGATGCAGCTTGATACCACTTTAACTGCCATAGCTTAATGCTATGGAATCATTGTAGTTGTAGTTTGGTGGGGACCAGCACTATTGTCAGAGAAAGCTTACAACCTTATCCAAATACATTTCCCAGGATTCAATGGCACTTGGTCATGCCAGTTAAAGTTATAGTGGTGTTAAACTGTTAAAACTGCACCGTAAGATGCCTAGAGCACTGTTTTTCAACCTTTTTTGAGCTGCGACACATTTTTTACATTTACAAAATCCTGGGGCACACCACCAACCAAAATGACACTCTAACACAGTCATACATATAGTTAATATGTTTTTATATGTATTTATACGCTCAGTGTGAAACCTGGGCCTGTTTCAATGAACACAACATAGATATCCTGGCAGGAATGGCAGAAAGACACAAACTTCCCACACAGAACTCCCATAACCAAGAGAAAATACTATAAGAGTTTGGTGGGCATTGACCTTGGGCTTTGGAGTTGTAGTTCACCTATATCCAGAGAGCACTGTGGACTCAAACAATGTTGGATCAGAACCAAACTTGGCATGAATGCTCAATATGCCCAAATATGAACACAGATGGAGTTTGGGGGAAATAGACCTTGACATTTGGGAGTTACAGTTTCTGGGATTTATAGTTAACACACAATCAAAGAGCATCCTGAACTCTTGCAACAATGGAACCAAACTTGGCATATTGAACTCTCATTACCTACAGAAAGTACTGAAAGGGTTTGCTTGGGAATTCACCTTGAGTTTGGGAGTTGTAGTTCACCTATACCCAGAGAGCACTGTGGGCAGGAGGGGGAAGAAAGGGTATTGGCGGTTCCAATTTCCCACGGCACACCCGATGATCGCTCATGGCACACTAGTTGGGAAACACTGGCCTAGAGAACTGAAGTTTTTCCTGTTGTGCTTATCACATTTTATATTTGTTCCAGCTTCTCATCCGCATGTTAGAATACATGTTACTAGTCCTCTTAAAATAATGGCCATTTGAGATCTTTTAGAAATATTAGTTCCAGTTATTTAATCTGGCTGTGATAGTCAGCAAGTTCTCGTCTTTAAAAAGTATACTTTCTTCTCCATATTTCGTTATATTGACTTTTTTATATAACCCCCCCCCCCACCAAAATGTGAAAATGTTGAAAATTCATATCTATTGAGGGATTAAGGAAACAGATGTGCTTATCCTTCAAAATGACTGGAATTGCAACGGGGAGATAATGTAACAGAAAAGAAAACAAATTAAAAAGCATGGGAGGAGTGTTAGAGAGGAGATTTTCCCTCCCTTTTCCTCTTTGAAGTTCTCCAGTTTGCATGAATAGGCAATAGCAACACAAAAGAATATTTCATCGCATCCGAAGGTGAGTAGGTGGCAGAGGCGGTAGAGGAGGGAGTATGTTGGAACCGCAATATCTCCTTAAGTATGATAGACAGACAGCTGTGAGAGTATAAAAGAGAATGAACATTGAACGATGTTTTTTCAAAACCACAGCAAACCAACATCAAGTTGACACCTCCCGAAGTGGAGAAATCCACACAGCTAAAATTACCATCTGGCTGAATAACATCCAGTGACCCATTCTCCCCCCGCAAAAAAAAAAGCCAATTCACAGAGAAATCGGACTGAAGGAGGTCAGACAGGATAGATGAATATTGCAATGGCTGTCTCGGAGAAACCAAGTGAGGAATGGGAGATGTCAATCAGTCTCCACCCTTGCTCTGAAAACGAAGCAGAGTAAACATATTATCTTCTCTCAGAGCTTAGTAACTTTCCTTGAAAATAATTATCACTATACTTCAACCAATATGAGTCTGCTTCCAGCCTGGGAAAGAAGTGACTTTTCCAAGCTCTGTTTCCCTCCCCCCCCTCTTCCTCAAGATGCCAAATGGAGCTCAGATTGGGATATGGTTACGTGCAATGGTCCTGACACAAACAAAATCTTCATATTTAGAAGGTGCATAAAAGTACCATGGTTTTATACAAATACTAGCTTTACCCGGCCACACGTTGCTGTTGCGTTGGGAGACACCTGCCCATAGACACCTCCAAGGCCATTCATAAGCCAAAGAGCCGGCGCTGCCCATAGATACCTCCAAGGCCATTTGGCTTGCTTGCCTGCACAGCTCACCTCTATTTGTAAGCCAAAGAGCCGACGCTGCCCATAGACACCTCCAAGGCCATTCGTAAGCCGAAGAGCCGGCGTTGGCCATAGACACCTCCATGGCCATTCTGCCTGCTTGGCTGAACAGCTCACCTCTATTTGTAAGCCAAAGAGCCAAACACCTCCAAGGCCATTCGTAAGCCGAAGAGCCGGCGCTGCCCATAGACTCCTCCACGGCCATTCAGCCTGCTTGCCTGCACAGCTCACCTCTATTTGTAAGCCAAAGAGCCAGACACCTCCAAAGCCATTCGTAAGCTGAAGAGCCGGCGATGGCCATAGACACCTCCACGGCCATTCTGCCTGCTTGGCTGAACAGCTCACCTCTATTTGTAAGCCAAAGAGCCAGACACCTCCAAGGCCATTCGTAAGCCGAAGAGCCGGCGCTGCCCATAGACTCCTCCACGGCCATTCGGCCTGCTTGCCTGAACAGCTCACCTCTATTTGTAAGCCAAAGAGCCAGACACCTCCAAAGCCATTCGTAAGTCAAAGAGTCGGCGTTGGCCATAGACACCTCCACGGCCATTCTGCCTGCTTGGCTGAACAGCTCACCTCTATTTGTAAGCCAAAGAGCCAGACACCTCCAAAGCCATTCGTAAGCCGAAGAGTCGGCGATGGCCATAGACACCTCCATGGCCATTCTGCCTGCTTGGCTGAACAGCTCACCTCTATTTGTAAGCCAAAGAGCCAGACACCTCCAAAGCCATTCATAAGCCGAAGAGCCGGCGCTGCCCATAGACACCTCCACGGCCATTCTGCCTGCTTGGCTGAACAGCTCACCTCTATTTGTAAGCCAAAGAGCCAGACACCTCCAAGGCCATTCGTAAGCCGAAGAGCCGGCGCTGCCCATAGACTCCTCCACGGCCATTCAGCCTGCTTGCCTGAACAGCTCACCTCTATTTGTAAGCCAAAGAGCCAGACACCTCCAAAGCCATTCGTAAGCCGAAGAGTCGGCGTTGGCCATAGACACCTCCACGGCCATTCTGCCTGCTTGGCTGAACAGCTCACCTCTATTTGTAAGCCAAAGAGCCAGACACCTCCAAAGCCATTCGTAAGCCGAAGAGTCGGCGATGGCCATAGACACCTCCATGGCCATTCTGCCTGCTTGGCTGAACAGCTCACCTCTATTTGTAAGCCAAAGAGCCAGACACCTCCAAAGCCATTCATAAGCCGAAGAGTCGGCGATGGCCATAGACACCTCCATGGCCATTCTGCCTGCTTGGCTGAACAGCTCACCTCTATTTGTAAGCCAAAGAGCCAGACACCTCCAAGGCCATTCGTAAGCCGAAGAGCCGGCGCTGCCCATAGACACCTCCACGGTCATTCGGCCTGCTTGCCTGCACAGCTCACCTCTATTTGTAAGCCAAAGAGCCGGCGCTGCCCATAGACATCTCAGCATAATAATAATAGTAGTAGTAGTAGTAGTGGAATCGTAAGGTAGGAAGATACCTCTAAGGGCCATCTAGTCCAGCCCCTTCTGGCAAATGGGAGACACACAATCTAACCACTCCTGACAGACGGCCATTCAGCCTCAGCATTCAGCCTTTGAATCCATCCTTCCTTCTGGCTCTCTTTCCTTCCCTCCCTCTTTCTCTCCTTTCCCTCCTCCTTGTGCTCCTTCTGTCTTTCCATTTTTTCTCTCTGCCTCTCTTTATTCCCCCCTCTCTCTGGAGGAGGAGGGGCCAAAGAGGGACACTGGTGCACGCTGGCGAGGCCGCCTCAGCAGCAGCGGCCAGCACTATTTTGGCTCTAGAGGAGGTTTGGCGCGAGGCTAGCCCCTTCGTGGGGCTGGCATTGGCATGCGCCGCTTATTGGAGCCTGATGAGGGCTGGCTGGGTGGCAGGAGCTGCGCTGCACGTGCATGGCTCCTGATTGGAGGTTGGAGTAGGTGAAGTGCCTCGCGGAAGGTATTGTTGTTTTTGTTTGGGAGGGGGGAGAATAGGAACTGTTTTGCGCACCTGGGCCATGTAGTCCCAAAGGGTTTTTAAGGGGTTTTTTGGCTAGAATTTTTTTGGTTTTTTTAGTGGCAAACTTACCTCGTTGGGTTGTGAATGTATGTGGCCTGGTTTTGTGTGTCTGCATTGTGTGGTTTTGCTGCCTATAAGCTTATAACCACGGATGTTACATTTTTATATATATAGATTTGCCTACATATGATATCATAGGCTATGATGTCTGAGATTCATGGCAAGGCAAATCCCAAAGGAAATGAGAAACCTTGGGGTCAAACCTATTCGACACATTTTGTTCTAGTCCGATATGATATATTGAAATGAAAATTAGATGCGAGAACAATCTATTCCTGTCACTGAAGTATGACCTGCTGAAGTACCAGGGCAAACTACACTGGACTTAGCTTGCAGTAGCTGAAATGAACTGAGGACATAGGAAGAGAGAGGAGTAGAGGGAAACTGAGGTACTTTAAAAGCACCTGAAATTGTAGTGTGGCATAGGATTAATTGGGAATTTTCCTGCCAAATCTGGAGAGGAGACTGCTATAATATAGGCCTGGGTAGGTTCATCAGATTGCTACTAAAATCAGAATGAATTCGGATTAAATTCACGTTTGAAGCGGTTTGAAGCGATGTAAGTAAACCAGAAGTGAATTTGCCATTTCGAGGCCACCACCGCCATTTTCAGAAAGGAATCGGTATTGCTTTCCCCTCATTGGCTGTTTAACCCAGTTTGGAAGTGGATGTCTTCCCTCCGTGTCAGAACTGTGGTGATAGCCGCACATGGCTCTCGCCTCGGTTCTGACCTGGAGGGAAAGACATCCGCATGCAAACTGGGTGTTTCACCCAGTTTAAAGGCGGATGTCTTCCCTCTATGTCAGAACTGCATCAAGAGCCGCACATGGCTCTCGCCCCAGTTCTGATGCAGAGGGAAAGACATCTGCATGCAAACTGGGTTAAACAGCCAATGAGGGGAAAGCAACACCGATTCCTTTCTGAAAATGGCAGTGGTGGCCTCGAAATGGCAAATTCACTTCTGGTTTACTTACATCGTTTCGAAACCGCTTCAAACATGAATTTAATCCGAATTCATTCTGATTTTAGGAGCATTCTGATGAACCTACCCAGGCGTTTAACCCAGTTTGGAGGTGGATGTCTTCCCTCCGCATCAGAACTGGGGTGAGAGCCATGTGCGACTCTCGCCCCAGATCTGATCCGGAGGGAAATACATCCGAATGCAAACATCCGAATGCAAAAAAGACATCCACGTCAGAACTGCGGCGAGAGCAAATTTTCTGCAAATTTTGTGTAGCAACCTTCTTCAAGCCTTGTTATGCATATAATTGCATAACATTTGTTATGCACTTGTTATGCTTATAATTCAATTTGCTTACTGTATATGTGTGTATTGGTGTGCAGTTTTCCTTAACTCTATGTTGTGTGTGTGTGTGTTGGGGGTGTGTGTGTGTGTTGCAGACCAAGTGATCAGATCTGGGTTTGTTCAGGACTCAGACTCAATTTTAACTGTATGCTTTAGACTTCGGTAGGAACTGTTTGCTTAGAGCAAGAACTAAAATATGGTACCTGGCCTCTCCGTTACTACACTGTTGCAATGAGAGCGACTGGCCTTGCAAAACCCTCTTATAGTGCCGAGGCTTATTAAATATGGTTTTCTGTGAGCAAGCAGATGGTGATTACTAGATAGCTTATGTTCTGTATCAGAAACTAGAGCTGATGTGATGTGATCTGTCTAATGCAGTTTTTTGAATCAGCACCCCAAATGTTTTTACCCTGTCTAAATTATCTCTTACTGTGTTTAACTGTAGATCTTTTGACATTGTTAATCTTGGTTTTATTTCTGTGTTGCCCTGTGCATCATATATACATGTGGCTGTTTAATAGGATGATGGAAAGCCTGCAAATTTTCTGAAAGATGTTGAAGTTTGTTTGGGACCGAATGAGAAAGAAGGTGGGAAACTCAGGGCCCTTCCACACAGCCCTATATTCCACATTATCTGAGTGTGGACTCAGTTCAAAGCAGATACTGTGGGATTTTCTGCCTTGATATTCTGGGATATACGGCCGTGTGGAAGGGCCCTCAGATAACCCAGTTCAAAGCAGATATTGTGGGATTTTCTGCCCTGATATTCTGGGATATAGGGCTGTGTGGAAGAGCCCTTAGGTAACCCAGTTCAAAGCAGATATTATGGGATTTTCTATGGTAAACAAAGAGAAGTGCTGCTTAACAGCGAAACCAAAACAAACCAAGAGACATGCATCTATAATCTCATATAAATCAGAAAGAACAATTGCAAAAATATTTCTGTATTATGTATCAGGACACGTGAGTTGTGCCTCAACAGCCTGGTAGGCTGTATGGATCATATAAACACACTGAAAGACATATGATGTCAATTTACAAATAACCACAATTTCCTCAAAATATATGTATCAATAGCCAGTCCATTGCACGCTTAATTCGATTAAGTGCATTGGAAGTCCCAAAAATCCATGCGCCACAGTCCAGAAGCGTCTCCAATGACGCACAGAGTCTCGCGGGAGTAGCGGGCGCTCTCTCGTGGCTTGGGCAAACCACGTGTCCAGAAAGAGGATGATCGCGGTAATCCTTAAGGGCAAACTGTACTCCGTATATAGCCTCAATGGCTAGTTAGTATCCCTTCGTTGTTCCCAAGAATAAACAAGCCTCATGCACGGGTAAATAAATATGCTAACGTGCATATATCTTCCAGCCCATATAGGATATAGGGCTGTGTGGAAGGGCCCTCGGAGGTCGGTTTGAGAGGGGGCATATCATGGCCTCCATGCTGAAGGAAATGAAAGATGACAAGACTAAGGCACAACCGTTGAGTAACCTGTCCAAATTTGCATCTCAAAGGGAGCGCCACAAGCCCTGTTCGGCTAAGCCCAATGATCTGATATGTTCCTTAATTTCCTCACTCATCAGAGGAAAAGATGAAGAATTATTGCCTTCTGTTTGTGACAGCGAGAGCGGTTCTGCTCTGTGCATCACAAAAGGAAGAAGCCTGTGCGGCAGATGTTCCACTCTCAATGGTGCAAAAAGGTAGAGAGAGGAAAAGCGAGTTCTGTGGCAACAGCAAGAAATTGTTTACAGAGCAAAGAAGATCTGATGTGTAAAGATCTGGGGTGCCAATGTTTATATTCCTGAAGAGAACAGCATCTGCAATGAATCACATCCAATGAATGCAAGTGGGAAAAAAAGAATATCTTTATGAGAAACCATTGAAATGCTATTTTTCCCCCAATAATGCTGACTAGTATCAACCCTGAAAAGAAGATAAAACGTATAATCTGCACATTTTATATCTCTTTGCAATCTCCATCGTGAGTCATTTAAGGTGAGCATGGAATAGTGATGGAATCCTACAAGTCCCTCTGGCATGCCAATGGTAAATAATTCTGGAAAGCACAGTGCATCACATGCACATGAGACCGCACATGAGAGGATGTGTTGCTGGAAGAACATATATGGAAAGGGAATAACCCTGCTCTTAACTAAGTTGGCCTTACCATTAAGCAGAGGCACCTGCTGTGTATAGCAACTCTTGGTGCAGATCATCACCTATAAAGCCCTAAACGGTTTGGGACTCGCCTACCTTCGTGACCATATCTCCTTCCACGTTCTGGCCCGATCTCTTTGATCCTTGGGCGTGGCCCTTCTTTCACCTCTACAGACATCACAGGCTCGCCTTGTGGGAACAAGGGAGAGAGTATTCTCCTTTGTGGGCCCCGAACTCTGAAACTCATTACCCGCTGAGATTAGGAAAGCCCCCACTTTAGCAGCTTTCAAGAAGGATCTTAAAACCTGGCTTTTCTGTTGTGCATTTTGAGATTAATGATACGTCCCCCCACTTTTTAGCTGCACCTTTAATGCATATCCCTATAGAATAATTCTCCCCCGCTATTAGACGTCCTGACTTTATGACTCCGTTCTATGAGACTCTCCCCTACAGATGTTCTGCTCCACCCATATCTCACCCTGGTTTTGGTTTTTTTAAAAAAAAAATCTTTTACATGTGGTCCGCTCATTGTTACTGTGTCTGAATGATTTCATTTTGTTGTATTATTTTATATTGTCTAGTGCAGTGATTTTCAACTTTTTTTTGAGTCGCGGCACATTTTTTACATTTACAAAATCCTGGAGCACACCACCAACCAAAATGACACAAAATGACACTCTAACACAGTAATACATATAGTCAATATGTTTTAAAATGTATTTATACGTTCACTTAGTTTGAAACCTGGGCCTGTTTTGATGAACACAAAATAGATATCCTGGCAGGAATGGCAGAAAGACACACACAAAGTTCTTGCTCAACAGCTGTCAGTCTCTCTGTTTTTAGTTTTTATCACAGTCAAGCTTGAGAAGCTCATCTCACAGAGATATGTGGTTGAAAACGGGAGCAATGTCAAAATAGCTTTGTTGGCCAGTTGCCAGCCTCCGCCCCTTCCCCCGGAACATTCCACAAAGGCAACCAATCGCCTCTGTCTTCGTGGGAGGAGGTAATAACCTTTCCCCACCCACTGCGCAGGCAGGGTAAGGGCAAAAATCAAATAAAGCAATAACATGCGCATGAATTCAGTTATGCCTTGTTGGTGCTATGGGTTCCACTTTAAAACACGTTTGGCTATGAGAAAGCAACTTTAGAGAGATAAAAAAAAGTTTGCAGTGCACAGCTTTGACAATGAGGATGCTTTTTTAAATTTTGCAATGATTTTCTCACATCTTGCATTTGCTTCTGTTTTCTCTTCTCAACATTTATTATGTACATTTACCCTATTTTTAACAGAGGTCGCATCTTGGACAGCTGCATGTTGTCTATTAGAATTTGGATGATTGTGAAATATTTCCAGCTTTTTCCTCCCAGTTCAAGAAGCCATTGTGAACAAAAGCTTTACATGTATCCTCCTCTTTGATGTGTTTGGAAGAAAAATATTCCTGACATTTTCTGCTAAGCAATAGGCATCCCGATAGGCTTTGACTCTTACTGAGTCATAAGAACGCCGCTCACAGGTTCTTTACCTTAATACTGTTGGTTTAGATTTCACTTTACATTATTAATGTTAATATTTGAAAACTCTCCCTCCTCTTAATAAAATTGAGAAAGAAGTAATGGAGATTTCTCCTTGCCCTGAATCCAGATTTCCGGGGTAGATATATATTTCCCCAGTGGAAGCATCGCCCTCAGAATATTATTATTATTATTATTTTAATTATTTATAGCCCGCCCTTCTCAACCCCCGAAGGGCTTTCCACTTTTGAATAATGTTTATGGTGAATTCGTGAGAATGGTAGACTGAACACACAAACACATACAAAACAAAATTTTGAAGAAGGAGACTCACTGGTGAAACTACTCTAGATTGCAGTATGTTTACTGATCCAAAAAGCAGGAAGGAAAAAGGGGGGGGGGTGGGGGCTTGGTATCTGATGTGGCTTGATTCCAGATTTTCTGACTGATGCCATTTCCATTATATACAATGTTCTAATAAAATGGGATGTCTTGTGTAAAATGGCAAAATCAAAGTTCGCTCTTTGGAACATTTTGAAGCCATGGATGGTTGAATCTGTGGATGGAGAATTCATGGCTATGAATAGATAACTGCTCTCTCGGCATTACTTCGCGAACGAAGATTCAGGAAGGACTCATCCCATGCTTCCCACAAGCGCGTTGATGACCAAAAAGGCCAATCTGATTTCGGAGGTTGGATGTGTCCTTCGAGCCTGTGCAATGGATTTTTCTGGTGGAGAGCAGCGTGCACAGAACTGGCCTCACCCTTTAAACCAAAGGTTCGTCTGCCAGGGCCTAGCAAGCTTGGACAGTGGCAGCAAGGTCCTCAGGTCGTAGGTTTGGTTCGAGTTTCCTTCTCTTAGGTGGTTGACCTTATAGGGTCTGCCCAGGTTTGAAATTAGTGTTTTCCTTCTCTTAGGATGGTTGCCAAAGGGCTAGAGAGCCCATCCTGCCCTTTGACGCTCTTTGTCAGACCCTTCGGTTGTGACCTGTCTGGCATGGGAGGCCCGTGACTATTATGCCACTGCCAGCATAGCTCAGTTTGGACACAGATGTGCTTCCCTCCCCATTAGACCTGGCGCGAGAGTAGCACACAGCTCTCGCCCCAGGTTTAATGCGGAGGGAAGGAGATCCACGCCCAAACTGGGTGTTTAACCAGTGCTGTTTCTTTCCTACTGACAGTGCTGTTTCTTTCTTACTGCGTATGCATGTCTGCTATTAATGAAGCCATTCTGAAATTTCTGAAAAAATTGTAACATTTCTGCAATTTTTTTGGAAAATTTCGGAAGTCATTTAGATTCGAACCGCCAGCGCCCCCTACATCCGCAACAAGTTTTGAGCCATTTTTTTCCTTGATCAAACAGGCCTACTATCTGACAAGTTTTTTCCTCCAAAGAGAGAGTATGGTGTAGCAGTTTCAATGTTGGATTAGGACTCTGGACAATCAAGGTTCAAATCCCTGCTTGGCCATAGAAACCAACTCGATGACCTTGGACCTTGCCCACGTCCGCATTCAAACGATTCCTTTCCGAAAATGCTGGCGGTGGCTTCAAAATGGCAAATTCACTTCCGGGTTGCTTACATTACTTCAAAACCGCTTCAAAGGTGAATTTAATCCAAATTCATTCCGATTTTACAAGCATTCCGACGAACCTACCCAGGCCTATCAGGTAGCTTTACTCCACAGCTATGAAAGGATTGTTTTTAGCCTTTCCTGGGCATGCCCAGTGTGTGAATGTGGCACCTTTTATACACGAAGCTTCTGTTCTTTCTTTGACCCTTAGCCTTTTTCCTAAGTGGGGATTGCCTCATTGGGGAAGAAAGGTACAATATAAATGTGGCAAACTCTTCAGTCATCCTCTGCATTAGTTTGCTTGGATCGAAGGGATGGAAGCTGGAGATCAATAGACAAGGTTGTTCAGCCCTGCTTCTGAATATAGATATAGTTCTGACACCATTTGCTTCATGTAACTATCTGAAATCCAGTTGCTAATACTGTTGCTTCTATATAGCTAGGTGATTTTCCCCCCTTCAAGGCCAACTATTCTCTCTATATGAGCCAGAGAACAAATTAAGCCAAAAGCTATTCATTATTTCTTTTATGCATTTTCTCATCCAAGAAGGCAATGAAATTGCATCCTAGGTAGAGAAGGATGCCCCCCACCCCTCACGTACCTCTTTCACAAAAGTTCTGCGTCCTTCAGTTATCCTTTGACTTTCCTCCAGGAAAGAGGAAAAAGAACTGAAATGACATCAATTATTTTTCCTCTCCAATTATCCCCTGATCCCTTGAGCTTTTCTAAGTAATTCCACAAACCGAGGTGACTTGATCTTCGCAGCTTAAGCAATGTGGATCAATAGCAGACGTGGCCCATATATTTAGAGCACAGGGTAGCAAAGGTTGGGGGGGGATTTCAGCAATTCACTGAGTGCTGAAAATAGACCTAAAAGAGAACTGACCCAATCTTGCTTATGAAAAGAAAAATAAAATGTTCTAACATGTTGGGCCTGTAATACTGCAGGGCTGATATGGTTCCTTATCTCAGCAACTTAGTGGCACCTCTCTGTCAAAAGTAATATGTAGCTTAGCCCTTGGTGTACAAATTGAATGGGTTGTCCACAGCAGTGTTTCCCAACCTTTTTTGAGCCGTGGCACACTTTTAACATTAAAAAAATCCGGGGGCACACCACCAACCAAAATGACACAAAATGACACTCTAACACAGTAAAGAACGGCTGGGGATGGTGGCCGGCTGGGTGCAGCTGCTGGGAGTGCTGAAGCGGGGGGAGGGGGAGGAGCCAGGCTATGCCCCACCCCCCGGCTTCAGCTCTCCCAGCAGCTGCTCCAGCCTTGAGGTGGCAGTTCCAAGCCAGCAGTGGAAGAGCCAGCACAATGCTGGCTTGACACTGTCCCCTCAAGGCTGGAGCAGCTGCTGGGAGTGCCGAAACCGAGGGGAGGGGCAGAGCCAGGCTGCACCATGCCCCGCACCCTCCCCCAGCTTCAGCTCTTCCACAACTTCTCCAGCCTTGAGGGGGCAGTGCCAAGCCAGCGGTGGCGGAGCCCTCAAGGCTGGAGCAGCTGCTGGGAGTGACGAAGCTGGGGGGAGGGGCGGAGCCAGGCCGCACCATTCCCCGCCATGCCTCGCCCCCTTCCCCCGGCTTCAGCTCTCCCACAGAGGAGGAGCATGAGTGGTGGACGGGCTTCAGTGGGCAGGGCTCCTCCTCCGTGCGGCTTCAGCAAGCGAGGGGCGGGAGTCTTGGTGGATTGGAGGCTAGCTGGGGAAATGGCTGAAGGAGGTGGTGCCCCGGCCCCTTCTTCTTTTTCTTTGCCGCCACCCAGCCCTTCCTCATCCTCCCCCAAGCAGCAGGAGTTTGGCAGGAGGAGGGGGAAGGAAGGGGGGGCAGAGAGCTTTTCTCGCTGTACAGCAGGAGGTCCATCACAGCACACTATTGCACCACGTCACAGCGGTTGGAAAACACTGGTCCACAGGAAAATATACTCAGTGACAAAGCATATGTTTTGACTACAGAAGGCCCCCTCTTTATTATTAATTACATGCAACCCTATATGGCAAGTCTTTTTCTGCAGTAATGACTGTCCTGCTTCTTGTTGAATCCTTACACTAAGGCAGGTCAAACTCACAAAGAGAAAGCACTAGCATAGAGTCACTAAAACTCTTCACTGCTGAGTAGAAAACTGAACCTGAATCTTCCAAGTTCCAGTTTATTCTTTATTCATTTACTAGCTTGGGGACCCGGTGGTTCCCGGGTCATTTGAGAAGTGCAGCAGGATGTAGAGTGGGTCATGGGGGCTCTGTGTGCCAAGTTTGGTCTTGATCCATCATTATTGGGAGTTGCAGTGGTATCATGAAATTACTGAAGGTAGTGGAAGTCCCATCATCTCTGGTCCACCCTCCCCCAAAGTGTAGTAGTATGTAGATTGGGTCATGGGGGCTCTGTGTGCTAAGTTTGGTCTGTATTGGTGAATGGATGAGGGTTGCATTGTTTTTAGGAAGTGAGTGAAGGTACTTCAAGTCCCATCATCCGTGGTCCGTCTCACACAAAACAGCACCAGGATGTAGAGTGGGTCATGAGGGCTCTGTGTGCCAGGTTTGGTGTTGATCAGTCATTGGATTAGGTTTGTAGCAGTCTTGGAAAGTGAGGGAAGGTACTGCAAGTCCCATCATCCATGTTCTGGCCCCCTCCAAACTTCAGTAGTATGTAGAGTGGGTCACTGGGGCTCTGTGTGCCAAGTGTGGTCTTTATCAGTGTTTGTTGGGGGCCACAGTCGTCTGTGGGAACAGAGGGGTGTGAAAGTACTACAAATCCCATCATCCATTGTCAGTCCTCCCCCAAACCTCACCAGGACATGAAGGGGTTATGTATGCCAAGTTTGGTCTCGATCAGTGATTGGATGAGGGTTGCAGCGGACTTGGGAAGTGAGTAGAGGTACTTCAAGTCCCATCATCCATGGTCCACCCTCCTCCAAACTGCACCAGGATGTAGAGTGGGTCATGAGGGCTGTGTGTGCTAAGTGTGGTCTGTATTGGTCCTTTTTGGTGGCCTCAGTGGTCTGTGGGAACCAAAGTGTTTGAAAGTACTACAAATCCCATAATCCGTGGGTCATGTCCCCCGAACCACACCAGGACGTAAAGGGGGTTAGGGGGGTTATGTGTACCAAGTTTGGTGCAGGTCCATCACCCGCGCTGGTTGCTGTGGCCTGTGAAAGTGGCTGCCACATATCCGCCCTTCCGCCCTCCGCACACATACATACATACATACATACAAACATTCCGCTTTATAAAGGTATACAGATACCCCACTTTTTCTCTCTGCAAAGGAGACTCAAAGAGGTTTAGTACTCTGACCACTACACTGTCTCCCTTGAATGACTGGCATTTCCTGTTTCAAAATGATCAGGCAACAGCAAATGGGAACAACCTCTTCCTGAGCCTTTAGAGAGCTACTGCTACAGTGAGGTGGCATGATGGGTATAAAAATTTTTTAATTGTTATGCAGTATCTCCCTATAGCATTTTAACCATAATTCCCATGTTTAGGAAATTGTAGTCTAGACCAGTAATTTTCAACCTTTTTTGAGCTGCGGCACATTTTTTACATATACAAAATCCTGGGGCACACCACCAACCAAAATGACACTCTAACACAGTAATACATATAGTTAATATGTTTTAAATGTATTTATACACTCACTTAGTGTGAAACCTGGGCCTGTTTCATATTTTCTTTTTTCTTTTGTCCACCACTCATATTAGGGCCTTCATCTATGTCATAATTTTGCCCAGGGCCCTGTTCAGCATTTGCATTTTCCCTTCTCAAAAACTTCTCCATCACTGTCACTCGCTTGTCTTGCTGTGATCCCAAATTGCCACTGTCACTTGACGTGCAGCTGCAGCACTAACTCTAACTTTGTTTACTTAGCCGCGTCTGAGCAAATCCAAGATGGCGCGACCATAACACTCTCGCGTCACTTCTTAGGTGACGCGAGAGAGCTAAGGTTCCATTTCTTAAAGGGACAGATGCGCCTTATAGTTTATATTTGAATGAAGTTTGAAAAAAATTCCCACGGCACACCTGATGATCTCTCATGGCACACTAATGTTCCGCGGCACACTGGTTGAAAATCACTTGTCTAGACTAACTTTTCTGAGTTCTGTCCTAATTTCTTTGAAATGTGATGGATGTGTCCGAGCTTTATATATCACTGCTTCTCATCCTCCCTTCATGTTTCTCCCTTGTATAGAGCATTCAAAGTTCCCACATGCAGCTCTCCTGCTGTGGCATGAAATGGAGGATTCTCGGGAACACTGTGCTCCTTGATTCTTTGGTACCAGGGGTGGGAATTGTTTGACCCTCCAGAAGCAGCTGGACTGTAGAGTCAAGTATTCAAAGACATTTCCATGTTACTCTGGAATATCCATACAAAAGGATCTTGCAGTACCTTAGAGTATGAGAAAATAAAGTTGGTAGGATATGCTTTTGCATCTGATGAAGTAGACATATTCTACAAAAGCTTATGTCACCAGATTAGTTCTCTCAGTTAGTCCTAAAGGGATGATAGATTCAAGGTAGAGGATGATAGGAGTTGCAGTTCCACCATGCCTGGAGAACTGTGTGATTGCCACTTCTGCAACACAATTGGTGGAATAGTAACTCAACACAGCCGCAGAATGGGATAACAAGGCTATCTGCTAAGCCATCTGATTATGCTGCAGTTCTTCTGTCAATAGATTGTCCTTCTCTCTTTAGCTTATTGCCTAGATCAGTGTTTCCGAACCTTTTTTCAGCCGCGGCACACTTTTTACATTTACAAAATCCTGGGGCACACCACCAATCAAAATGACACAAAATGACACACTAACACAGTAATACATATAGTTAATATGTTTTTAAATGTATTTATACACTCAGTGTGAAACCTGGGCCTGTTTCAATGAACACAACATAGATATCCTGGCAGGAATGGCAGAAAGACACACATGAAGGTCTTGCTCAACAGCTGTCAGTCTCTCTCTGTTTTTAGTTTTTATCGCAGTCAAGCTTGAGAAGCTCATCTCACACAGATATGTGGTTGAAAACGGGAGTAATGTCAAAATAGCTGCCGCCATTTTGATCCGAGGGGACAGCGTGAGCATGTTCAGGAGGGGAGGGGGAGGGAGGAACACGTGGGGCGAGTCTGCACAGTAGCGCCCGCACGGGTCACGTCTTCCTCCCTCCCTCCCTCCGCCCTCCCCTCCTGAGCAAAGTGAGCAGAGCGAGGCTGGGAAGAAGGGAGTCCAAGTGGAGAAGAAAAAGTGTTCGGCAGGAGGGGGAAGAAAGGGTATTGGAAGTTCCAATTTCCCACGGCACACCTGATGATCGCTCACGGCACACTGGTTGGGAAACACTGGCCTAGATATATGCATAGAACATTAATCCATATAAATAGGGAACATTAATTTATGATATGCAGCGGGTTGCCTCTGTCTCTTTTTTGAAAGATATGGACACTTGACACCTGGGCTCATCTGTTTTTTTGTGAATTGTGTTTGTATGTTGCTGCATTCTGCACTATGTAATATTTCTTTACGTAGACTCTGAAGCAGACACAAATACAGATGAAGTAGAGTCTATGAAAATTCCATCATCCAACATGAATTGCCCCTAAATTCCTGTATTTCTTTTTCTTTTTTAAAAAGACATTTTTCCAATCAGTGGTCAAATCCAAGAAAGAATATTGTAGCACATTTCAGCCTTTTAACATTCAGAAAAGCCAGTCACCAATAAATTCTTATTCTGCAAGAGTCAGAAGTTCAGAAAAAGCAGCTTGCCTGAGGCCATTCAGTGCCTACTAAAGGTTTCAAGCTAAGTCTGAAGATTTGAATGTAACCAGTGGTGACTAATGGCTTCCAGTCTCAGTGAAAAGATGAATCTCCTCTGAGTACTCCTGAAAACTTTAAAGGAACTGTCCAGAGTTCTGAACCTATTTTGAGGATAGGGTTCATCATGTTGGATAGCTCCTAGAGGGCTCTCATGCTTCCATTGCAGTCATTGGCTGTAATATACACATATTTGCTAACACAATATGTCAAGATGCAGATCTACAATTCCCATCCACAATCAGTTATGTGGTAGGATGGTTTTTGCATGCAAATCATATCTGAAGAGTCACAAGCTGCTCGGTAGGGGTGGATATCTCCGGTTAAAAATACTTTGAAATCCGTTATTTTTCGTATTTAAAATTATTTTGACCCTATATCGACCCTTGGTGTCCAACCAGGAAGTGAAGTTTCAAAACCAAGCCTGGGGTGGCCATTTTTCTAAAGGTCATGTTATTAGGTCGTATTTTCCCCTCTCAGTTTTCAACTCGCGAGAGGAGACTGGAGGCAGCACCACCCTCCCTTCTCCTCTCGCCAGCTAAGAGCTTCTTATAACAGGAATATCAATCTCCTCAATCTCCTCTGCTTCACAGATAGACTTACACACATCATACTCTTGCAGTTCTGGGTGCTCGGAAGCAGGTGCAAAAGCGGGCAAAATCTTCTCCCAAAAACAGCCGCAGATCCATTTTTAGGCATCAATTGGTCGGGTCTGCAGCTCTTTTTTTGGAGAAGGTTTCCCGCTTTTGCGCTTGTTCCCGAGCACCCAGAACTGCAAGCGTATGATGTGTATAAGTATATCTGTGAATTTCATTTGCATTAATTGATTATTTGTTGATATAGCTTGCTTCTATCATGTTGTTAGTGGGCTTTAGGACTTATTCAGGGTGAGAGAGTGCATGTATGCATACCTGTACCCATACTGCCAGCTTACTCAGTAACTTAGTGCATGCTTGGTGCATTGCCTCCTATGTTTTGTAGGAGTGGATGCGAGCCATCCAACCCTCCCTTCCTTCCGTCGTCAGGTCAGATGCCATCCCGGGTTATATCTGCATGGCATCTGATCTGGCAGGGGAAGGAAGGGAGGGGTGGATGGCAAGCCAGCTGGCATAAGGAATAATAACAAAAATTCATTATTAATTACATTTCAGTCACAAAATTAATTTAATTTTTTTGTAATAATTTCTATAACGACCCAGCAATGGAAACCCCCCCCCCCCCCACGAGCTTAGAATCAATTTTTTTATGGATCAACCACCCTTACTGCTCAGCCCTGTACATCAGAGGATCAAGGTTGGTGGCAACTTTTGGTAGTGGTGGTAAAAATGGATTTGATTCATTGTGTGAGCAAGAGAGGGTCCCTCTTCATACAGTAAAAGTCACAAGATATTTAGGGTGCTGGTCCTATGACTGGTAAAGAAATTTGGACTGAAAGTATCCAGTTTTGAATTCAACCCTAGTGTATGAAAGGACAAAGGAAGAGGCTTGTAATGATGGAAGACATTAAGTGATTGCCCAAGGAGGTTATAAACCGGGGTTGGAGTTATGTGGCTATCCAGATGCCATTGGATTGCAAGGCCCAATACATCTAGCCAACATAGTCAACTATGAGGAATATGGAGAGCTTTAATCAACAATATGAGGAAGCTGCATGTAGAATAATAGTGAAAACTGAAATCAACAACACGAGGAAGCTGCATGTAGAATAATGTACACACATTCCAAGCAGCCCTTCTAAGCAAGGAGAGTATCAACAAGAGAGTGAATGTCAAGATAGAGAGGGGATCAATAGCAGCCATTAGATCGAATCATTGCTGTTCACTGTTATTTAGAAATCAAGCTCAGGATCCATTTGGGATTTAGCACAGTGTTAGCCATACCAAAGCTAATAGAAGAATATACACTTTGAGGAATACAGGGTGCATTTTGCTAGATATTAAGTGTTCACTATCCATAGTGAATCAACTTGAAATAGAGATAAATATTGACATGAGTATTTTTGAATCTTGCCATTATATCACGACACAAGTAGATCACAAGGTCAAACTGGGGGCTCATTGGGCATGTCCACACATTTATCATTTGGTTTATCAGTTTTTACTTAGCATCACATAAGACCTGATTCATGTACTGTTGAATATACTAAATGTTCATATTGAAAAACATGCTATGGTGAGATCTAATAGTTCTGTCCATCATCACATCAAGTTGCAGTCAACAAATGTTCAGATAATCATTCTGTGGACCCTAATGGATAGCCAATCTGTTCTCTGTGGAGACTCCTTGAAGACAGCAGCACTAACACACATCATTTCAGAGGCATATTCCAACTTGCACCCTTATCCCCAGATAAGAAGGAATGACAAGTGTGTCCACAAGTGTAATGAGGTCACTATGTGTATTGTGGATTATATCTTTATTTTATGGTTAAATGTGTGGTTTGTATTATTACATTTGTATTGTGTTAGATGATTAAATGTTAGACAGACCACAAAGAGTTAACGGGGAATATTACAGTGCACAGCCTCTGAAAAGTTCCGTTGCTATAGCAGCAGGAGGCGGAGCTTAACACTGGCTTTAGAATGTCCAGGTTTAAAATTCTTCAGTTAGTCAGGAGCGGTGAGACTAGCTGATAGCAGTTTTAGGAAGCTGCTGTTGTCTGTTCTGAGGAGAACAGATAAGTCTGTGTTGTAATACTGCAGAAGGCAGTTAGGTTTAGAAAGCCTATGTGAACTGCTGTTAGTAGGTTAGGCTGGAAAGCTAACCTGGAAGATAGATAAAAGGCTTATTGTGTCAGAGTATCTATAGTATTGTCAAGCCAGTGTTTGAGGAAACTCAGTCAAGCTTTATATTTAGGAACTTTGTAACCTTAAAATCTTTGCCTCTTAGGAGATATTGTAACCACCTAAGCTCTGTGTACTTTGAAACCTCCACGCTTGGAAACTTGTTAACCAATAAACAGTTAAAGTCTTGATTCATAAATCTCTCTCTGTGAACTCTTTTTGGTGCAAGCTTTAGAAACATCGGGTGGTCACATAACTTGGTGGCAGCGATTGGCAAGTGAGTAATTGGTCAAGAATTACTCTCTTGGTGGCAAAGGTTATAAAGTAAGGAGGCTTCCCATAAATAGATGGAATAGCCTGCCCTGCCACACTTCTCCACAGTTAGATTGAAGAAAAAGATCTTCACATATACTGGTGGCAAAAGTTTCCTCACATAAATTTGTGGCAACGACCCTGTCACAGTTTTGGATTCGAATCATTACATAAATTGACGCTAGCTGTAAGCGGCGGCGTTACAAATTGGTGGCAGCGGTGGGATATAAAGGATAGCCTGCCCTGCCACGGTTTAAAAATTAGCCTCTTTACAACGAGTGTCTGTAAACTCTACTAAACCCCTGGAAGCTCTTGTAGTTATCCAGAAATAAGATGGGGACACCACGAAACAAAGCCATCAATTCGTCCTTCTGTATGCAAGGTCTAATGGGCCATTAAACCATAACCACACTCTCTTTTTTCAACTATTATTCTAGTGATACTGACATCTGAATTTAATAATAAAATGAAATATTGAAGCCAGCTGTTTTTCCAGTGCTTCAGTGAGTTGGCTGCCTTTTTATTTAACAAGACAAATGTTAGGGATTGTTTTTAAGTAATGTTAAAGTTGTGGGTTGAAAACAGAAACCTTTTTAAAACAACACAAAGAAGAAAAAAGGAAAGCTTCTGAAAGGATAAAGATGTAAAAGCTTGAGATGATTAGAGTAACTTTTTTTAAAGGAAGCCTGCTTGTTTTTGTAGACATTGCAATTAAAATTGGATAAAAAGCAGCAGGATGAAGAGAAACAGAACTGTTATGAGAAAGTGAAGTTGAAACAAGACAAGTTGAAATCTGATTGTATAACAATACTGTTACTGAGAAGCCTAAGTAGGGTTGGTTGAACGACGCAATTAACTCTTTTTATGCCAGGAGTTTATTAAATGGAAGAAAATGTTGTCATTTGATGAAGAAAAAAGAAGCAATGATTTGTCTAGAAATTTTGGAAGAAGTGAAACAGCTGAAAAGCTTTTACTTTAATGGATACCATGAATGTAAACAGAGATTTGAAGGATGAAATGGAAGGATGAAATGCCCAGGAAGTCGATCGTGATCGACCAGTCGATCCTGGGACCGAAGGAGGCTGATCCCAGCTGGATGGGACGCTTCTCGGAGGGGGCAGAGCCAGGCCGCGCCAAGCCCTGTCCCTCTCCTGGCTTCGGCACTCCCAGCCGCTGCTCCAGCGTGGAGGAGGGCGGGGCCAAGCCAGCCTTGTGCTAGCTATGCCACCACTGGCTTGGCATTGCCATCCTCAAGCCTGGAGAAGCTGTTAGGAGCTCCAAAGCCAGCGAGGAGGGGGGGCTTGGCGTGGCCTGGCTCCGCCCCCTCTGGCTTCTGCTTTACCAGCAGCTTCTCCAGGCTTGAGGATGGCAGTGCCAAGCCAGCCTTGTGCTAGCTATGTCACCACTGGCTTGGCATTGCCATCCTCAAGCCTGGAGAAGCTGCTGGGAGCTCCAGCCAAAGGGGAGGGGGCGGGGTTTGGTGTGGCCTGGCTCTGCCCCCTCTGGCTCCGCCCCACCCCCATCCCTCCTCTCTCCAGCCTTGAAGAGGTAGGTAGATCTTTCTGACTTGGTTTTATTATAAGTAGCTCACAAGCTGAAAAAGTTTGGGCACCCCTGATGTACACCAATGTTTCTCGACCTGGGGGTTGGGACCCCTGGGGGGGTCGTGAGGGGGTGTCAGAGAAGTTGCGAAAGACCATCAGAAAACACAGTATTTTCTGTTGGTCATGGGGGTTCAGTGTGGGAAGTTTAGCCCAATTCTATCATTGGTGAGGTTCTGAATGCTCTTTGATTGCAGGTGAATTATAAATCCCAGCAACTACAACTCCCAAACATTAAGTGCATTTTCCCCAAACTCTAACAGTGTTCACATTTGGGCATATTGAGTATTCATGCCAAGTTTTGTCCAGATCCATCATTCTTTAAGTCTACAGTGCTCTTTGGATGTAGGTGAACTACAACTCCAAAACTCAAGGTCAATGCCCACCAAACCCTTCCAGTATTTTCTGTTGGTCATGGGAGTTCTGTGTGCCAAGTTTGGTTCAATTCCATCATTGGTGGAGTTCAGAATGCTCTTTGATTGTAGATGGACTATAAATCCCAGCAACTACAAATCCCAAATTACAAAATCAATCCCCTCCCAGCCCTACCAGTATTCAAATTGGGGCGTATCGGGTATTTGTGCCAAATTTGGTCCAGTGAATGAAAATATATCCTTTATATCAGGTATTTACATTACAATTCATAGCAGTAGCAAAAGTACAGTTATGAGTGGAAATGAAAATAATTTTATGGTTGGGGGTCACCACAACATGAAGAACTTTATTAGAGATTGTGGGATTAAGAAAATTGAGAGCCACAAACACACACAGAATACCAGGAGTATCTCTAATAGGGGTGGATATCTCCAATTTAAATACTTTGAAACCCATTAATATTTCGTATTTGAAATTATTTTGACCCTATATTGACCCTCGGCGCCCAACCCGGAAGTGAGGTTTCAAATCCGAACCCGGGATCGACATTTTTGTAAAGGGCACGTTATTAGGTCATTTTTTCCCTTCCTCAGTTCTCAACTCGCGAGAGGAGACTGCAGGGCAGCAGCACCCTCCTTTCGCCAGCTGAGAGCTGAGGCAGGAAGCAGCCTGGGCGAGCTTTCCTCCTGTTCCCCAGGCTCTCCCTCACAAGCGGGAAATTCCTCCAAATCTCGGAGCTAGTTCTCAGCAGGGAAGGAGGAGGCAAGGGGATGCCTTCCGCACCTCCTTCCCTGCTGAGAATTAAAGCGCGTCAAGGCTTGACGCGCTTTAGGTCTCAGCAGGGAGGTGTGTAGCCAGGACTTCAAGGCTCAGTCGCTGGACACGCCCAGAGTGAGGCGGTCAAAGAGGTATTCACCCAGGCCTTACTCGCTGGCACGCACACGCTTCAGGTTGGTCATATGGTCTCCCAGCTTCTTGATGACCTTCACCTCCTCGTTAAGTATGTCAAGGCTTGATGTGCTTTAGGTCTTAGCAGGGAACGAAGTGCGGATGCCCTCCCCACCTTCTTCCCTGCCGAACTAACAGGAAATAATAATGAAATTTCATTAATAATTACGTTTCAATAACGAAATTTTACGGAAATTTTTCGGAACAATTTTATATTGAACCACCAATGACAATCCCCCCCCCCCATGAGTTTAGAAACAAATTTTTGATGGATCAACCACCCCTAATCACTAAAGTTGCAGAGGAGGAAGAGAATATTGAAGTTAGCTGGAAGAAAGACATGTGGGGAAGTTTTCAGGAAACAACTTTGAGGTATGGTGTGTGCTGTTTTGTTTGTTTGTTTGTTGATAAGGAGACAAAAAGAAGACTTAAAGGGTAAAATAACAAAAGGGGATCTATTATCTAATGATATATCAGGCTTAAGGCAAAGATAAATAAAATAAAAGTGGAGGGATTTATGAAATTAGTTGAAGAATAAAAAGAATAAAAGAAGATTAGTACTGATATTTTTTAATACTCAGAAAAGGTGATGATTAGGGGGCATGCATGGAGAGAGGGGGAAAATAAGAGAGGGAGGCATAATGGATGTTATATTAGATCACTGCAGAATGGGAACATTAAGGAGGTAATTTGATTAATTTAACAGAAGCAGGCATAGCTAAAAGGTAAAGTGATATGGCTTTTGTTCAGACTTTTCAGAACGAATTTCATTATTAAATCATATTAATACCTTTAATGAACTTACATAAATGTTAAATGGCCTTTCTGTATACGAGTACCTTGGTATCTGAATTCTGAGTTTCATTATCAATAATTATATCTTATAGAAAGGAGGCTGATGATTATTTTTTGTATTAGAGAAGCATTGTGACTTCTTTTTTTATAGATCTGCATAGTCTTAACTATTCTGTGAAGATCAGAAGACAACTATATCTTTTTTTCTTTGACGTTTTCTCCTTTTTCTTATATCTTTTCTTTTATTTCTGTTTCTTTCCATTGTTGGTAAAAATTTGTATATGTAAAATTGTATTTTGCATACTTGAAAAAAATTAACGAAGTCTTTGTGAAGAAATATGCTCAAATGACAGATGTGCCAGTGTGTTATTGTGATGTAAAACAATGATTTATGCCTCATTTGATAATCCCAAACAAAGAAGACTTACTTATTTAATATGAATTCGGCAAATCAACATTTATGAAAGTTTAATTGATTCAGTATGTCTACTGAATCATGCCAATGACACAATGCATTGTCTACTAAATGTCCTTTTCTAAGGGGTGGCTTGAACTGACATTGACCACTCGAAAGCTGTCAGTTACATCCCAAAAAAATTTATTTATTTATTTATTTATTTATTTATTTAAAACTTTTGTACCCCGACCTTCTCACCTCTATTGAGGGACTCAGACCGGCATTACAACAACATTCAATGCTATACAATTTATAAACAACTACAACAACATATTAAAATACATAATAACTCAGCATAAAACCACATCGCCATTAAAACAATTCGACTCAATCTGTAAATGTGGTCATTCATTCAGAAAGCCAATCTCAGCCTATTCTGGGACGGCTTGGTTCCATATCCAAGTCTTCACCAGCCTCCTAAAGGACAACAGAGAGGGGGCAGATCTAACATCACTTGGGAGAGAGTTCCACAGCCGAGGGGCGACCACAGAGAAGGCCCTGTCTCTCGTCCCCACCAGCCGCGCTTGCGAAGCTGGTGGGACCGAGAGCAGGGCCTCTCCAGAGGATCTTAATGTTCTTGATGGTTCATTGGGGAGAATCCGTTCGGACAGGTAAACTGGGCCAGAACCGTATAGGGTTTTGTAGGTTAAAACCAGCACTTTGAATTGTGCCCAGAAGCTAATTGGCAGCCAGTGGAGCTGGCGCAACAAGGGAGTTGTATGCTCCCTGTGCCCGCTCCTGTTAGTAACCTGGCTGCCGAACGTTGGACTAATTGCAGGTTCCGGGCAGTCTTCAGAGGCAACCCCACGTAGAGAGCATTGCAGTAGTCTATACGAGATGTAATCAGAGCGTGGACCACCGTGGCCAAGTCAGACTTCCCAAGGTACGGGTGCAGCTGGCGCACAAGTTTTAACTGTGCAAAAGCAATCCCGGCCACCGCCGAGACCTGGGGCTCCAGGCTCAGCGATAAGTCCAGGATCACTCCCAGACTGCGAACCTGTGCCTTCAGGGGGAGTGTAACCCCGTCAAGCACAGGCTGTAACCCTATGCCCTGTTTGGCCTTACGACTGACCAGGAGTACCTCTGTCTTGTCTGGATTTAGTTTCAATTTGTTAGCCCTTTGAGCTCGTCATTTTTCCCATCCAAAATAGCAAAATAATGAAATAAATAAAAGTTCCTTTTTTCTTCTCCTTTTCGGATTAGCCACACGAACAGTTTCCAATCAATAAGGGGATATGCTACAGGATGATATTTTGGTTCTTTGTGGTCAATTAACTTTAGTGGAATGTTGATGTCGCAGAAGACAGAGCAAGGGCGGTATGTCCAGAAAAGTCAACCTTTTTGAAGAAATCACCCAAAACTGTTAGAAGAAAAACTACTTTTTCATGCTGCCAAAACATTTTCATGCTTCATCTTGTTTTTGAGAGATCTAAGAGCATTTCAATGACAGTGCATGCACACAGTTTGACATCACTTCTAGTCTCCGCCAATGAGTGTTAGTGCCTCACCAAACTATAGCTGCCAGGGCTCCATAGTGTTGAGCCATAGCAGTTAGTGGAATCAATAATAATAATAATAATAATAATAATAATAAACTTTATTTGTACCCCGCCCCCATCTCCCCCATGGGGACTCGGGGCGGCTCACATGAGGCCAAGCCCAAACAACAAATTACAATAAAATAAAATCCAAAATCAAAACATCAGCAATAAACACAATAAAAATACATACATATAAATTTAAAAAACCAATATATAACTAGATATCAAAAATCACAAAGACAGGGCGGGCCACAGGCACACATATAAAGTGTTAAAAACACAGGGTGAGATGAGCGGAATAGCATCCTTTATGGGGAAAATGGCATTAATTCTACAGTGTAGATGCACCCCTCAGCTTGAAGAATGTTAGGTAACTGGAAGGTTTCCACAGGAAGCAGGATGAATCTGAAGCTTTTACAAAACTCATAAACAAAAGGCTTAACCAGGATTAGAAGACGCCCCCAAGCATGTCTTAATTTGCTACTGGATATTAGGCCTATACAATCATGGTTTTAAATGGTTCTAAAGTACTTACAAAACTAAAGTTCTGGTGGTGAACATTAGGTGGCGCTGGTGCTTTGCTTCTACAGTGTTGCTAAAGTTCTGGTGGTGAACATTTCAGAACTCTAACAAAACTTTCAAAACTTCATTGTTATTTCATTATTGGTGATTTTTAAGACAGAACCAATTAGGAACTGCCATTTATAATGAAAGTTTGAAAGTTTTGTTAGAGTTCTGAAATGTTCACCACCAGAACTTCAGCAACACTGTAGAAGCAAAGCACAAGCGCCACCTATTTTTCTCACCAGAACTTTAGTTTTGTAAGTACTTTACAACCATTTAGAACCATGATTGCACAGGCCTACTGGATATGCTGGAAATTCATGATAGCTTCTCTTGTGTATTCTCTCCTTTGATCTCTCTTCCTACCCCAACCTTTTCCTTCTCGACTCCATGCAGTACAAAGCAGGTCTCTATGTGTGCTGTTCCCAACTAGTCAGAAGAAAGGTGCACATAAAAATGGGTGAGGAAAACAGGAGGAATCATAGAGTTGGAAGAGACCTTGTGGGCCATCCAGTCCAACCCCCTGCCCAGAAGCAGGAAAATCGCATTCAAAGCACCTCCAACAGATGGCCATCCAGCTTCTGTTTGAAAGCCTCCAAAGAAGGAGCTTCCACCACCCTTGGAGGTAGAGAGTTTCATTGCTGAATAGCCCTCACAAACAAAAAGTTCTTCCTAATGTTCAGGTGGAATAGCCTTCCCTGTAGTTTGAAGCCATTGCTCCCTAGTCTCCAGGGCAGCAGAATGGGCATGGCCGACTTACCGGCCAACCCCTTTTGCGGGGTAGGGCTGTCCTCGCCGCCATCTTGGGGAGGTCAGGGGTCTTCTCCTTCCCAGAGACCCCTGGGGCGGCACCCAGTTTCCCGCCGCCAGGGCCAGCTAGCCAATGAGGGGGGCCGGCCACGCCTCTCCCCTCCACATGGCTAGCTGGCCCTTCTCTCCGCCCAGGCAGGATATAAAAGGCTGCCTGGAACTGCCCCCAGCACTTGCAGGGGGCCAACTCGTTTTTGCAGCAGCGCCAGTGGCAGATCCAGGAGCAGCAACAGCAGGATCCTGCTGCCGGTCAGTATTGGGGTCCCTGCTGCTCCTGGGGCCTGCGGCTCGCGCCTGCTGCGGGCCTAGTTTTTCCCCTGGGTCACGGGGGGTTGGGGTGCGGGCCCCGGGGGGTCCCCCGGTGCGCTGTCCTCCCCGTCGCGGCCCCTCCCTGCCCCCGCCCGCTTGCGGCCCGTGCAGGCGCATCCGCAGCGGCAGGAGGGGCCCGCCCCACGTTGCTCCCTCCTTCGTCGGGCGCCGTGGGAGGGGGATGCACCGCTGCGGCCGTGTGCTGGCGCAGCGGTGCCCCCGCCCCCTGGCCGGTTGGCAGCGCGCGGCGCGTGCACGCGCGCCCCGCCCGGTGCTCCTCGTCTCCGGCGGCGGAGGGGGGGCCTCCCGCGCCTCCCTCCCCCGGGGCCTTGCCGCGTGCAGGGGGCCGGGGGGCTGCGGCGCGTCCCGCGCCCGGCGGCCCCCGGCTCCCTGCCGGCCCCCACCGGTTTCCAGGCAGGCCGCCTCCTCCCGGCGGCGGGGGCGGGCCTGCCTGCGCTCCCCGAGGACCTGCCGTGCGTTGGGGGTGTGGGGCTGCGGCGCGCACGCTGCGCCCGGCGCCCCCGCCAGCTCCCCTGCCGGCGCCCCCACCGGTTCCAGGCAGGCCGCCTCCTCCGGCGGCGGGGGGGGGCCTGCCTGCGCTCCCTGGCACCGCTGTGTGTGGGGCGGGGCTGCGGCGCATGCGCGCGCACGCTGCGCCCGCGCCCCCCGGCGCCCTGCCGCCCCCCGGCGGCGGGGGCCCTGCCGCGTGTGGGGGTGGGCGCGGCGCGTCCGGCGCACACTGCGCCCCGGCTCCCGGGCAGGCCGCCTCCGGCGGGCGGCGCCTGCCCGCGCAGCCTCCACTGGGCCTTGCCGCGCCACGGGGGGGCGGAGCTACGGCGCGCGCGCATGCGGCGCCTACCCGGCGCCCCGGCTCCCTGGCCGCCCGCTTCCTTGGTGGGGGTGTGTGGCGCCGGCCGCCCCCCCCGGGGCCCCGTTGGGCGAGGGGAGTCCAGCCGATGCACGTGCGCTCCCCCTTCCCGGGACACCCCATGGCGCGCCCCCGCTCCCTGCCGGGGCTCCTCCAGGTGGGGTGGTGGGTGAGCCGCGGCTCGCGTGCGCGCCGCAGCAGCCGCCTCCCTCGCCCCCTCCCTAGCATGCGGCTCCCCAGCGGGGGTTTGCGGGGGCCTGCCCGGGCTGCTTCCTTGCCCCCGCCTGGGGCCCCTTCCCGCATGTGCCTGCCCTGCCCCCCCCCCCGCTCCAGTCAGGGTCCCCGCCTTCGCAGGGAGCCCCAGGCCTCTGGGGGGAGGGGGGGACATGGCTACCACGTCCCCTCCCAGCCTTCCCTCTTTCAGACAAAACATGCCCAGCTCTTCAAGCCGCTCCTCATTGGGCTTGAACCAGACCCTGGACCATTTGAGTCAAACTTCGCTGGACACATTCCAGCAAATTGCCAGCTATACCAGGACAGGTGGCTGTGGGGAACACACTCACATTGGGACATTGCATTCAGCGGGCGTCGTAGGCAGCCACATGGGGTGGATCTTCACCCTCTGCTCGCTTCCCTGGTGGCATCACGGGCTTCCCAGGCTGCCTTTCTTCCATGTTGGGACGTGGGCAGGCTCCAGCCTCCTTCACCTCCCACACAGCTGCAACCCCCAGGGCTCCTCTGCCCTTTGCTTTCACCAGTTGTGGGCCCCGGTGGTGCAGTGGAAAACAGAACTGAGCCGCTGAACTTGCTGATCCCGAGGTCGCAGGTTCATTTCTGGGGAGCTAGGCGACCTCTCACGGTTAGCTCCAGTTTCTGCTGACCTAGCAGTCAGGAATCCGCACACGCGGGCAGACCAACAGGTACCGATCCAGTGGGTTGGTTATGGCGCGCCAGGCAGTCATGCCAGCCACGTACAGGGAGGTGTCTAGGGACAACGCTGTCTCTTTCCTTGTTCATGCCACCCCCTTAAGGTGGGGCACCCCTTGCGGGTGCAGGCTTCCATTGCGGCCAGTTCACAGCCCACAAGAGGCTGTATATTCATGTTGTATGTACGTGGCATTGTGTGTTGCTACTGTTTTTGCCACCCCCCTTGGTGTGGGCACCCCCTGCTGGCGCAGGCTGCCATTGCGGCTAGTACATAGCCTCCGAGTGTCAGTTTCACAGGTTTTGTGTACATGGCATTGAGTTTCTTCCCAGTGGGGGCCAACCCTGCTGGTGCAGGCCGCCATGGCTGCTATCAATTAACCCCTGTGTGTCCACACATACACGCTGGGTGTCCATGGCATGGAATGTCTCCCCTGTGCAGCCCCCCCCTCTCTGGGCGGAACCCCCACCCCTCCCCACTGGTGCAGGCTGCTTTTGCCTCCAGTGGCACCTCCGATGTGTGAGACCTGGCCATCCCTTCGTCAGGCTGTTCCTCCCATGTCCTGCTGGTGGGTTTTCCCTCCAGGGCGCCCTCTTCGCTCGTGCGGTGGTGCTAACTGTTATGGTCCAGTTGCAGTTCTGTGTTACAGGTTTCTTCGGGCTCGGCTCCACGCGAACGCGCAACCAGAGGTCGGCCAGACAGGAAGCCAAGGAAACAACTACTGCCCACAGGAGGGAGCTCCCATGACACCCCAAGGCAGTGAGTGTCACTGCAATACGGTAGTTACGGTCAGGCAGCTCTCCCAATATGGTTTCACCGGGATTGCGGCGCAGCTGGCTGGGTGTCAGCTGCATCAGATCTCTACTGGCCAGGCCATGAGTTCGAGGCCTGCCGGGGTCGAGGTGGGCTCTCGACCGATTGTGTAGCCTGTTGTCGACCTTCATTTACCATTTACTTTCCTCTCAGGAGGCAGTCGCCATTGAGCAGTGCCAGCCCCCATGGCGGATTACAGGGTCCTTTCCTGTTAGGTGTCCTGAGGACCTGGTTTCATGTCCCGAGGATTGTCATCACTGACTTTGCAGCACTGAATCGGGCAGCTCTAACATGGCCCCGATACAGTCCCCTGCATCCAACTAGGACTGTTTCAAGGTAGTCATCAGGAGAGCCAGCCAGAGAGCGAGTCTGCCTCACGGCCAGCACTGGCCATTTCCATATATGAGGTATTACGTTTCCTACAGAGATCTCGTTCCTGGGTCAATGACATAGGGAAGAGACTGCGGCATGCATAGATGCGTAGGAACACCACCACCTTTGTGGGGGCATGGAGCCCCCCGTCTGGGCCAGCAAATCATTGCAATGGGAGGCTTGGGCAGTCAACATGAGCTCGTTGGTTCACGGCTTTGTCAGGATATCTTCAACCATACCTCCTGATTTCCTATTTCCCAGCCCAGAAATCCGTCTACATAAGCATTCGCCACAATGACAATCGGCATGTGCTAGTAGCGGGCCGAATCTCTCTGGTACATTTCAGACACCTGTGTCTTCTAGACTCCTATAGGTCGTTTCCCGTATGCAAACAGCAAGCAGAACCATGTGAAGCCATTGCTGTGGTTTGCTTCAACATTAACGGATTTTTCCAGCTAGGGGGCAGGCAGGGCAGCGTTGGGTGCACACAGATGCTTAATACGCCAGGCCATGGCCGGTATTTTGTCGTCCATCCAGTGCAGGAGCAGACTTGGAACCCCCACTTCCATTGTCGTTGGGAACTCATTGGGTTCATCTACGGTGAGTGCCCCGGTGCCGGCAGCCAGGTCAGCTGACCTATGGGCACACCTTGGGCCGTCTGCGGCCAGGGAGGTAGGTCACCTTCAGGGAACTCACAGTACTCCCACCCAAGTTTGCCTGCTTAGTTTTGCTGCAGAGCAAAAAGGCAAGCATCCAAGTTCGCCAGGGCCTCGGGGTTCACCAGGCGACTTGCCTTGGTATTGTGTGCAGACTAACATTTCCTTCTCAGGGCATGACGTTCCAGGTGTAAACAATGAAATGGTAGATGCATTGCCCTGCTTACAAGGAAGGCTGGTTTTCGGTTCCTAGCTCCTGATGCAGACATCCTGCCCGCAAAGTACCAGCCGGAACTTGGACCACTGGGAACGGGAGGCCTGGTTAGAACGGATGCAATCCATCGCGGCAGCTGCCTTCAAAGCCTACTGGACAGCAAGGCGGCAGCCCGCGAGGAGCCTTACAAGTTGCATAGGAGCACATAGTTTGTGAAGAGCAGAAGAAACAGTCTCCCAGGCAGCAGGATTGCACCGCCCCCGTCCAGCAGATTAAGGCAACTCTCTAAGAGGACACGCATATCCCATTACAAGGTAGAGTTTTCTCTCCGGCCTTCTCTAATATGTCATTGGGGCCCATACGTCCAGGGAGGTTGTGGCCAACTCCAGACGGATCCCCTGGTAGAGCTTGGCAACTCAACCATGCGAGCAGCTATGGGAACTCTAGATCGTACGGGCTCCATAGTCCTAGGCGGCATATGGGGGGTAGGCTGCCTCCCTGCCCATCCTGGGCCTTGAGCAAGCTCAACTGCTCATTTGATACCGGCCATTTGATACTGGCCGGGTTCCCAGCCCCAGGGACACCTCCCCAAGCTGCTTATTTGGTGCATCTTGATTGAACCTCTCCCCCTCACCAGGCCAGTTAATGGCAGTTCTACAGAGCACTCATTCATGTGCTGGGCCTGCTGCATAATCTCATGGAGGGCACGCCTTCAGGATCGGGGCAGCGGCTTTGGCTGCTGCTGGTGGCGTCTCCGTAGGCGTTCCTAGCCTCGGGCCATTTGAATCATCAGTGTTACCTGTAAATCAGACCGGGCCTCCTCATCGAGGTGTACAGGCTGCCGTTGGTTCTTTTTCTTTCTCGCAGGGCCATGGGCAGGGCGTAAAGTGGTACCGGGACCCACGTGCTTGGAGTGGGCGTGGCTCAGCTGCAAGGAGGAGACAGGCTGCCAGGACCTGAGTGGAAGGCAGGACAAGAAGTCCGTGGCACCAGGAGGTAGGAACCTCATGGGCGAGGTTCGGCCTGGCTTCATGCAGCAGTGGCTCACGGGAGGGAGCATCCAAGGCTGTTGCCGTTGCCCCTGTGGACGGGGACCAGTGGCTGCTTGTCACACTGGCCTGGCTTCAGGCAGCAGCGGCTCACTGGAGGGAGCATCCAGGCTGTTGCTGTTGCCCCTGTGGACGGGGACCAGTGGCTGCTTGTCACTTTGGCCCGGCTTCATGCAGCAGTGGCTCACTGGAGGGAGCATCCAGGCTGTTGCCGTTGCCCCCGTGGACGGGGATCAGTGGCTGCTTGTCACTTTGGCCCAACTTCATGCAGCAGTGGCTCACCGGAGGGAGCATCCAGGCGGTTGCCGCTGCCCCTGTGGACGGAGGCCAGTGGCTGCTTGTCACTCTGGCCTGGCTTCATGCAACAATGGCTTACTGGAGGGAGCATCCAGGCTGTTGCCGTGGTCACTCTGGCCTGGCTTCATGCAACAATGGCCAGAATGGGTGGCTGCCTATCACCAGCGCAAGCTGCTACCGTGGCCCCTGTGGACGGGGTGAAGTTTTCAGGTGTCACGCAACTGCAATTTGAGCTGTGGACTTGGCTACGCCTCCCACGGGATGGCCGGCACGCATTGCAAGCACCCGGGATGGAGACTGGTCGGGGCCATGGAGCAGCGGCTCAGTAGCGATGGATATCTCACAGAGATCTGCATGTGGCACCGGGCGGCTACCAAGCAACAGTTCTGGTTTTGGAGGATAGGAGTTTGGGTTGGCGGAAAAGGGGGGTGTAAGGTGCCCCTTACGTCCCCCCCTTTTTGTGGCAGGTGGCAGGGCCCTGGATCAGGATGGCTTATCGCCCCTTGGTTGGTAGGGGGATAACGCCCTGGCCCCCCTGGGGTGACGAGTTCCGTGGAGAGGCATTGGGCCGCTCGCACCCAGGCTTGCAAGTGCCTTTGGACATTCGCGGGGCCTGTACTACCCTGATCCTGGACCCTTGCGCGGCCGCCAACCCTTTTGTTCTGTTTAATAAACGAGTTGTGGCCATTTTCATCCAACCTTTGTGTCAGTGTTATCATTGGGCGCGAGGTGTATCACCCTTGCACACGCAATGGGCATGGCCGACTTACCGGCCAACCCCCTTTTGCGGGGTAGGGCTGTCCTCGCCGCCATCTTGGGAGGTCAGGGTCTTCTCCTTCCCAGAGACCCCTGGGGCGGCACCCAGTTTCCCGCCGCCAGGGCCAGCTAGCCAATGAGGGGGCCGGCCACGCCTCTCCCCTCCACATGGCTAGCTGGCCCTTCTCTCCCCAGGCAGGATATAAAAGGCTGCCTGGGACTGCCCCCAGCACTTGCAGGGGCCAACTCGGTTTTTCCTCCCTCCCTCCCTACATGGTACAAGGCTTATTCATGTTCATATCGTGCATTTACTCAGTTGTTTGTTACCTGGTTGATGTATGTGTTACCATATCCCTTGTCGCAACTCCGTGTTGGCAGGTGGCAGGGCCCTGGATCAGGATGGCTTATCGCCCCTTGGTTGGTAGGGGATAACGCCCTGGCCCCCCTGGGGTGCCGAGTTCCGTGGAGAGGCATTGGGCCGCTCGCACCCAGGCTTGCAAGTGCCTTTGGACATTCGCGGGGGCCTGTACTACCCTGATCCTGGACCCTTGCGCGGCCGCCAACCCTTTTGTTCTGTTTAATAAACGAGTTGTGGCCATTTTCATCCAACCTTTGTGTCAGTGTTATCATTGGGCGCGAGGTGTATCACCCTTGCACACGCAAAACAAGCTTGCTCCCTCCTCCCTGTGTCTTCCTCTCACATATTTATACATGGCTATCATTTTTCCTCTTATTCTTCTCTTCTGCAGGCTCAGCATTCGGGGTGGTTGATCCATTAAAAATTTGATTCTAAATTCGTATGGGGGATTTCAGTTGCTGGGTCGTTATAGAAATTAATCCAAAAATGTTTAAATAAATTTCGTGACTGAAACGTAATTAATAACAAATTTTCATTAATATTTCTTACGCCAGCTGAGAGGGAAGAATGGAGGGCAAGCCCTTGCCTCTTCCCTCCCCCCTCCCCAGCTCAGAAGCATCGTGGGTTAAATATAACCCGGGATGCCTCTGAGCTTGCGGGGGGGAGGAATGGAGGAGTGGATGGCTTGTTGCCATCCACTCCTCCGTTCCTTCCCAGCAAGCTCAGAGGCATCCCGGATTAAATATAAACCAGGATGCCTCTGAGCTTGCGGGGGGAGGAACGGAGGAGTGTATAGTCCGCCCCTCCGTCCGTGCCAAGAACTAAACCGTGCCAAGCCTTGACACACTTTAGTTCTTACCAGGGAAGGAGGGGGGTCTGCGCCTCCTTCCCTGCCAAGAACTAAACCACGTCAAGCCTTGACGTGCTTTAGTTCTTGCCAGGGAAGGAGGTGCGGGCGCTCCTTCTTCCCTGCTAAGACCTACAGCGCGTCAAGGCTTGATGCGCTTTAGTTCTTAGCAGGGAAGGAGGTGCGGAGGGCATCCCCACGCATTCTCCTTCCATGCTAAGAACTAACTCCGAGATTCAGAGGAATTTCCTCCTGTTCCCCAGGCTCTCTCTCCGTTTGTGAGGGAGAGCCTGGGGAGCAGGAGGAAAGCTCGGCCAGGCTGCTTCCAAAGCGCCCGCCTCAGCTCTCAGCTGGTGAGAGGAGAAAGGAGGATGCTGCTGCCCTCCAGTCTCTCTCTCGCGAGTTGAGAACTTAGGAGGGGAAAAAACAACCTAATAACGCGACCTTTACAAAAAAAAGGTGATCCCAGGTTCGGTTTTGAAACTTCACTTCTGGGTTGGACGCCGAGGATCGATATAGGGTCAAAATAATTTGAAATACAAAATATTAACGGGTTTCAAAGTATTTAAATTGGAGATATCCACCCCTAATAAGCATACCCAGGTCTTCAAGCCGCTCCTCATAGGGCTTGTTCTCCAGACCCTTGATCATTTTAGTCACTCTCCTTGCCATTGCTATAATATGACATTTAGAAGTGAATGTAATGGTCTTTGCTAGCTTGCAGTTTGACACCTCAGAGTGAATTTTGGGAAGGAGGAAATCCCAGTGCAAGCAACTGCAAAAAAAATCTTTTCCTGAGATGCATAGCCTAGCACCCTCAATCTATTTGTTCCTCAAAGTCTTGGGATATATATATATGTGTGTGTGTGTGTGTGTGTGTGTTCTCTTTTCACACCACTGCAAAATATCATTGAATTTTATCCCGTCCTTTGCAGACTTTGCTGTAATGCTCTGCTTTGTGCCTTCCATTCAGACGCTGAAAGAAAGAGGCAGTCTTTATAGATTTGCAGGACATTATGATACAGACAAGGCTTTTTCTCTTCCTCTTTTATTAAAAAAATATCATTTGGAGAGCCATTTACTTCCTGCTGCTCATTTAAGCCTTTGTATCAAGTAACCTAGAATTAAGGAGACCAATCTTCTCCTGGTGAATGTGTGTCTTTTCAATGTGCCTTTCCAAGCATCTGCAAGAGAAAATTGTCTCTTTTCGGAGGTATTTCTGTAAGAGCTATACTGGAGACTAAATGTCCCTCTTGTGTGATATGATTGCATCCTGTGCGTCATTAACATGCTACATTTAATATATCATAAGGGAGGGTGGCAGTTAAAATAAACTATATGAGAGCTTTCACAATATTATCCCTCCTGCCATCAACATGCACAACAAAATTAATAGTACGCCACAAGTGTATTCAAAAGATTTTGCATTCCATTCTCCATCTGTAATAAATTCTCAATTATAGAAACTATGACAATCTTCTCTAAATATTTGAGTTTGACTTGCCTAATGTGAGAGAAAGAATGAAATAATCGGGGAATGACAAAATCACTACCAGCCGTGACTGGTTGGCTGCGTGCTAGCAGGTTGAGGGTCAACCCGGCAAAGACAGAAATCTTTTGGCTGGGTCACCCTGGCGGAGGAATTGTTCAGTTGCCTACCCTAGACTCATAGTTAAGACTGGGGGCGAGACAACAGGAAGGGAGAGAAATCTACCCCTTGGAAGGGAGAGAAATCTACCCCTTGGAAGGGAAATTCATCATGGCATACCTTTGCAACAGCTGCAGAGCTGTTTGGGCTGGAAGTCAGCCTGAAGAAAACGGAAGTCCTCTACCAGCCTGCACCACAGGAAGAACACCATCATCCCCATGTCAGCATAGGCAAATCTGTGCTCAAGTCTGTTCAGCAGTTCACCTTCCTGGGAAGCATCATCTCTTCAGATGCCAAGATTTATAAAGAGATGGATCACAGATTAGCAAAGGCATATAGTGCATTCGGAAGGCTTCACAAAAGAGTCTGGAGCAACAAACACCTGAGGCAAAGCACCAAAATCAGTGTGTACAGAGCTATCGTACTGTCTATTCTCCTTTATGGGTCTGAAACATGGGTCACCTATCGCCAACACCTACAACTCCTCGAACGTTTTCATCAGCGCCATCTTCACTCATTCCAAAATATACACGGAACTGACTTTGTGACTAGTGTTGCTGTCCTTGAGCAAGCAGGGATCACCAGCATTGAGGCCATGCTATTTAAAACACAGCTGCACTGGGCAGGGCACGTCTCTAAGATGGAGGACCATCACCTCCCAAAGATACTACTCTATTGTAAACTCGCCATGAGTCAGCGCAAGAGAGGCGCCCCCAAAAAGAGATATAAGGACTCTCTGAAACAACATCTCAGTCTTGGCCAGATTGATCACCAACTATGGTCCACCCTGGCCTTACATTGGGAGGCATGGAGACGCATTATCCATAATGCTGAGGCCTCTTTCGAGAAGACACGGCAAACGGGTCTCGAAGAGAAACGACAACGCAGACAGAACCACAACTTGGAAACAACATCACCCAAGGAGACTTTCAGCTGTGCTTTCTGCAACCAGACTTGCCTATCTCGGATTGGCCTTTATTGTCATCAACGCGCTTGTAAAAAGTGTGGGATGAGTCCTTCCTGGGAATCTTTGTTTGCGAAGTAATGCCAGAGAGAGAGAGAGAGAGAGAGAGAGAGAGAGAGAGAGAGAGTTATCAAAGGGGAAACGTTGTCTACTGAAGCTTTATCACCAATCTTTGTTTCCACAGGAGCCAAATTTTTCAAAATCCAATTCTCACAGGAACAGAAAGTGAGGTGAAATCTTCTGAACAGGGGCGCAGACAGCAAAACAAACACCACATGAGTATTGATCCTTCCCTATGTTATCCAAAGCTAAAAATGAAATATTTTTGGCTGGAGCTGCACTTTAAAAATGTACCTGTTCTGACTTACATACAAATTCAACATATGAACAAACCTACCTGTAATTTCAGAACCTGAAAGTAATTACAATCGTAATTTGCTAAATCGTTTCTCCCTTTCCCCCAATGACTAATTGGTGTAGTGGCTAATATTGCTCACCACCAAAACTTGGAAATACGTAACTAGTTATACAAAACTAGTTGTGACTTAACCTGTTTGTCCCACTTCCCCAGTGAAACTTAAAATGACTTAACAGCCTTCACTTCTCCTGAATTGCAGTGCGTAAGATGCTTTGCCTCATTATACCTTGGTGGTGCCAATCCAAAGGGGAGAATATATCTAGAGAGCACTGAACCTTGTTGGAAGTTGAAAATAGCAGGGACTGAGCTTGGAATGTTAATTTAAAGACATTTACCTTTGCATACTTTGCATACTGTGTTTCTTTACTCAGAAGGGGAGATAAATATGCAATTCTTCAGTATTGCAGAAAAATATTCTCCATCTGCCCAGGTGCTCTCAAAATATTCCTAATTAAGAATTCTTTGGATTTTGAACTGATCTTTGTAACCATTCATTGCAGCACTTCATCAGAATCAGTGCAGCAATTCGCTCTACAAGAATGAATACACAATCCCCTATTGACCTTTCAAATCCAAACAATTTATGGAGTTAGGTTTGAAACAACTGAGTGTGTAACGTACATCTTGATCAAAATGAATGATGAATAAAATGAATTAAAAATAACCAAATATCTGATTTCTATTTGATTCCATGCATTTTGGTTAGCCTTCTTCAAGCAGGCAGCTTCCATATTCACTGCACTAAAAATATCACAATTTTTGGTTATTGCTCAGACTCATAGTTCAACATTTTGGAAGAATGTGTTGTTAAAGGCTTTCATGGCTGGAATCACTGGGTTGCGGTGAGTTTTCTAGGCTGTATGGCCATGTTCCAGAAGCATTCTGTCCTGATGTTTTGCCCACATCTATGGCAGGCAACCTAAACTGGTCTCTACAGGCTAATGGATATTCCACCACAGACATCAAAAGAGCTTCAGGACCAAGAACAAACCATGTGTGTACAGACAAAGATCCACCCAGAGGAAAAGTGTTTTTACCATACATCAAGGCAGTGTTTCTCAACCAGTGTGCTGGGGCACACTAGTGTGCCGTGAGCAATCATCAGGTGTGCCTTGGGAAATTGGAACCTCCAGGAAGGGGGGGGGGGGAGTCTAGTGTGTTGAAGTATAAAACCCTAAGAAACCTACCTCGATAAAGGCACAAAGTTACAACACACCCCCCCACCGGTTGTCTACTTGGGTCTCTCCCTCTCCATGCATTGGGAAGGCCCGCCTCCCTTTCCCCAAGTAGAAACCTCCTCTTGCCTCCCCCCCCCCCCAGGCCTAATGCCAGATGGTTCAGTCCCGCACCCGCCCCTCCCTCCTCCTCCTTGGTGCACGCAAAACTGCTCTCGGCCTCCCTCCGGCTCCCTGCCCCCCGCCACCACCTTCCTTCCTGCCTGCTTTGCCAGCCCCGAGATGCCCACCCGGACCACCCCGCTGACCCCCGAGGAGCTGCGCAGGTGGTGAGTGAGGCTCCTGCTCCCCACGACCCCAATTCAAGCCAGGCGAGGAGGGGGAGGGGGGGCAACCTCAGTGAGAGGGAGCCTGCTGGACTTTCGAGGCCCCCTCCAGAAACTGTAACTCCCAAATGTCAAGGTCTATTTTCCCCCAACTCCATCTGTGTTCACATTTGGGCATATTGAGTATTCATGCCAAGTTTGGTCCTGATCCAACATTGTTTGAGTCCACAGTGCTCTCTGGATATAGGTGAACTACAACTCCAAAACCCAAGGTCAATGCCCACCAAACTCTTATAGTATTTTCTCTTGGTTATGGGAGTTCCATGTGGGAAGTTTGTGTCTTTCTGCCATTCCTGCCAGGATATCTATGTTGTGTTCATCGAAACAGGCCCAGGTTTCACACTGAGTGTATAAATACATTTAAAAACATATTAACTATAAGTATTACTGTGTTAGAGTGTCATTTTGTGTCATTTTGGTTGGTGGTGTGCTCCAGGATTTTGCAAATGTAAAAAGTGTGCCACGGCTCAAAAAAGGTTGGGAAACACTGCATCAAGGGAACCATTGACTGCATAGGAAAGATGATGAAGAAACACAACGTACAAACTATCTACAGACTAGGTCTGGCCAATCATGGTTCTAAATGGTTCTAAAGTACTTACAAAACTAAAGTTCTGGTGGTGAAAACTAGGTGGTGTTGGTGCTTTCCTGCTACAGTGAACAGTAATCTCCAATTGTGGGACTGGCGGCTCTCACAATGGAAACAACACGCCAATGGGGGGGAGTACTCATATAGGAGGGTCCTTGTTCCCGTTTCGCTGGGAATGTGGCTTCTTCGGGGCGTTCCAAAGGTCAACACATATGTAGTATTGGTGATCATAACATTAGAAGGTAGCATCAATCATAGAATTATCATGAACATCATTGATGTGGATGGTTTCCACCAGGTCTAGGAGTGACCCTGAGGTGACTCACAAACCCAGGCTGTTTCGATTGACTTAGTTACTATTATTTATACTTGCATGTTTAGATGTTTAAGTGGCCCGCTAGCTCTCCTGCACATGTTTTTTGCCTAGCTTTTTGAGATTTATGATGGATTTATAGCCCCCATGAGCAGCAGATGTAGATAGAACACACCCCATTTGTTTTTGGTATGTCCAGGCTTCACATGCAGTGTGTGAACACTATATTCATATTAGGGTTCTTAGTGCTATACAGGGTTGATTGATATACAGTATAGTTATGATAACTTTGAGGCTTGTCCACACGTAAGAGTACAGCCTTTTGTGTGTTTCCTAGTATTCTTGATAAGGAGTCCCATCGTGTGTTGTTTGTGCAGAGTTCTGAAATGTTCACCACCAGAACTTCAGCAACACTGTAGAAGCAAAGCACCAGCGCCACCTAGTTTTCACCACAGGAACTTTAGTTTTCTAAGTACTTTAGAACCATTTAGAACCATGATTGCACAGGCCTACTACAGACCCAGTAAGAAAATCAAACAAATACTACATTCAGCAAATGACAAGAGGGATCCTCTCACTGCTGCTGAAGTCTACTGTATACCATGCAGATGTGGACAAGTCTACATAGGGACCTTGTCCACCAAACACAGGATTGCCCAAACATGAATCAAGGAGCATGAAAGGCACGGCAGACTAATTCAACCAGAGAAGTCAGCCATAGCAGAGCACTTGATAAACCAACCTGGACACAGTATATTATTTGAGAACACAGAAATGCTGGACCACTCTAACAACTACCATGTCAGTCTACACAGAGAAGCCAATTTCAAGAGAAATAGGGAAACCATGAAAATGAACAAAATCTGGCTACTAGTATTAAAAACACCCTCTAAAATCAGAACAGTAAACAACACTAAAAAACAGAGGAATTCCAGACAGGAAACAATCAGAGCCAGCTAACACCTCCCAAAAAAGAATTCCCACAGGCAGGAAGAAGCCAGGCTTTGAAGCTGCAAAACCATTGCATGCTAATCAAGCTGGCCAATTGCAATATTCATACTTTTCTCAAACAGCACTTTTGAAGATGGCAATAATAAAACATGCCACTAGGGGACAATCATGAACATCAAATTTGGCATTCTTTGGAAAACGCCATAATTTTATTTAAAAGAACTATTTAATATCAATCAGTGACACAATGAATTAAATGCCACAATTTCTAATATTAAGAACAGCAGTCCTCCCATTTCTAACATTCAATGATAATGAAATAACTTTAAACCTGGGTCAATGAATTGTTAGTAGAAGAGGAGATGGGAAAACTTATGCTCACCATTTCCAAAAGCAGTCTCTGCTGCTTACTTGAAGTTGAAATTAATTTCAAATGTGTGCAAAATTTATTCAGGACTGAACTCTTGCATGTCAAATGAATGATAGTGACTTTCGGAATTCATTTTGAGAGGTTTTTAAAGACTCCCAGGACCCATGTAGCCATGATACATCCAAAGTTGACGGAAGTCCTGTGGATTTGAGCAATAACCATGCCTATCCTCAAGTAGGCAGATAAATGTCAAAACAACCAGACAGTCTGCACATGAAGAATGAAATGCACATTTTCAGTCTGTTTTATGAAGGCATAATTTTAGATATGATTCATCTGGATTTTTTCCTTTGAGTACATTTTGAGAACATTTCATATGATTTTGTTATCCTTATTAAACAAATTCTTGCTATCTGCCACTAAATGAAGTGCAGCCCAAATTGTTAAGTCTACAGTTCATTGTGAGCTCTTGTCATCTATCCTGCTTATTATGATCATGATGGAGATAACTCCACCTTTTGCATTTGGTAAGTGTAAATGGGGAGAATTTCAGTCAGTTTTATTTTAAACTAGTTTTGGTAGCCAGTAGGGGTGGTTGATCCATAAAAAAATTGATTCTAAACTCGTGTGGGGAGGAATCTCCATTGCTGGGTCATCATAGAAATTAATCCAAAAAATTTTCAACCTGTCAATGCCGAGACCTCAACCGAGGACCTAACAAGTGGCCCACCTTGTCCAATTGGACTGCCAGAGGGGGTGCCGTGTGCGCGTGGCCCTTTTGTAGGGCTGTGTGACTGCCCGTGGTCCCGTTACGGCATCTGCTGTCCTGGTGTGCCATCCCTTGGGGGTGCTGGGAATGCATTCGGAGCCGTGGACGTCCCGGAGGTCCCCATGGGGGCCCCGACTCCCCGTTCTGACCTTCCCCTCTGACCCCCATCTCCTTCCCCATCCCTTCCCCTTTACCCTTCCTGCTGTCTGTGATTTTATGTATTTTTTTCTCAATTCTTGTAAACTGCTCCGAGCCTTCGGGGAGTGGCGGTATAGAAGTTTGAGGTTAATAATTAATAATAATAATAAATTTTGCAATTGAAAAGTCATTTCATAACGAAAATTCATTATTATTTCCTGTTAGTTTTCAGCAGGAAAGGAGGTGCCCGCACCTCTTTCCCTGCCAAGGACTAACGCGCATCAAGCCTTGAGTCGTGTTAGTTCTTAGCAGAGAAGGAGGTGCCCGCACCTCTTTCCCTGCCAAGAACTAATGCGACTCAAGCCCTGTCCCACTTTATTTCTTAGCAGGGAAAGAGGTACGGAGGCACCTCCTTCTCTGCTAAGAAATAAAGCGGGACAAGTGTCAAGAGGAGAAAGGAGGGTGCTGAGGAACTACTGTACATTACCCAGAAGCCATAGCGTTAGTGTTCCAAATCTCGTGGGTATATCCAGCCAATAGCAGAGCAGCTCCCAGGATGCAGCCACGCCACATGTGTAATCGTTGGATGATTACAAAGATCCTTAAAAGATTACACGAGTGGCATGCCTGCATCCCGGGAGCTGCTCTGCTATTGGCTGGATATACCCGCGAGATTTGGAACGCTATCACTATCGTTCCTGGGTAATGTAGTTCTGCGGCGGTTCCTGGTTTTCAGGTTTCCATCCGTGGCTTGTCTTGGGAGTTCCGTGAGGACAATGTGCAAGTAAAACACATAGAACACAGTAAAACCAATAAACCCCTAGTTTCATCAACAATACTTCAGAAATATATGAACTATTGAACTACTTCTGGACTACCAGTGTGTGCCTTTTCTGTGCTGCTGCCCTCCAATCTCCTCTCACGAGTTGAGAACTGAGGAGGGGAAAAAATGACCGAATAACGTGCCCTTTAGAAAAATGGTGATCCCGGGTTCGGTTTTGAAACTTCACTTCCAGGTTGGACACTGAGAGTCGATATAGGGTCAAAATAATTTCAAATACCAAATATTATCGGATTTCAAAGTATTTAAATTGGAGATATCCACCCCTAGTAGCCAGCAATGGCCAGGTTTAAATTTTTTCTCCAGTATTTTCTGTTGGTCAAGGAGGAAGAATTTTAATGAGATGCTGTGAATTGTATTTTTATGTTTTAACTGTTAATTGCTAGATGTTTTATATAGTTAGTGCTTTAATTGTTTTAATTGTATTTTATTTATAAACCTATGTAAACCTCTTCGAGTCGCCTTCGGGCTGAGAGGGGCGGTATAGAAGTGCAGTAATAAATAAATAAATAAATAATTTTCACAGAATTAATCCCAAACTATTCTGTCTAGGATTTTTTTTCCTCGCAGTTTCCCAAATTCAAGAAACATATTTTTGATCTTTTTCAAATATTTTCCAAACATTCTAATATACACGATCAGTTAGGCAGTGGTAGACTTCCCCTCATTCTGGAGTGAATCCAGAAAGGGGTTTAAAATTGGGTTACTAGATTTGTAGTTTAACCAAGCCCATACTGATTTTGAGTGTTTGTTTGCCCAAGGAAAAGATTGGGTTACTAGATTTGTAGTTTAACCAAGCCCATATTGATTTTGAGTGTCTGTTTGCCCAAGGGAAAGATTGGGTTACTAGATTTGTAGTTTAACCAAGCCCAAACACACTTTGAGTGTTTGTTTGCCCAAGGGAAATATTGGGTTACTAGATTTGTAGTTTAACCAAGTCCAAACTGATTTTGAGTGTTTGTTTGCCCAAGGAAAAGATTGGGTTACTAGATTTGTAGTTTAACCAAGTCCAAACTGAATTTGAATGTTTGTTTGCCCAAGGGAAATATTGGGTTACTAGATTTGTAGTTTAACCAAGTCCAAACTGAATTTGAATGTTTGTTTGCCCAAGGAAAAGATTGGGTTACTAGATTTGTAGTTTAACCAAGCCCAAACTGATTTTGAATGTTTGTTTGCCCAAGGAAAAGATTGGGTTACTAGATTTGTAGTTTAACCAAGCCCAAACTGATTTTGAATGTTTGTTTGCCCAAGGAAAAGATTGGGTTACTAGATTTGTAGTTTAACCAAGTCCAAGCTGATTTTGAGTGTTTGTTTAGGGAAATATTGGGTTACTAGTAGTTTAACCAAGTCCAAACTGATTTTGAATGTTTGTTTGCCCAAGGAAAAGATTGGGTTACTAGATTTGTAGTTTAACCAAGCCCAAACACACTTTGAGTGTTTGTTTGCCCAAGGGAAATATTGAGTTACTAGATTTGTAGTTTAACCAAGCCCAAACTGCTCCACAAAGGACCACGTGAAAGCCCAAGGAGACAAAGGGAGCTCCAAAGTTTTGTGTTTTCCCAAGGAATTTAGTATCAGCAAATGGGAGTTATGGTTTTCAAAGGCTCAGAATTCAGACCCCAGGATAAAATAAACCCTTAAAAGTAGTATTCCCTGCTTCAAAAAGGGAATTAACAAGTACAACAAAGGAGAAATTGTTGCCAACCCAGTCCATGCGCTGCCCATCCATCCCAAACCCCAACTGCAGCAACAATACACAAGTGGCTGGCCAGCCAGTCAGCCAGGCAGCCACGGCAGGCAAAAGCCCTTCTTCTCTGCTTGCAACCTCCCTTTCCCTTCTCCCTTCCCTTCCTGGCTCCAAACGAGCCCAGTCCTTTTCTTCCACCCAGTTGCTTTCTTCCACCCAAGCAGCTACTAGTAGCAGCTAGCTAGCCTCTTTCTCGTTTGTCTCCCTGGTTCAAAATGAAGCCATGAGGCATGCGCCACCAATGGCGCCCGTGCCGAAACCTATCTACGCTCCTCCTGAGGTGTGTTTTCCTCTCATTGCCTGGAGGCAAGCAACCAATGAGGAGAAAGCACAAAAGCACCTCGCGAGGGGCAGAAATATAATGCCGAACCCTTATCGAAAATGGTGGCGGCAGCTTCAAAATGGCAAATTCACTTCCGGGTTTCTTAAATCGTCTCGACATCGCTTCAAAAGCGGATTTAACCCGAATTCATACCGAATTACAGGGATTCCGACCGGACCTACCCAGGCCTAATAATAACTGGTTGTTTGCCCTTGTCACATACTAATGCAGTTATAGCATTTCTGGCATGGCACAAATGACAGAACTTGGCAAACAAGACAGACTCAGGGAGATGTCAGCTATTGTCAAGATGGCATTGATCAGGCCAACTAAAACAGAACAGCATACAGCTGAGTCATTCATTCTTATTTTACACTGACATTGGCACACTGCAGAACTTGCAACCTACAATTCAGAGAATGCTTTCTGGGAATGATGGAACTTGCTGTCCAACACAGATGGACACCAAGTTTATTATTTATTTATTTATTTATTTATTTATTTATTTATTGGACTTGTACGTCGCCACTCCCCGAGGGCTTGCAGCGGCTCACAGTCCTAAAACATACAGAAATAAAACCAACAAATGAGTTAAACTAATGAACAGGATTTTTCGTCTTAGCAATCAAAAGCTAGCCGGAAAAATGGGTCTTGCAGGCCTTGCAGAAAGCTAGTAAATCCTGCAAGGCCCGCACTTCACTTGGGAGGGTATTCCAAATTGCAGGCGCAATCACGATGTAAGGCGAATAGCTTTGAGGCTCAGCACTTCAAGGAGGTTAAGTTGCTCAGAACGGAGTGATCTCAGGGGTTGGTAGGGGGTGAGACGGTCCCTCAGATACAGCGGCCCCAGACTATGCAAAGCCTTGAAAGTTAACACCATCACCTTGAAGGTGATCCGGTGCACGACTGGAAGCCAATGGAGCTACTGAAGAATAGGTGTCATATGACATCTCACTGGGGTTCCAGTGAGAAGTCGAGCAGCGGCATTCTGGATGAGCTTAAGTCTCCGGATCATGGACAAGGGCAGGCTGATGTAAAGGGCGTTACAGTAGTCCAGTCTCGAGATGACCGTGGCTTGGAGCATCGTGGCCAGGTTGTCCCTGGATAGGTAGGGGCCAGACGCCTAGCTTGCCGCAGTAGGAAAAAGGCGGTTTTGCTGACGCTGGAGACCTGGGCTTCCATCAATAGCAACGGGTCTAAAACAACATCCTTTACTGAGGATGTCGGGCGCAGTGCCTCATCATCCAAGCTAGGCAGTTGGGCCTCCCCACCCACCGGGCGGCCCAGCCACAGTATCTCCGTCTTTGCTGGATTCACCCTCAATCTACTGGCACGCAGCCATCCAGGAACGGCTTCAAGGCACTGTTGGAAACAAGAGAGTTTGGAGTCCAGTCGGCCTTCCATCCTCAGAACAAACTGGGTGTCATTCGCGTACTGATAACATTCCAGCCCAAAGCTTCGAACCAGACTAGCAAGTGGCCGCATATAGATGTTAAATAACAAAGGGGAGAGAATAGCACCTTGAGGGAACCCACAGGTAAGTGGAGCCCTCTCGGAAACCATACCTCCCCTTTCCACTCGCTGACCCCGGTTGTGGAGAAAGGACCAGGCCCGGATTAGACTCTTCGGCCGCCTGAGGCCAAGACGCCCCGCGCCGCCCCCCCAGGACGCAGAAAGCCATGCCCCCAGGGCACAGAAAGCCAGCAGCCCGGCTGTGCAGCAGCCCCGGCCGTGCGGCTCCATCGCCTTCTCCTCCTGCGACCGGAAGGAGGGCCCAAGGAGGTGGACGGAAGCCGCGCAGCATGGCCCCACGGCTTCCGTCCACCTCACGCCTTCCTTACGGTCATGGGACGGGAGGAGGTGGACAGAAGCCGCACGGCACTGCTTGTGGGGCTTCCGTCCGCCGCCTCCTCCACCTCCCGTGACCGAAAGGAGGGCGCGAGGAGGAGGGCGGGACTTCCCTTCCTCCTCATGCCTTCCTTTCGGTCGCGGGAGGTGGAGGAGGCAGCGGACAGAAGCCCCACGAGCAGTGCCACGCGGCTCCGTCCACCTCCTCCCGCGACCGAAAGGAAGGCGCGAGGAGGATGAAGGGAAGTCCTGCCCTCCTCCTGGCCACCTGGGCCGCCCCTTGCAAAGGAAGGAGGCCAGGAGGAGGAGGAGGAAGGGAAGCCCGCTGGCAGGCATGCGTGCACATGCATGCATGCCCGCCGGTGGGGTGAAGCTTCCCTTTCTCCTCCTCGCCGCCTCCTTCCTTTGCAAGAGGGCGAACCTGGCGAGGGGAGGGCGCACTTCCCTCCTCCCCGCCCCCTCGCAGGACTCTCCCCTGCCCTCTCCTGAGGTATGATGACTCTCTCGGGAGAGGGCGGGGGAAAGCGCCTGCGAGGGGCGTTTTAAAAAAATTATGTTTCCGGGGTCAAATCTGCTGCCCCCAAAACCTGCCGCCTGAGGCCATGGCCTAGTCTGGCCTTATGGGTAATCCGGGCCTGGAAAGGACCACAGCCATTTCAAGGCTGTTCCCCTGACTCCAGCAACGGCAAGGTGGTGGGCCAAAAGATTGTAATGGACTGTATCAAAAGCTGTATCAAAAGTTGGGGAAGGTTGGCTGAATGATTCACAATTCTTCTGGGCCTGATCACAATGATTAGAACAGAAGCAGTGTTTGGCTGTAGATTGAGTGTTTGTCCAGGTTAGTTTTTACTTTCCAAAAGCTATGAGAAAGTTACAGTCCTTGTGGCATTTTCATGTTGTTTATCCAATGTTTCAGAACATGTAAGGACATGTAATGTTTATATATCCATCTCCTCCTTATTCATCTTGATTTTCCATTTTCATCACCTTGAGGCTACTAAACCTCTCTCTCTCTCTCTCTCTCTCTCTCTCTCTCTCTCTCTCTCTCTCTCTCTCTCTCCAGGGTTAGTTCTAGACTGCAGGCTGGCTTTTAAATCTGTTTTGCCCTCTGTACATAGAAATCTCAAACATGGGTAGCTGGAATAATGGACAATGAAGAGATGGAGCAGAGTCCCCTAGCTGTTTGCTTGTGCTTTGAGAACTAAGCAGCAAAGCCCCTTCCACCATAGAAAACAATCCACTCCCAGTCACCAGTGATACAAATGGATAGCAATGCCTTAAGCTAGGTATTTTGAGACATGTGTTGCTGCATTTCCAAAGTGGAAAGACGCGAAATAGCTTCCAGGCTCAATTATTTGTAAAGAAGGCTCTGGCAAATCCAGGACAAATTCACCAACCAAGTTGTTTGTCTTGTTTTCCATTCAACTCAGTGTACAACACCGCACACCTGGAATATTTATCATGATCATATTTAATTTCAGGCTATTGATATGCTAATTCCAAACATGTTTCTGTAGATATGAAGCTCTGGTAAACATTGTTGATGGGTTCCACTATCAAAATTCATTTTTAATAAATAAATTCACTGTGGCAGTTTTAAACCTTGGGGCAGTAAAAGGAAAGTACTCCTTATCAATTCTGCATGTGATTTTTTTTTTTTGCATAACAATTGTTTGTTCCGTAGCAGGAAAGATGAAACTCACGTGAAATCCATGTAATTTATTTATTTATTTACAGTATTTTTACCCCGTTCTTCTCACACACACCCGGGGGACGACGACTCAGAACGGCAGCAAATACACAAAATCGCCAAAAACATACAAATTGTAACAGAGCAATTAATTAAAAACAAAATCCAACAATCAATTAAAATAACAATTAAAACAATGTTCAATCCACACATCCAATAGCTAAAGCAGTAAAACGGTGTCCTCATCTCTGTCATCAAGCCAGTCCATTCCAGTTAAAGTGCTGCTATGTCAGTGTGTAAAGGTTTGGTCCCACAACCGAGATTTTACCTTTTTTCTGAATGCTAGGTGGGATGGGGTCGATCGTATTTTGCTTGGCAGCGCATTCCACAGGCACAATGATTTTAATCAACTGGGGCACTGGTTTCTTGATTTACAAGAACTATTCTGTGCAATAAGAACCATTATAATGCAAGCAAAGTGTATAACACAACTATAAACCATCTACTACCTGGCTGCTGTACTGTCTAGGAATTTGAAATATAATCAGAGTTCTAATGGCAAGGACATAGACTCTCTCTACCAAGGGATTGCTTCTTGCCTTCCTTTAGAGGCTTGGGGCTCCTAAGGACCAAGCTGGACATCAGTGTTTCCAACATATAACATTTTAAAAAATCCAGGGGCACACCACCAACCAAATTGACACAAAATGACACTCTAACACAGTATAGAACGGCTGGGGCGTGGTGGCCTGCTGGGAGCAGCTGCTGGGAGTGCCAAAGCCAGGGGTGGAGGAGGAGCCAGGCCGCGCCATGCCATGCCACGCCCCTCCCCTCCCCCCAGCTTCAGCTCTCCCACATCTTCTCCAGCCTTGAGGGGGCAGTGCCAAGCCAGCGGTGGCAGAGCCAGCACAATGCTGGCTTGGCACTGTCCCCTCAAGGCTGGAGAAGCTGTGGGAGAGCAGAAGCTGGGGAGGGGGCGGAGCCAGGCCGCATCATGCCCGCCCCTCCCTCGGCTTCAGCTCTCCCACATCTTCTCCAGCCTTGAGGGGGGCAGTGCCAAGCCAGTGGTGGCAGAGCCAGCACAATGGTGGCTTGGCACTTTCCCCTCAAGGCTGGAGAGCTGTGGGAGAGCTGAAGCTGGGGGAGGGGGAGGAGCCAGGCCGCGCAATGCCCTGCCCCTCCCCCCGGCTTCAGCTCTCCCATGGCTTCTCCAGCCTTGAGGGGGCAGTGCGAGCAAGGGGCAGGAGTCATGGCCCCCATCCCCGGCGCCGCTCTCCACCATGACTCCTGCTCTTTGCTCGCTGAAGCCGTGCAGAGGAGGAGGAGCATGAGTGGTGGATGGGCTTCAGTGAGCGGGGCTCCTCCTCCGCACAGCTTCAGTAAGCGAGGGACGGGAGTCATGGCGGATTGGAGGCTGGCTGGGGAAATGGCCGAAGGAGGCGGTGCCCTGGCCCCTTCTTCTTTTTCTTCACCGCCGCCTGGCCCTTTCTCCTCCTCCCCCAAGCAGCAGGAGTTTGGCAGGAGGAGGGGGGAAGGAAGGGGGCAGAGAGCTTTTCTCGCGGCACAGCAGGAGGTCCGTCATGGCACACTACTGTGCCGCCTCACAGCGGTTGGGAAACACTGCTATAGATAACTCAAACAGGCTTTATTGATTAACATGTGAGTTATCTGCACTCAGGCACTTTGCTTTGTTCCCCAAAAGGATAAAGAAAAATACTTTACAGTTTCTTAGTTGCTTGGGTCCTGGGGGCTTCCGCTGGATGGCTCTCCAAGTCCTCTCTGTCTTTATGGTCTCGAGGTAAGGACACTTGAGACCCAGCCAGCTGGCTTATACACTGAAGGTATGGGACCTTCCTCTGGATGCCAGCCGACTAGTTTGAAGGCGCCTGGGTCTCGTCAGAGCTACCCAACCGTCCAGTATGTTGGGCTTTCTGTATGAGACCCAGGGAAAGTCTTTGTCTTGTGTTGAGAGGTGGCTTGACCAAGGATGGCCCTGGCAAACCTTCAGATATGTCCTCTTTTGGAGAGATCCAGGAAAAGCTCTGTAAAAAAATGGCTAGCTTTCCAAGTCCCTAGAAAAGGGGTGGAACAAACTTAATTGGGCTCTGTTAACAATGATTGACAGGTGTAAAGAACCAATCAATGCAACCAAACCTTTGCAAAAGTAAACAGGCTTGCAGAAACACAATATAACAGTGCAAACCTTTGCAACTTAAAGTTTTGCATACAAGTGGCGCTTGCTGTGCCGTCACATGTATATTATACAGATACCTTTGAGATTTAATTGCAATTTGTGGGTTCTTCTTTTGTCAGTGCAGCTTGACAATGTGTCAAACAATTCAGCTACAAAGCTCTACAGCAAGGTATACGGAATGGAATAAAATCCGAAGTTAACAAATATGTCAAAACAACTGTTCAAAACTATCTAAAATCTCTTGAGAATACCTTGGAAAGGTCATTGAAAAATGGTGACCCATTTCGTAGGTGGGAATTTCTTTTAGACTAATTTGAATGCATCTGGTTTTGAAAATAAATGATACTTTTAGATGTCCTTGTTATATGTTATGGCAGAAAAGAACATTATACAGGTTGAGCATCCCCTGGCAGGATTTCTGCAATCCAAAATACTTCAAAAAACAAAATTGTCTATATAGGTAGGTGATTGAGACAGCTTGTTTTCTAACGGTTCAATGTATACAAAGATTGTTTCATGAATAAAATTAGTTTAAGATATTAAAAATAATTTTGGACATGTGAATAAGGAGTATATGTGAATAAGGAGTATATGAAGCACACACACACACAAATACAAATATTCCAAAATCTGTCATCTGATACTCTACCTCAGGGGTCGGGAACCTTTTTGACTCAAGAGAGCCATGCAAGCAAAATATTTGGAAATTTATTTCAGTGAGAGCCATATAACATATATAATATATTTTAAGACTGAATTCAACTAAATGTGAGCATACACATACATACAATGAGAAAAGGATTCCCTGGCAGAATGACGGGACACTTCAGACCTGGCTCTGCAAAAGGCATGCTCAGGACTCTGGGAAGGAAGAGAAGACGGATGGAAGGAAGGGGGAAAGGAAGAAAGAAAGAAAGATAGAGGAAATAAAGGAGGGAGGGGGAGAGGAAGAAAGAAAAGAACGAACTATGGAAAATGAAGAAAAGAAAATCAGGAGAGACATAAAAGGGGGAAAAAAAGAAAGAAAGGGGAAGGGGAAGGAAAAGGGTGCAGAAAAGAAAGGAAAGGGAGTGTGGAAAAAGTAAAATAATGAAGGGAAAAGAAAAGAAAGAAGGGGGAGAGAGAGGGAAGTGAAAAGAAAGGAAGGAGATGGAAAGGAAGACTTGGGGAAAAGAATAGAAGAGGAAGGAAGGAAGGAAGGAAGCAGGAGGGCGGGAGAATGGAGGAAAAAAAGGAAGGGGAGAGAGGGAGGGAAAAGGAAGGAGAGAAGGAAAGGGTGAAGGGGAGAAAGAAAGGAAGGAAGAGGAAGGAAGAGGGAGAATGGAGGAAAGAAGGAAGGGGAGAGAGGGAGGGAAAAGGAAGGAGAGAAGGAAAGGGTGAAGAGGAGAAAGAAAGGCAGGAAGAGGAAGGAAGAGGGAGAATGGAGGAAAGAAGGAAGGGGAGAGGGCATTTGCAGCACTTTTGCGTCACTCCTCCCCACTGCATACTGGGACACCGAGGCCCGGGCTGCTCTGGAGAGCCAGATGAAATCATGAAAAGAGCCCCATCTGGCTCCCGAGCCATAGGTTCCCTACCCCTGCTCTACCTGTATATCTTCTCAGGTTGTGTTTAGTTTTTTGGCTTAACAGTTCAATTCTAAATGCCAAACTAAGGATATTTCTTCTCTATGATGAGGCATGCACTGTACTATCATCGAGACTGCTGATATTTTGCAATGCAGTAAACAAGTAAGGGGACATTTCTCTGTTTCATTTGAGAATCACTATTAATGTATCTATGAGTCATAATGGTTTCATACCACTTATCTGCCAGGACTTCATTATGTGGAATCCTGAAACCAATAGTTTGATGAGGTGTTTAGAATTCTCTGCTAGGCAGCAATAATGCCATCCATCCAGGATGTCAAGCAGAGCAGCTGAGCAAAGACTTCTAAATGCATCACACCACATACTAATAATGCTATAGTTCTACTTTAACTGCCATGGCTCCATACTATGGAATCTTGAAGCTTGAAGTACGAGGGCGGGTCAATAAGTCAGTGACTTTTTGAATGAAACACAGGTTTTTGGATAAAAAACCATTTTATTTTTCAACGTAGTCTCCTTTGAGCTCTATACACTTTGTCCAACGTTTCCCCAATTTTTTTATTCCTTCCAAAAAATAAGATTTGTCGAGGACATCAAAATAGGTATTTGTTTGTGAGATGATTTCATTGTTGGAGTCAAATCTCTTTCCACCGAGCTATTTCTTCAGGTTTGGAAACTAGAAATAGTCACTTGGGGCTAAATCCAGAGAATAGGGCGGATGAGGGAGCAATTCATATCCCAATTCCTGGATTGTTGCCATGGCAACTGCACATGTGTGCATGGTCGATTGTGAGCAAGCGCGGCGCCCATCTTGCGGAAAGCTTTCTCATACCCAAGTGATCATTTCAAATTGAAACCACTGAGCCACGTGAGACGCCTATGGCTTCCACAATCTCTCGCACTTTCAATCTCCGATCGGCCAACAACATATCGTGAATTTTTTCAATTGTTTCGGGTGCAGAGACCTCAACTGGGCATCCAGATTGTTCGGCATCTTCCGTGGTTGTACGGCCACAACAAAATTCAGTAAACCACTTTTTTACCATTGAAATTGATGGTGCAGAGTCCCCATAGTATTTATCAAGCTTAGCCTTGGTTTGAATAATGTTTTTTCTGCAAAAAGTAATGCATAATGAGCACACAAAATTCACTTTTTTCCATTTTCTCCTCAAATCACATGGTAGTCTGCTATTAGTGGCTGTCAAGCACAAACTAAATGACGCAGCTTGTTCAAATTTTGACAGGAGTCAACTGACAGATGCCTGTTGACAGGAGCAGTGTTGCCCTTTCAGTTAAGAGGCGGGAAATTCAAAAAATCACTGACTTATTGACCCGCCCTCCTATAGAGGGGAAGAGCTCTGTTGTTTTTCTTTTAATATAATCTTTATTGAAAGATTTCTTTATACATAAGGTTAAAAGATATTGGGTTAAAAACCGATCGACGAAAGGAGAAATAGAGATACAGGGGAAAGAAAGGAAAGGAAAAGAAGAGAGAAAAGTCGTTAAAAAATAAGAATAATAAAAAGAAAGATTAATATAGTTTTTGGTCCTACTGCCGGGCTGCTTCGAAATGAGGCTTCTCATTTTCTCTCTTCAGAGTCTTTTTAAAAAAAAGTTCTTCTCTTCAATCTCCCCTTCTTTTCTGTATTCTCGTATTTTGTGTATAAGAGGATTCTAATATTCTGTTTCTCTTATATTCTATTATAGTGATTCTTGTACTTTTTTTGTTTTTGCCTTAAATATTCTGTAATCAAAGTCCAATCTGTCTCTTTCTCGATTTTCCCTTTATATTTTTGTAACAGGTAGGTTAATCTATCCATGTTTCTTATTTCCATAATCTTTTTATCCCAATCATCAATTCTGGATAAAAATGTTTCACAGATGGCATTTGACACAACACAAATTGGGCAAATGTCACACACCGGCCAAGAACCAGGGCCCTTTAAATATTCACAGAACCATGGCTGGAAATAACAGTCTATTTATTGAAGTAAACAATGTCCAAAATGATAACAATAAACATGAAAATAGCCAAGGCAAAAAGCATTTGAGAAAATCCCAGGAAATGTTCCCAAATGTTCCCAGGCTAATTAAGTTGCAAGGCCTCTGAATATAAATCCACTAAGAAGCAACAGAGCCTTAAACTAGGATAGTCCCAAAAAGACAAGCTCAAAGTTCTGTCATGAAAGTCCAAAAAACCATGAAACCAGGAGTTCATGGAACTCCTTGCAGTAGAATCGAAAGTTGACCAGGAACTGAATTTCAACCTTCACAGGGCTAATAACAAGATCTCAACATTCTAACATTTCCCTCCCTTTTCCCTGGGAAAGTAACAGCTGTGGCTAGAATCAGAGACCCAGGTGTCTCAATTCCCGCCCACTGGACTCTCAGAAAAACTAAATTCACTTAACTGCTTTTCCAGAGTTCCATCACCTTGGCCCTGCACTGAAAATCACACAGATCCCTGCACATCACCACAACCACAACCCACAACCCCTGAAGCCACAGAAGCCACAGGCCCAACAGCAAATACTATAAAAATATAAATTCAAACTGTTGGAAATGTGAAGTAATAGAGGGAACCTTCTATCACATGTGGTGGAACTGCAAAAAAAGCGAGAGACTTTTGGAAGGAAATACAGGAAAACTTTCAAAATATATTAAAATTTAATATACCATTCAAACCGGAACTATTCCTATTGGGAGTAACTGAACAAAGAATGGAAAATAATATAGATGAATTCCTTTTTCTATCAATGACTGCTGCCAGATTATGCTATGCAAAAATATGGAGAAAAAACGAACTACCTAAAATTGAGGGGAAGAGCTCTCTAGCAGAGTACTTCAGTGCTTCAAAAAAACTACCGCCATGGGTTTCCATATGATTCAGACCTGGCAGATGAAGTAGAACCATGGTAATGTGAAAATGCCTTGATTTGATTTAGGAGTGGAATGAAAGAACTCTTTATCGCAGTGGAATAAGCAAAGTATACACTTTATGTGTAATAAAATAATAAACAATAAGCACAGAAACAGAACTTTTGGACATGCAATGAGAAATGTTTTCTACTTATCGAGTATACCAGGGGTGCCCACACTTTTTCAGTATGCGAGCTACTTTTAAAGCAACCAAGTCAAAAAGATCTACGTGTTCGTCTCCCGCTCCCTCCGGAGGCCCCACCTTGCGCTCCCTCCGGAGGCCCCACCTTGTGCTCCCTCCTTCCCGCAATGCCCCGCGGGCAGAAGATGCGGCGCGTGGGCGGAAGGCGGCACCAGGACCGCATGCGCGGTGGCAAGAGCAGCATGTGCAGGGTGCGCGCGCGCAGGGCAGAAGCACCCCATCCGGCTGCGATTGACCTCATTTGGTCTTGTGATCGACAAATCGATCGTGATCGACTTCCTGGGCAGCCCTGGTGTATACTCATATATAAGTTGACCTTATTTATCAGTTGAGGGCCGGTTTTGGGGTCAAAATTGTGGATTTTGATATGGATAAGTCAAGGATCATTCTATAGAGTACCATCTCAGATGTTGGCATCATTTCCCTGCACAGGCATTCGAAAAGAGTCAAAGTGGTGCCACAATGGAGAGAGTAGAAGAGGTTGGTGATTCTTTTGGGTTCTCCCAGGACCAACTAAGCCAGGGGTTATCAAACTGGTACACCATCCCTCAGACTGTTTGGGGTGTGGGTGGGTATAGTTTGAAAAGAAAACATGAACAAATTCCTGTGCACACTGCACATATCTTATATGTAGTGCAAAAAACATGAAAGAACAATACAATACTTAAAATGAAGAACAATTTTAACCAATAGAAATCTGGCAGTATTTCAGTGGGAAGTGTGGGACTGCTTTTGGCTGATGTGATAATCAAATTAATTAGGTTACTTGTTGTGTGCTTTCAAGTCGTTTCAGATTTAGGGCAACTCTTAGCCAAAGTCTTGGTTAGTGTTTCCCAACCGCTGTTCCGCAGCACACTACTGTTCTGTGACAGATCATCTGGTGTGCTGCGGAAAAGTCTCTTCCCCCTCTTTCTCCCCCTCCTGCCGAACTCCTGCTGCTGCTGCTTGGAGGAGGAGGAGGAGGAAGGGCCGGGCGGCAGCGAAGAAAAAGAAGAAAGGGCAGGGGCACCGTCCTCTTCGGCCATTTCACCAGCCAGCCTCCAATCGAGGGAGGGCGGGGAATGGAGGCGGAAATGGAAGTGCGCTTGTCTGGGCGCATGTGCACTTGGTCCCGGGGGTGAAGGAAGCGAAGGAGCCAGCTGCTTTCGGAGGCACCCCAGCTCGGCCCTGCTGCATCCCAGGTGAGGCCCCAGGCCACCCTTCCCCGCGGCCCGCCCCCCCCAAAGCCCCTTGGGGAGGAAGGGCTTCAAAGGGGAGAAGGGGCATTCCTTCGCAGGGGGAAGGGTCAGGGCCTGGCAGAAAGACCCTCGGAGGAAGGAAAGGCAGGTGGGATTCCGTGAGGGACCCCCTCGCCAGCCTTCCTCAGCCTTCCTCCCAAATGTCAAGGTCTATTTCCCCTGAACTCTATCTGCGTTTCAGTACTTTCAGTACTTTCTGTTGGTAATGAGAGTTTAATATGCCAAGTTTGGTTCAGTTCCATTGTTGCAAGAGTTCAGGATGCTCTTTGTGTTAACTATAAATCCCAGAAATTGTAACTCCCAAATGTCAAGGTCTATTTTTCCCAAACCCCACCTGTGTTCACATTTGTGCGTATTGAGTATCCATGCCAAGTTTGGTCCTGATCCAACATTGTTTGAGTCCAGAGTGCTCTCTGGATGGAGGTGAACTACAACTCCAAAACTCAAGGTCAATGCCCACCAAACTCTTATAGTATTTTCTCTTGGTTATGGGAGTTCTGTGTGAGAAGTTTGATTCCATTCCATCATTGGTGGAGTTCAGAGTGCTCTTTGATTGCGGGCGAACTATAACTCTATGTTGTGTTCATCGAAACAGGCCCGGGTTTCACACTGAGTGTATAAATACATTTAAAAACATATTAACTATATGTTTTACTGTGTTAAAGTGTCATTTTGGTTGGTGGTGTGCCCCAGGATTTTGTAAATGTAAAAAGTGTGCCGCGGCTCAAAAAAGGTTGGGAACCACTGGTCTAGGGCAAGGACAGGGTAAATTACCTTGGAGGGCTGCATCCGGCCCATAGGTCTATGTTTGGGGTCCCCTGAAATAAGCGCTTGCCTTTCCCCACTCTACTCAGAGAAGGGGATGGTTCCCTTTTTAAAATAAGAGTTAAGGTACAGTATTTACATTGACCCTTGGATAAATCAACCTAGGTTATTTGGGACAATTTGTTTGACTAACATTTATAGAATTATACTTAACTATATACATTATTTCTTAAACTTACATTTTAAAACATTTTAAAGCATTTTTAGGCTTGTCAAAATACATTTTTATAATTTTATGCCATGCTCTTAATTTTTAAGGTAACAAATAACAATCAAGTAACTGCCATTTTTCACAATGAACTTTTTTTGACACAGCCTCTTTAATACCAGTTGTAATAAATGACTTTTTCCAGTTTTGTAGAAATTACTTTCAAAAATTACCTTTTGAAGTAAATGTCAGCAATGATGATGTTAATGGATTTATAAGTAACAAGATGGGCGAACCATTTCTGTTTTAGCTGAGAATAACAAGTGCATTGAAACACCGAGAAAGTCCACATTAACTGATCCCAATGTAGTATTAATGTTGTTAGTAGTAATTTAAAACTCCCAGTCTTTTAAGTCATCAAGGTAAATATAAAATAAAACTCCCAATGGCCAAATGCTACAATCTTGCACAATTTCAAAATGAGAGGTCCAAATTAACATGTATTTTCCTTCCCATTCTTCTTTGTAACTTTAAAAGCAACTTAATGGTTTGGTAATTTGAATGAATTTTAATTCTTTTAGGGCAGTTCTAGAGAGGAATCAGTACATAAGAACATAAGAAGAGCCATGCTGAATCAGACCTCAGCCCATCTAGTCCAGCATTCTGTATCACACAGTGGCCCCCAGTTGTACATGGGGATCTCGAGCAGAAGGGAGGGCAAAACCTGACCTGCTCCCGACCCCCCACAACCAGTACCCAGGAAATCCTGCCTACCTCAACCAACTCCGAGGTGGCACTTGAATGTCCTTTTCAGTAACTACCGATACACTTGGTATCCATGAATCTGTCTAATCCTGCCTTGAAGTTGTTCAGGCTGACAGCTGTCACAACCTCTTCTGGAAGTGAGTTCCATAACCCAATGACCCTCTGGGTGAAGAAATATTTCCTTTATTAGTCCTAATTTTCCTACCTTGGAGCTTCAGGAGTGCCCTCTAGTCCTAGTGTTTTGTGACAAAGAAAATATTTTTTTCTTTATTCACCTTTTCTATCCCATGCATGATTTTATACACTTCGATCAAGTCACCTCTTAAACGCCGTCTTTCAAGGCTGAAAAGACCAAGGCGTTGCAACCTGATTTCATAAGGGAGCCGCTCCATCCCTTGGATCATTCTTGTTGCCCTTTTCTGTACCTTTTCCAGTTCCGTTATATCCTTCTTAAGGTGCGGAGACCAGAATTGTACACAGTACTCCAAATGTGGCCTTACCATCGATTTGTAGAGAGGTAATACAACATTTGCTGACCTATTTTCGATTCCCTTTCTGATCATGCCTAGCATAGAATTTGCTTTTTTTCACTGCTGCTGCGCACTGGGTAGACATCTTCATTGAGCTGTCCACCAAGACCCCAAGATCCCTTTCCTGGTTTGTCTCGGAAAGCTTTGACCCCATCAATTTGTAGGTGTAGTTGGGGTTCTTGCCCCGATGTGCATGACTTTACACTTGTTTAGGTTAAAATGCATTTGCCACTTTGTTGCCCATTCACTCAATTTCGAGAGATCTTTCTGGAGCTCTTTACAATCAGTTTCATTTTTAACTACCCTGAACAGTTTAGTGTCGTCTGCAAACTTTGCTACCTCAGAATTCACTCCTACGCCCAGATCATTAATGAATAAATTAAAAAGTAACGGACCCAAAACTGAACCTTGGGGTACGCCACTTCTCACCTCTTTCCACCCAGAGAAATGTCCGTTTATTACCACCCTTTGTTTCCTACAGTTTAGCCAGGTTCCAATCCAGGACAAGACCTGTCCCCTGATTCCATGGCTGAAGAGCTTATTTAGGAGCCTTTGGTGAGGGACTTTGTCAAAAGCCTTTTGAAAGTCAAGGTAAACAATATCAATTGGGTCCCCTTCATCTATGTGTTTATTTACACCCTCAAAGAATTCTAACAAGTTAGTAAGACATGATTTGCCTTTGCAGAAACCATGTTGATTTTCTTTCAGCAATGCCTGTTCTTCTATGTGCCTAGTAATTTTTTCTTTAATAATGGTTTCCATCACTTTGCCTGGAACTGAGGTTAAACTGACTGGTCTATAATTTCCTGGATCACCTCTGGATCCTTTCTTGAAGATTGTTGTTACATTTGCCTCCCTCCAGTCCTCGGGTACAGTGCCTGATCTTAGAGTAATTTGTCAGTGGTTCTACACCAGGGGTGGGCAACCTACAGCCCACGGGCTGGATGTGGCCCAGCAGCCGATTCTATCTGGCCCGGGGAGAAGGGCGTCGGGGGGCGGGGGCCAAGAGGAAGGGGTGCCGCTGCCGCCATCCCATCACGGGCTCTGTGGGGCCTGTGTCGGCAGACAGGACAAAGGAGCAGTGGCTTTGGAGTGCCTGCCATCCCTGGAGGCGATCCGGGCCTGCAGCGGGAGCCTGCGGCGGTTGATCACCCTGGCAACTTGATTGTCTTCCGGGTCGCCAGAGCGATCAGCTGCCTCAGATCGCCGACTGCTCCCCCTGCAGGCCCAGATTGCCTCCAGGGATGGCAGGCACTCCATAGCAGGGTGATCAGCTGGGGAATGGCTGGGGGCGAGAGCGGGTAGAGGCCTGCAGCCTCCAATTGCCTGCTGCTCTGCTCTCCTCTGCTGCGGCAGCGGCTGGGTCCGCCTTGCCATCCTCTGGGCTGGGTCCATTGGGCCATTCCATCTTGGTTCGCACCTTGTCTTCTTGAATTTAATTTAATTTAATTTTAGTGGTTTTTATTATTATTTTATAATCATTTTCTAATAATTATGTAATTATATAATAAATAATATAATATAATGTTATATTATATTATAATTTCAATATATTATAATGTCTATATATATACTATAATATAATAATTATGATATTAATACTAATAATATATGAATATTTCTTGATATATTAATATGTTAATATTAATGATGTGTAATATATAGTAAATATGGTAAATAAATAAATACATTTATTATGTAGATTAGAATGTAGTTCCACCTTTAGGTGTGGCCCTCCATAATATTTTTTGGCTGTCGTGTGGCCCCTTGAAAAAAATAATTGCCCACCTCTGTTCTACACTGACAAATAAAGCAGGCGAGAACCAGCACCTGAAATGTCCGTTCCAGCCCATTTTGTTGCTTAATAGGAATGCCATGAACCACACTGGTGGTGGGAGGGGATCTCTGCTACACAGCCCAAGTGCCACCATCCTCATGTTTCTGGTTGCGCTAGCTTACCCTGGGGGCTTCTCTTCCAGGTTTTTCGCCCATAAATCTATTATATAAATGGGTTCACGTCATGTGATGTATACCTCAAACAATGAAACCTTACAAGGCAGAAAAACAATACTTGCCAACAGAAATAGGCCTCAAGCAAGGTACGTTTGTAGCAAAGAAACTTTCCCCCCCCCAAAACCTAAAAGGCCCCCAAAACAACGAGTAAAAATAAAACTACATTTACCAGCATCCTCCGGGGCAGCCAAAGACTCACCCAGCCTCTACATTCTGAACAACATGATTGGCTGCCAATAAGGGCGGATTAGCATAACTGCTGCACTAGCCACCCAACATGAAAATTCCAATCCTTAATAAACTGCCAAAACAAAATAAGGAAAAGGCCTGAGCCAATCCCCATCACAAACACCCAAATCACTTCCAACCAAAAATTTACACCCCAAAAAAACACAGACCACGCCCAAAATTGACAGTAAGGCTTCATTAACTTGATTTCCCTAACTAGCCCTCACTTACTGGGAAGCTGTTTACGCTCTAAATTGACAGTAAGACTTCATTAACTTGATTTCCCTAACTAGGCCTCACTTACTGGGAAGCTGTTTACGCTCTGAATTGACAATAAGGCTTCATTAACTTGATTCTCCTGAATTTGTATGGCCTGAATTTACAGTAACCTACCTTGGCACACAGAGCCCCGACCATGCATGATGGGACTTGAAGTACCACCATGGAAAATGGGATTTGTAGTACTTCAAAACCCATCATTCCCCACAGACCACTGTGGCCCAGAACCAAGACCAATAAAGACCCAACTTGGCACACCATGCCCCCCATGACCCACACTCCATCCAACTGCAGTTTAGAGGAGGACACACCGTGGATGATTGGACTTTCTCGCATCTCCTAAAAAGGGCACAGCAACGCGTGCCGGGTACAGCTAGTTACTTATATTTGGATATACCATATTCCTAACACCCCTTGAGTTAAGTTAAGGAAAGTTAGATAGGGAACAATTAAATAAAAGTTGCCCAATTGAACCCAAGAAAATGTGTCTGGTCTCTTTAATTCGGGGGGTGGGCAGGCAACAGATCTTTCCATTGTTGGGCTCCTACCTCCAACCACCTGGGATAAGAACACTCTGGTTTCCTCAGCAGGTGGTTGTCCTATCAGTTGAATAAAACCAGATGAAAGGACTGTTATTTGCATATGCAAGCCTGTGAGAAATTGCCAGGCATATTTGTGTGGGTGGCAGAGAAGATTTGCCATTAAGCGGCTCTTTACATAACAAAAATAATTCCCCACAGTTTCATCAGGTGAGTTATAATCCACCTTCTATCGAGGTCAATGGCATCGCTCTCACTGAGTTTAATGCATCTGGATGGCTCCTGTGTGAATTAAAAATCCTGTGATTACGGAGGTGGAGATTTTAAGATTCTCAAACATTGTATGCAAAATGAAAGGCGTGCTTATGTATTTATTCCTCTGACAACATTTCTCTTGTTTCTTAAGATATTATTGTCAATGGCGTAACGTTTTCATCTGAATTTAGCACCTTGGTGGTTGGTGAATGCATTTTATACATGATTTATGGATCTAGAATGCTATTTACTTTCAGTGATTTGGATAAAGCAAACTCTAATTTCAACATTCCTTTCTATAGTAGCACATTTGCCTAGTAAGTAGGATGGAGTGAACTTTCCTGATTTCATATTGTTCTGTTGTTGGTTGGTTGCCAATGTAGCATAGTAATTTAAGCACTGGGCTACAAATCTCTGCTCAGCCATCAAAACACACTGGTTGACTTTGGGTAAGTCATACACTTTGAGCCTCAGAAAACTCCATGATAGGTTTACTTTAGGAAACCAAAAAACTCAACACAAAGCTACATTTTAGCACCCATATCATGCTTCTCCTTTATCCTGGGGTCCTGATCCAATATTCTTGCAAGGCCATTTGATCTAGCTGCAGTGACACTTAGGGTTGTGTGTGCTTGTAGTGCATGCAGATCAAACCATATGATTTGAAGCATCATTGTGATTGGGTAAACAAGGCAGGAGCAAATGTACCATATTTTTTGCACCATAAGGCGCACCGGCTGATAAGACGCACCTAGATTTTAGAGGAGGAAAATAGAAAAAAAATATTTTTCCTATTTTCCTCCTCTGACGCGACGCTGCTTCGCTCCTCCTGCTGCTCCTTTTCCTTCCCCCCACCCTTTCTTCCCTCGAGCAAAGGGTGGGGGGAAGGAAAAGGAGCAGGAGGCTGCTGCAGCAGCATCAGAGCGTCTGATGCGGACGCTGCTTCGCTCCTCCTGCTGCTCCTTTTCCTTCCCCCACCCTTTCTTCCCTCGAGCAAAGGGTGGGGAAGAGAAAGGCAGGAGGAGAAGGAAGCAGCTGCGCTCAGCAGAGCGTCTGACGCGACGCTGCTTTGCTCCTCCTCCTGCTCCTTTCCCCCCCCTTTGCTCGAGGGAAGAAAGGGTGGGGGGAAGAAAAGGGACGGACCAGCAATGGACCAGAGAAGAGGAGAGGCGGCGACAGAGGCGGCGGTCTCCAGACACTTTTGGTGAGTATATCGCCGTCCCCCCGGCTCCAGCGCCTCCCCCCCCCCTCCCTGCCTGCATCTTCGCTCCATAAGACGCGGCTGATTTTTCTTCCTAATTTGGGAGGAAAAAAACTGCATCTTATGGTGCGAAAAATACGGTACATCAATCATTTCAAAAACACAGCAGAGTTTCCCCCTTGTAGGTATATTGCTACAGTGAATTTAAGTGGACTTCTGAAAACAATGTTTTTGTCATTGTTTATTCGTTCAGTTGCTTCTGACTCTTTGTGACCTCATGGACAAGCCCATGCCAGAGCTCCCTGTCGACTGTGGCCACCCCCAGTTCCTTCAAAGTCAAGCCAATCACTTCAATGACATTTATTTATTTATTTAAAACTTTTGTAACCTGACCTTCTCACCTCTATCGAGGGACTCAGACCGACATTACAGCAAAAATTCAATGCTATACCGTTTAAAAACAACTACAACAACATATTAAAATACATAAAAAACCCAGCATAAAACCACATTGCCACTAAAACAATTCCACTCGATCTGTAAATGTGGTCAATCATTCAGATAGTAGCCAATCTCAGCCTATTCTGGGAAGGCCTGGCTCCACATCCAAGTCTTCACCAGCCTCCTAAAGGACAACAGAGAGGGGGCAGACCTAGCATCATTGGGAGAGAGTTCCACAGCCAAGGGGCGACCACAGAGAAGGCCCTGTCTCTCGTCCCCATCAGTCACGTTTGCGAAGCTGGCGGGACTGAGAGCAGGGCCCCTCCGGAGGATCTTAATGTCCTTGATGGTTCATAGGACAGGTAATCTGGGCCAGAACCATATAGGGTTTTGTAGGTTAAAACCAGCACTTTGAATTGTGCCCGGAAGCTAATTGGCAGCCAGTGGAGCTGGCGCAACAAGGGAGTTGTGTGCTCCCTGTATCCCGCTCCTGTTAGTAACCTGGCTGCCGAACGTTGGACTAATTGCAGTTTCCGAGCAGTCTTCAGAGGCAACCCCATGTAGAGAGCGTTGCAGTAGTCTATTCGGGATGTAACCAGAGTGTGGACCAGCCATCCATATTACCCTTGGTTGGCCTATCTTCCTTTTTCCTTCCAGTTTCTCCAGCATCATTGTCTTCTCTAAGCTTTCCCGTCTTCTCATGATGTGGCCAAAGTACTCCATCTTTGCCTCTAATATCCTTCCCTCCAGTGAGCAGTAGGGCTATATTTCCTGGAGTATGGACTGGTTTGATCATTTTGTGGTCCAAGGCACTCTCAGAATTTTCTTCCAGCACCACAGTTCAAAAGCGCCTATTTTCCTTCTCTCAGCCTTTGTTATGGTCCGGCTGTTTTTGTGGTTGCATCAAACTACAGGTTTTTTATTAAAAAAATAAAATAAAATAAAAAGAATACATTTCACTGAAAGACAGCGCAAAAATCTAATGGTGTCACCTGGTGCGATTCACACCACCCTCACCCCCTTAGTAATGCCACTGTTGGCAAAGAAAGGTTGGACGCTATGAGGCCAATGGGGAAAATACAAAGGAAAGAAGTTTGTAAAAAAAACTTTATGGACACTATGAAACCTGCTTTCTCAATGTGACAATATTAGCTAAATGAAAAGATGCTTTAAACACCCATGACAACAAACATAACCTGAAATGATTCATTAACTCAATTTAGTTGTGTCAAATAGATCTATCCTTATTGTAATGCTCTGTGGAAATTATTGTGTTTAGTTCTAATAGCAACAACATACAAAACAGATAACAATATGAATGCTACCTGAGTATTTGCTTCTGTCCCTAAGAACAAATTATTAAAATCATCAATAAATAAACATAAGGATTTTTTTCCCCCCAGGACTCCAAAAACTGTGGTGGAAGGCTATATCAAAAAAGTTGTGTTCCAGCAAACACAGTAAAAAGATATCCTGTATCTATAAATTTGTCACAGCAATTATTTTCACATATAGATCACAGATGGTTATGTTGATTTATCAATGCCAATGTATAATGAATTGATTGAATGCACAGTACGTTTGAGGTCTAAAAGACTCCTAAAAATTGAACCTGGAAAAACTGCATTATGGAGAACAAAGGAGTTGAAGAATTTATTAACTTTGAGATGAAAAATGCTACTGAGAAAACAGCTGAGATCTAACCCGAGAACTCTGATTGCAAACCACACGTTTACATAGTCAGACAAATACTTCTAAAGAAAGAAGTTAAACAGAATAGATGAGGCTCCAGCTGAATAACAGAGGTTATCTAAACCAGTCTTTCCCAACCAGTGTGCCGTGGCACACTAGTGTGCCATGAGCGATCATCAGGTGTGCCGTGGGAAATTGGAACCTCCAATACCCTTTCTTCCCCCTCCTGCCAAACACTTTTTCTTCTCCACTCGGGCTCTCTTCTTCCCAGCCTCGCTCTGCTCGCTTTGCCTCGCTTTGCTGTGGGGCGGGTTTCTGCGCAGTAGCGCCCGCACGGGTCACGTCTTCCTCCCTCTCCCCTCCCCTCCTGAACACGCTCACACTGTCCCCTTGGATCAGCAGAAGCAGCAGTGTAAAAGAAAAAGTAAGTGTTCGGCAGGAGGGGGAAGAAAGGGCGCAAAGGGGAAGGGGGAGGAAGAGGTCTCTGTCGAAAGCTGACATGGGCAAACTTGGACCTTCCAGGTGTTTTGGACTCCAACTCCCACCATTCCTAGCAGCCTTGGGCTCTTTTCCTCCCCCCCCCAGGCATTTAAGCGGGAAAGGGCCTCAGGCTGTTAGGAATGGTGGGAGTTGAAGTCCAAAGCACCAAGAGGGCCAAAGTTTTCCCATGCCCGTTTTAGGGACCTTAAAGTGGTGAGCCTCCTTCCAACATTGTGATTCTGGATAGAAAACAAACAACAACATAGCATAACATTGTTTGAGTCCACAGTGCTCTCTGGGTAGGCATGTAGCCGGGGGGGGCTAAGGGGGCTTCAGCCCCCCCCCCCCCCGAAATTCTCAGGATGGTCCGCGAGAAGGCCTTACTGGTACATTATTTAAACTGTTATGTTTATTCATATCATGATCTGATCACCATGCTCATTATATCCTACCTTCATGGGGTTATTGGGATAACAATACAAAAGGTTTGCTAGGGTAAACCCTCTTCCACCCAGTCTCAGCCCCCCGAACCAAACTCAGCCCCCTGAACCAAAATCCTGGCTATGGCCCTGTCTCTGGGTGTAGGTGAACTACAACTTCCAAACTCAAGGTCAATTTCCAAGCAAACCCTTTCTGAACTTTCTGTTGGTAATGAGTGTTCAATATGCCACGTTTGGTTCAATTCCATTGTTGCAAGAGTTCAGGATACTCTTTTGATTGTGTGTTAACTATAAATCCCAGAAACTGTAACTCCCAAATGTCAAGGTCTATTTTCCCCAAACTGCCTCTGTGTTCACATTTGGGCATATTGAGTATTCATGCCAAGTTTGGTCCTGATCCAACATTGTTTGAGTCCACAGTGCTCTCTGGATATAGGTGAACTACAACTCCAAAACCCAAGGTCAATGCCCACCAAACTCTTATAGTATTTTCTTTTGGTTATGGGAGTTCTGTGTGGGAAGTTTGTGTCTTTCTGCCATTCCTGCCAGGATATATATGTTGTGTTCATCAAAACAGGTCCAGGTTTCATACTGAGTGTATAAATACATTTAAAAATATATTACCTATATGTATGACTGTGTTAGAGTGTCATTTTGTGTCATTTTGGTTGGTGGTGTGCCCCAGGATTTTGTAAATGTAAAAAATGTGCCGCGGCTCAAAAAAGGTTGAAAAACACTGATCTAAACAACCAAGTAATTGATAACAAAAAAAGACCCCTTTCCTTTTTGACTGTATGCCAGATCTGCAAGGAAAGCAGCATCTCTCCACCCACCTCTCTTCTCTACCAGCAGGCCTGATCAGGGAAGGGGTTGTGAGTATGAATGTTAAATGTATATGAGAGAATGCTGAGTACATGTGATGTTTCCCCTTTGTCTGTGTAACCAATTTAGCTATTATAAAATCAATACTGGTCTGTGTGCCTACTTTTTTCTCTGAAAGTGCCTGATGTACTCTGTCCCACCGAAAAAGGATTAAAAAGCATTTATAAGGTTCAAAAAGTATTCATTACAAATGTCCACATCCCTTTTTAACAAGGTTCTCAAAGTTAGTTCTTCTGCAGTGCCTGGGTGCTTTAAAATATCAAGCCCAGCTTCTGTGAGTTAAGCTGAAGTCAATTCTTTATTATGAAGAGGCATTTAGAGGCTTGTCTATGGAGAATATCAGCATATTAAATAATAATAAAAATAAATTGTTGTTTTATTATTATTACCTGCCTCCCCTTGCAGCTTAAGACAGGGTACAACTTAGTTAAAACAGTGTGGTAAAACTATTCAAATACATATAACATACACACAGGTTAAATGCAGGTTAAAATTTACTGATAAATGGCAGATTACCTTCATAAGTTAAAACTGTCTGGGTAGGCCTGCCAGAAGAGATAGGTCTTAAATTGTGTCTTAAATTCTGACAGCTGATTTAGCTGTCAGAGCTCTTCTAGAAAGTCATTTCACAGTACTGGGACCTCTTCACATGCTCTTCCATTTCACCGGCAGTTGCCGGAGAAAGGGCAGGCATGCGGGGTGCTTCGTGATGCCCTGCATGCCCTCCCTCCTTCCCACATCATACGGTGGGGATGGGACAAGGCACATTGCCACGTTGCCTTTTTCCCTATCATATGGGGGAAAAGGAGAGGAAAATGCAGGTAGCTCTGTTAGAGTTACTCAAAAAACACTTTTCTCTCTGTTGTGGTAGAAGAAACATCTTGTGATGCTTCCCCTCCACTTTAGAAGGAATGTGGGCATAGCCAAGTCAGCTTTGCCTGATGATTCTTGGCAGATCCTGTCCAAAAGAAGAAAAAGGGGCCCACAAAAATACTGTGTGAAGAGGTCCTTGGGGTGGCTGATGAAAAGGTCCTCTGGATGACAGTTGCTCGACAGGTTTTGGCTGGTTAGATTAAGCGTTCCAAACCCAAACTGTAAAGATACACAATATATTCAAATGGTCAAAAAACACGATCTATTTATATTCTCATCACATAGCACAATACATATTTATGTATTTGGAATAAACACAAGTGTTCCTACCGCTCCCCATAAGGAGTTCATGACGATATAGGCTGTTATATATGTAGACTCAGTTCCGTGGTAATCCCGTTGTAAAATAAAATCCGAAATGGATCCAGCCAGTTAAGAGTAATATAAATCCAGCAATCGGTGGTTTAAACATAAATTTGTAATCCAAGTGGAAAAGGTGAAAGTAAACCGGTAGCTCCAAGGCAAAAGCGGTAGGAGGTGTCCCAGATGATCCGGGAGATTACTGGCAAACGCGGAGGGGAAGAAATGAGTCCCTCTGAGCTGATGCGAAAGAGATGAAACACGCCAACGGGTTGCCAATGCTAATTGCCAAGGCCAAGGATCCGTTTCACCATTACTGGTTTTCTCAAGGTGCTAGGTCATACACATGAGCGTTCCTGTATCTGTATGACCTGGCAGCTTCAAGGCTTGAGAAAACCAGAAATAACCTCTGTGTTGTGAAACGGGGAAGGTTTTGCCCTTCTTTCTGGCAGATCCCCGTTAGCATTGGCATGCCTAGATGGGCTCGATTCAGCATGCTTTCATCTCTTTTGCATCAGCTCGGAGGGACTCATTTCTTCCTCTCCACGTTTGCCAGTACTCTCCCGGATCGTCTGGGACACCTCATACTCAGAAGAGCGAAATCTCCTGACAGTTCCATCAGTCCGCTCCTGCCACCTCTCGGTAACTAGACAACGCGCCTTTTCCACGGTGGCCCCGGCATTGTGGAATACACTGCCGGATGATGTCTGCGACATTGCAGAGCTAGTTCCTTTCCGGAGAGCATGTAAAACAACTCTGTTTAAGCTTGCCTTTAACTAAATGCTCCGGACTCTCTGACCATGTTCTTAAACTGACCAAATGTTTTATCTGTATCTCATGTATTTTTATATGCTGTTAACTTGTATTTTATGCGTATTTTAATCTGATTGTATGAAAACCGCCTCGAGCCTGCGGGGAGGAGCGGTATACAAAATTAAATAAATAAATAAATAAATAAATAAATAAATAAATAAATAAATAAATAAATAAACCATCGATTGCTGGATTTATATTACTCTTAACTGGCTGGATCCATTTTGGATTTTATTTTACAACGGGATTTCCACGGAACTGAGTCCACATATATAACAGCCTATATCATCATGAACTCCTTATGCGGAGCGGTAGGAACACTTGTGTGTATTCCAAATGCATAAATATGTATTGTGCTATGTGATGAGAATATAAACAGATCATGTTTTTTGACAATTTGAATATATTGTGTATCTTTGATACTATAGGTTTGTTGCTCTTTTCTATATAGCCTTGCTAGTTTTTTTTTGCCTGGATTAAGCATTCCCCAGAGTTCCCCAGACTGGTGTCTGGGGCATCTTGTATGGGACAAAGCAATTATGTAGGTAACCTGCACCCGTTACCAATGGTTCCCAACCTGTGGGTCCCCAGATGTTTTGGCCTTCAACTCCCAGAAATCCTAACAGCTGGTAAACTGGCTGGGATTTCTGGGAGTTGTAGGCCAAAACACCTAGGGACCCACAAGTTGAGAACCACTATGTTAGAACAATAGGTAGTAGTGGCAAGTTGCTGTTATGTCAGTGGGTCAGTGAATATACTATGAATGTTTTAGCATGAGCTTTAGATGAGCTATCCAAGATTGTTGCTTGTTTATAGCAATCCAAAGGTGACCTTACGATGGAGTTTTCTTGAGTTGAGACAGTGTGATGCTGAAGCCATTCTTCCAAATAGGTCCAGCCCTTAAGATAGTGCCTTGAAAATTCATCCTAACCCAGATTAGATCCACTCCACACTCACTTGGAAACTTAAGTCTGTGAAACAAATATGAATCCCCACTTGACCTGCCACCATTGTAAGAGGTCATCCAACAGTTACATTCTCCAAAATCCTTTTGAAATCTCCCTGTCTTTTTCTTTCAGTCTGGTTATGGAATATTACAGCGAAGTTAACATTTTTATTCTTTTTTACTTGTGGCCTTTTTGTTAACTTTCTTATCAGATGTCATTCCACTACTCCATTTGGGTCACAGCCGAGTCTGATATTGAAATGGATGCTCTTATCTTGTCTTAGTCATGGTTTAAATGGCACATCCATTATCTATAGATTCAAGGAACTCTACCCATCATACTGAGTTATGGAAAAATTTTGACACTAGAAGTTTTGACCTTTTTGCTTCTCCCACTCAGATTGAACAGAAATCTTCAACACATTTGATGGAAAGTGTTGCAAAAACTAAGCTATAAAATGGCAACACTGGAAAAGAATAATGGGGTGACTTCAAGTGATCATTAATGGCAGGAAAGTTCACCCTATGGTGACATTTCCCTATTACCTTTCCCAACGAAAACTTTCCTCCGAATCAAGCTCCATTGTGGTTGTTACATTAATATCAACTTTACCCTAAGGACCAAAAACAAACACAGAACTTTATCTGAAATGTTACCTATTCTACATGAAATATGAGCTAGACAAAGGAAGCTGGGGATCCTTTCCACGTGGATGAAACTTTGGTGCAATAATGAAAGGTCAAGTTTTGTTAGGCACTAGAGAATGCTTTGGGGCAAGGCAAGCCCATATGAAAGAGATGGGGTTCATCTGATAGCAGACACTAAAGGTGACAGAATAACTTTTAAATTGATCCCTATGGGAAACTGGACAGGAGCTGGGGAGTGTTTGCTTCAGGATTAATCATCCTGAAGGAAAGAGGCTGAAAGTGTTCCTTAATGCCTCAGTAGGGCTGGAGTAAAATTAGAACATAATAACTAGTCAAAGGGGATAAAGTCCATGGGGGGAATATATAACAGAAACATTTGGAGAAGGACATAGCATGTATGTGTTTCCATCCTTAATCCTTAATGCTAGACACTGCTAAATCAAAATGAGGATAGTAAGAGTTTCAGAAATCAGTATTATTTATTTATTTATTTCCAACATTTCTACCCCGCTCTTCTCTACCCCCCGAGGGGGGACTCAGAGTGGCCTAACAAAAAGCACAATTCAATGACAACATAATAAAATACAATATAAAACCAAAAACATACAGCATTAAAATACATCAAAATACAATTAACATTAACACATCATACACATTCTCTTAAGTTAACACAGTATTTCATCCATAACAGGAACATTGAGCCATATCCATCAACTTGCCATTACAAATCCAGTCCAAAGTGCTGCATTGTGCTTGTGTGCAAACGCCTGGTCCCACAGCCAAGATTTCACTTTTTTCCTGAATGCCAGGAGGGATGGGGTTGATTGTATGTCGCTTGGAAGCGCATTCCACAGACGGGGAGCCACCACCAAGAAGGCCCCCTCTCTCATCCCCACCAACCATGTTTGAGAAGTTGGCGGGAGCGAGAGCAGGGCCTCCCCGGATGATCTTAAATTATGAGGTGGGACATAGAGGCTGATGCATTCGGACAAGTAAGCTGGGCCAGAACTGTATAGAGCTTTAAAGGTCAAAACCAGCACTTTGAATTGAGCTCGGAATTGAGCTGTCAGCCAGTGGAGCTGACACAACAGGGGGGTGGTATGCTCCCTGTATATAGCTCCCGTTAGTAGTCTGGCTGCCGCCCGTTGGACTAATTGCAGTTTCCGAACTATCTTCAAAGGCAGCCCCACGTAGAGTGTGTTGCAGTAATCTATTCGGTATGTGACCAGAGCATGGACGACCGTTGCCAGATCAGACTTCCCAAGGTACGGGCACAGCTGGCGCATGAGTCTTAACTGTGCAAAAGCTCCCCTGGCCACTGCCGAGACCTGGGGTTCCGGGCTCAGCGATGAGTCCAGGATCACTCCCAAGCTACGAACCTGCATTTTCAGGCGAAGTGTAACCCCATCCAACACAGGCTGTAAACCTATGCCCTGTTCGGCCTTTCAACTGACCAGAAGGACCTCTGTCTTGTCTGTATTCAACTTCAATTTGCTAGCCCTCATCCAGTCCGACACAGCAGCCAAGCACCGGTTCAAGGTCTGGACAGCCTCCTTAGTGACAGGTGGGAAGGAATGACAGATTTGGACGTCATCTACATAACTAGCAAAGAAAGTGGGATGATGGTCACATTGGGAGTCAAGACTCTTCTGGACTCTTGGACCAGTTCTTAAACATGCTTCTGGAATGAGCTTCGTGTATTCCAATTAGACTGGAATGTACTTAGTCCTAATCTTTTTTAACACTTCATTGGATGTGTTGCAATAGCAGATTCCCAGATTAGTTTAGTGTTTACCCCTTATTTTATTTTTCTGGTTATTTTGTATTTAATATTTATTTTACTTAAGTGATATTTGTCTTTGCTGTTCTAATGTAGCACAAATCCTATGTAAAATCATACTACGTACTTTTGACATTAATATTGAAATCTGAAATATATACAGAAAATCTTTACTTTCCCAGTTGTTGCTATCTGCTCGCCCATAGAAAACCATATTTAATAATCTAGAGCTGATGTGGTAGTAGTCATCTTTCATGGGTAGTCGGCCTCTCCCCTCCTGACATCCCAGTTGCCTCAGCACTATAGAAGGATTTCATGAGACCAGTTGCTCTTGTTGCTACATGGTTTTGAGGCAATGGTGTAGTAATGGTGAGGCCACGGACCATATTTTCACTCTTGCAGACCACTCGTGATCCACTGACCACAGGTTGGGAACCACTGCCATAGGCTATTAGGAGAGAGAGGCAGGAGAGGGAGAGAGAGAGAGAGAGAGAGAGAGAGAGAGAGAGAGAGAGAGAGAGAGATCAATGAAGCTGCACTTTGCTGCTTCTGGCTGTTGTTGAGGTTTTGTGGAAGGATACACTAGATACTTTGTTCTGCAAGGTCTAAAGAAGTACATTTGTGAGTGTCTCATCTGCATTTATATATATTATAAACAGGATATTGACCCTTGATGTTGGAGGGAGGACATGTGACTGTGGGGACAACTCTGTGTGTTTTGGAATGGGATGTAATTTACCAACCATCCCAGTCTGCCATGTGGGCCATGTAGCTCATTTGGGGTCATGGAGGGGCTGACCCTACAACATACATATTTATAAGTCAAAGAATGCTCCTACACACCGGGAATGTGGCGCAGCTGGCTAAGTGTCAGCTGCATAAGAACTCTCTGACCACTAGGTCATGACTTCAAGGCCTGCCCGGGTTGAGGTGGGTGCCCGACCTTTAAGTGTAGCCTGCTGTTGACCTTTGCAGCCCGAAAGACAGTTGCATCTGTCAAGTAGGAGATTAAGGTACCACATTAAGTGGGGAGGCAAATTTTGACTGAATTATGAAGCCATTAAAAGAACTCCAGGAACAACAAGGGATGCTGAGAGATGAGGAGTGCGTCAGCTCCCCCTGGTGGTCAGAGTTTGCCTCTGTTCGTCTATATGTGTATACTGTGTACTGTGTATACTGTGTATGTTGAAACGGCAGGGATTGTCTGCTAAGTATGTGTACCTGTAATCCGCTCTGACTCCCCTTCGGGATGAGAAGAGCAGAATATAAATATAAATAAAGTAAATAAATAAATAAATCAGTCCATTTTCAGATCTAAATGCCAAAATTCATTTGCAAAGGAATATGGCTGTTTCTCCAATCAATCAACTGCTGGAGTAAGTCTGATTTTTTTTTATTAAAAAAGAGGGGGGGAAATAATTGTTTCTTACCACTCCTTCGAAAGCACAGTAGTGAGGTTTTCCTGCCCCAGCATGACCTCACTCTTTTAATAAGCCCTCTTGACCTTCAATTAAAGCTCAAACATGTAAAAGTTGTCCAACTTTAATGGTCCATTTTTTAAAATAGCTGTAATTTAATCATTTGATTATGGAAATGTCAAGGGTATTTGTTTTAATAAAAATCCAGACTGGCTGCTTTAGAAAGATAATGAAATGTGGCTAGAGGGGTAGGGAAGGCAGAAAGACAATGTTATGTATTGTTAGTAATTTTAGTACATGTGTGCATGTGCATGTAATCCTAACTGCTGTCCCACGGTTCCACATCATGTTTTTGTCTTATATTTGGGCTACTTCCCAGCCTGTACCAGAAATATGTTTGAACCTTAACTCATACCTTCCCTGTTTATTCCAGTATTCCTGCAGTCTTTCTGTTTTCTTTGGCTCTTTTGTTTGGTTGAATGTATCAGTAATTAGCTTGGGGACCCGGCGGTGCCCAGGTTATTTGAGAAAGGCATTGTGTGCCAAGGTTGGTCTTTGGTACTTCAAGTCCCATCATCCATGGCCCACCCTCCTCCAAACTGCAGTAGAATGTAGGGTGGGCCATAGGGGCTCTGTGTGCCAAGTTAGGTCTGTATTGTTCTTTGTTGGGGGCCACAGTGGTCTGTTGGAACAAAAGCATTTGAAAGTACTACAAATCCCATAATCCATGGTCCGCCTCGCCAAAACCTCTCCAGGATGTTAAGGGGGTAATGGGGGTTATGTGTGCCAAGTTTGGTCTTGAACAGTCATTGGATGAGGGTCGCAGCACACTCGAGAAGTGAGTGGAGGTACTTCAAGTCCCATCATCCATGGCCCACCCTCCTCCATACTGCAGTAGAATGTAGAGTGGATCATGGGGGCTCTGTGTACCAAGTATGGTCTTTATCTGTCTTTGTTGGGGGCTGCTGCAGTCATGGGGAATGAGTAGAGGTACTTCAAGTCCCATCATCCATGGTCCGCCTTCCTCTAAACTGCAGTAGGATGGAGAGTGGGTCATTGTTTGGGAAGTGAATCAGGTGAAGGTACTGCAAACCCTATCATTCGTGGCCCATCCTGCCCTAAACCACACCAGGTTCTGAAGTGGGTCATTGGGCCTCTGTGTGTCAAGTTTGGTCCTGATCTGTCATTGCTGTGGGCCTCAATGACTGACTGCCTGAGGCCTTTCCTTTTCCCTCTGCGTCAATGTTGGAATCTAGAAGCTTGCCAATCAGAGCCGGTTTTGCAAATTCTCCCTCAGTGGCAACCAATCATGTTGTTTGAATGAAGAGGCTTGGATTCTTGGGTGCTGGCCAGTCAGAGTCCTTTATGCAGATACTCCCTCAGTGGCAACCAATCCCCTCTGTCTGGTGCCTTAGAATGTTGGAGTTCTGGGGATGGCCAATCAGAGTCCTTTATGCAAATAATCCCACAGTGGGAGCCAAGCAGAAAGCTGCCACATATTCCTCCGCACCTCCCGCCGCAAAAACTGACTTTTATTATATACATAGATAGATTTATTCCCTGGGATCCATCGAAATAAAGGATAAAGAGGTCTGGAATAGCTTCCTGGAATTTTTGTTGATGAATCAGCTCAAAGGAAAATGTCATCTGCAAGCTGCATCTCCTACCAGTCCTAACATGGAGAGGAAGAAATGATGGAAGTGGCAGTCCAACAACATCTCAAGATCCACTAGCTGTTTAATGTGGGGGGTTATAATATAGAAAAAAGATGTATGTATCCACAATTTTAATTATTAACAATAAATTAGGGATCCTTGTGCAGATGCAGTATATCTGTAAATTGTGGATGCTGGAAGGAAGCAACAAAAAGGAACTGTATTGATACTTGGTCTGTTCCAGCGTGACTTTTATATTATTTCATCCAACCCCTGTCATGGAAATAAATGTGGTCAATATCATCTTTCTAAGTCTGATTTTTGCTTAGAGCCAATGTGGTACAGTGATTAAAGTGTCAGGATGGACCTTGGAAGCTCAGGAACCAATCACTACTGAATCATGAAGCTGGTTGAGCAACTTCTGTCACTCTGTCTCCCATTCTCATTTATCTGATGGATTATTGTGAATGTGAGCAAGAAGAATAGAGCCAACAGAGAATGTCACAGAAAAAGCAGTAATATGAAAGCCAGCTTCATGGGAACAGTTTTCCGGTGGCCAGTACATGCCATTTCAATGGCATATAGCAGTGTTTCTCAACCAGTGTGCCGGGGCACACTAGTGTGCCGTGAGCGATCATCAGGTGTGCCGTGGGAAATTGGAACCTCCAGGAAAGGGGGGGGGAGTCTAGTGTGTTGAAGTATAAAAACCCTAAGAATCCTACCTCGATAAAGGCATAAAATTACAAACACCCCACCTTTCCACCCGTTGTCTTCTTGGTCTCTCCCTCGCCATGCATTGGGAAGGCCCGCCTCCCTTTCCCAAATAGAGACCTCCTCTTGCTTCCCCCCTGGGCCTAATGCCGGATGGTTCAGTCCAGCACCAACCCCGCCCCTCCCTCTTCCCCCTCCTCCCCGGTGCGCGCAAAACCGCTCTCGGCCTCCCTCCGGCTCCCTGCCCGCTGCCGCCTTCTTTCCTGCCTGCTTCACCAGCCCCAAGATGCCCACCTGGGCCGCCCCGCTGACCCCCGAGGAGCTGCGCAGATGGTGAGTGAGGCTCCTTCTCCCCACGACTCCAATTCAAGCCTGGCGGGGGAGAGGGGGGCTTCCTAAGTGAAAGGGAGACTGCTGGTCTTTCGAGCCCCCCCCTCCAGAAACTGTAACTCCCAAATGTCAAGGTCTATTTTCCCCAAACGCCATCTGTGTTCACATTTAGGCATATTGAGTATTCATGCCAAGTTTGGTCCTGATCCAACATTGTTTGAGTCCACAGTGCTCTCTGGATGTAGGTGAACTACAACTCCAAAACTCAAGGTCAATGCCCACCAAACTCTTATAGCATTTTCTCTTGGTTATGGGAGTTCTGTGTGGGAAGTTTGTGTCTTTCTGCCTTTCCTGCCAGGATATCTATCTATATTGTGTTCATCGAAACATGCCCAGGTTTCGCACTGAGTGTATAAATACATTTAAAAACATATTAACTATATGTATTACTGTGTTAGAGTGTCATTTTGTGTCATTTTGGTTGGTGGTGTGCCCCAGGATTTTGCAAATGGAAAAAGTGTGCCACGGCTCAAAAAAGGTTGAAAAACACTGGCATATAGGGACTGATCCATAAGGTGATCAGAGTAAATCTATTTTCATTGTGGGGACAGAGGAATTATATACATATTTAAAAACTGTTATGTCAAATGACCAGCGGAAAAAGGAATTTATTTCCATTTCTCTAAACAACTATTCTGATTTGCAAAGATGTCAGCTGAACTTAAATTACTCATTGGGGCTTTTATTGCTGAGCTGATAAAAAGTAGCTGTTTATAACAACATTCAAACATGTGCCTGTGTGTATACCGATAGCTAGACAGGCAAACAGAAAGTCCTATGGCAGCTGATGATTCTGATGTTAGCAGAAGTGTGAATAATACAGGGTGGGTTTAAATCATATCAGAACTATCCAGGGTGTTGAACCTATTTTAGGGTAAAGCTCTGTGGAGAAATCCCTTGCTAAAACTTACCGTAGATTAGCCATCCTATGGAAGCCACCAGGTACCACTGCATATAAATATGAGAGTCAATATAGTAGCAATCTGAGTGTTGGGCTATGACTCTGAAGACTAGGGTTCAATTCCCTGATGAGTTGTGGAAACCCAATAATTATACACACACACACACACACACACACACACACACACACACACACACACACATACACATACACTTTACAGTCTCTTAGTTGCTTGGGTCCTGGAAGCTTCAGCCGAATGGCTCTCCAAGTCCTCTCTGACTTTGTGGTCTCGAGGTAAGGACATTCAAGACCCTAGCCAAAGCAGTGAAGTTCTGGAAAATGATCCGTAAAGAAATGGAAAAAATTATTAAAAAGGACTTATCTGAGAAACCAGAGGAGCTTTTACTAGGGATAATGGATCCTAAGCTGAGTAAGATGGAAAAATAGGTCTTCTTGATAACAAGTACAGCAGCAAAAATGCTGTACGCGAAATATTGGAAATCCAAAAGCACCCCCACAAAAGAGGAATGGATATTAAAGATCGTAGAAAATATACAAATGGAGGAATTAACTGAAAGGCTGAGGGAAAAGGAAAGAAATATAACTCCTAACTATGATAGATGGAATCTGATCAAACAATATTGTAAAATAGAATATAACATAGAAATGAAATTTCAATGTAATTATGAAAGGAAAGTTAATAGCATTCAGTAATTTATGTTTAAGTAAATAATTGGATTTATGGATATACCTTTCTTGTATTTTTCTTAGGTAATAAGAAAACATTTGATTTAAATAATGTCACAACGCAGGCCCCGTCTCCACCCCGTAATCACACACACACAGACGATGTCAATTAACTATTTATTAAGCACCAAATTAGTAGCAGGTGAAGAAGATAGAGTGTCCAAAAAGTAGAGATCAAATAGTCCAAGGTAAAAGCAATCAATGTTCAAAAGTGTTCAAAAGTAAGAATCAAAGCAAGGTCCATAAAAACAAAGCGAATCAATCAAGGCAATGGAGTCCGTGGTTAGCAAGGTAAATCCAAAGTTCGTGGAATCAACAAGGTTTCAAGGCAGTACTTGGCAAGCCAGTCTCTAGCTCCCAGGAGGACAGCAAGCTGCTACGTCTCTCCAGCTCCGACGTGGCCGGCAATCTGAGGAAGTTTCCCACGAAGTGCATATTTAATTCCCTCCTTTGTGAGACCAGCGCTTTTCCAGGCCTCGCTTCCAATCTCTCAGTGTAGCCTCAATACTCCCCCTTCGGTCGAATCTCTGCTCAGGAATGGCCCCATCTGCACCGTTATCTTCCTGGGAAACTGATTCGACCTCGGCTTCCATGTCCTCCTCAACATCTGGCGTAAACACCCTTTCCTGTGAACTGAAACCTCCCGGTCTTTCATATTCCGTATCTGATCCCGAATCATGAGAAGCCTCGTCATCAGAATAGGCCTCCGGCCAGGTGTCATCCCATAGCAGGCTGTCTGTTGGTGATGAGGGCCCTTCATCCCTGCCATCCTCTTCATCGGGGTCTAAAGCAAACAGAACCCCTGGGGCCGCAGCCTGGCCTCCTGCCCCCCCCCCCCCGGGTCAGATGGGGGCTGAGTTGCTACAAACGAAGAAAATGATTCTGGATGGAATATATGACTTATTAAATATCTTCCGGTCCTTAAAGATATGACATAATTTACCCCCAAACCTGTCTTTATTTCCCTTTTACTCTATACACTGTGTATTAAATGTCTACCCACCCTATACCCGCTCTCCTACCCCCCACTAATTTCTAGATGTTTTTCTCCTTCCTTTTTCACGTACCTCTCTACTCTACTATCCTCAACTTTTGTGTGTAAATGTAGTTGTATGTTGTGACGGTGCTGTTCGCACATGTATTTTTATAGAAACTTAATAAAGAAATTTTAAAATAAAAAAGAAAGACCCTAGCCAGCTGACCTATATTGAAGGTATGGGACCTTCCTCTGGGTGCCAGCTAACTAGCTTGAAAGCACCTGGGTCTCCTCAGAGCCACCCAACTGTCCAATATGTTGGGCTTTCTGCATGAGACCCAAGGACAGTCTTTGTCTTGTGTTGCAAGATGACTTGATCAAGGGCTGGGCAGGCAAATCTTTGCTCACGTCCTCTTCTGGAGGAATCCAAGAAAACTCTGAAAGAAAATGGATGGATTCCCAAGTTCCTGGGGAAAGGGGTGGGACAAACTTAATTGGGCTCTGTTTACAATGATTGACAGGTATTAGGGACCAATCAATGCAACCAATACCTTTGCAAGTAATGCAGAACTAAACAGGATTGCAGAAACACAATACAACAGTGCAAAAACCTTGCAAACTCAAGATCCTTTATGCAGGGACGCTTGCATAACACATTTTAAGCAAAACCTTTTGGAACTTAAAGTATTTTATGCAAGTGGCACTTGCTATGCCATCACATTTTTCAGAATTTTTCAAAGACAACCCCACATTAATCCAACCAGGACGTAAGCCTATCTCCACCTCACCCTGGCACAGCCAAATTTGACAGGGGATAGGAGACAGACTTGACTCTGGATTTCCCAGCTATTGTGAGCCAGGTCTGGATTATACCATTGATTTTAACCTCACTCGACTACATCTAGAATCTCTAGAAATAATACTGAATGTCAGCCTTGACTAAGCCTCCAGACACAGCCAGACTAAGGCTGTGTGTTGTGCCATAATGATAGCCTATAAAGCAGCGCTTAGAAGCAATAATCGTATCTTTTCTTCTGTCACTATATCTCTGATTCCAGTTTCTCAAGCAGCTTACCTCATTACAGCTGGGGCAGCTCTAGTGGAAGATAAACTAACTGGAGATAAATCTGATGTAGTTTTACTGATTCAGGCAGATCTAGGGAGGAAATGAAAATGCTAAACTAAGGTATATTTTCATATTGCCAGCAATATTCGTATGGTCTGTCTGAAAGGAGAAATTGGGTTCCATGGTAGGAAATTGGATCCAAGATGCCTGGCATCACTCAAAATGCACAAAACCTTCCATAGTCTCATGGGGTGGGGGAATAATTGAAATTACAAATATATGAAAAATGTGTGCATTCAATTCAAGCAATTGAATAAGAAAATATTTGTTGTATTCTGTACATTTTCATACAAATGTTGTATTTGCAAATAATAGAGTGGATTCCAAAAGTTGAATAGCACTAATAGTTTTATTCATTTTTAGTAGGTAGACATGAGATGGGCAAATTGGATCCCCTAGGCTGCATAATCCCCCAAAGAGCATTAATGCCTCCCTTTAAGCCCTCTCAAATCTTCTTCCCCCAAATGACAAATTACAGCCTCTCAAAGACTTGGGTTGTGCAATTAGCCTTTCAAAGGCTAGCTAAATGGTTCTGGCCCAGCTTACTTGTCCGAATGCATCTGCTTCTACGTCCCACCTCGTAATTTAAGATCATCTGGGGAGGCCCTGCTCTCGCTCCCGCCAACTTCTCAAACGCGGTTGGTGGAGATGAGGGATAGGGCCTTCTGGGAGGTGGCTCCTTGCCTGTGGAATGTGCTTCCAAGCGAAATACGATCAACCCCATCCCTCCTGGCATTCAGGAAAAAAGTAAAATCTTGGCTACGGGACCAAGTTTTTGTACATTAGCACAATGAAGCACTTTGGATTGGAATTGTACTGGCAAGTTGATGGATATGGCTCAATGCTTATGTTGTGGACGGAACACTGTTTTAACTCAAGTGAATGTGTATTACATGTTCAATGTTAGCTGTATTTTAATGCTGAATGTTTATGGTTTTATATTGTATATTGTTAAAACTCGTGCGCCAGCTGCGCCCGTACCTTGGGAAGTCTGATCTGGCTACGGTCGTCCACGCTCTGGTCACATCCCAAATAGATTACTGCAATGCACTGTACGTGGGGCTGCCTTTGAAGACAGTTCGGAAACTGCAATTAGTCCAACGGGCGGCAGCCAGATTACTAACGAGAGCTACATACAGGGAGCATACCACCCCCCTGCTGTGTCAGCTCCACTGGCTGCCTGTCCAATTCCGAGCTCAATTCAATGTGCTGGTTTTGACCTTTAAAGCTCTATACGGTTCCAGCCCAGCTTACTTGTCCGAACGCATCAGCTGCTACGTCCCACCTCGTAACTTAAGATTATCCGGGGTGGCCCTGTTCTCGCTCCCGCCTACTTCTCAAATGCGGTTGGTGGGGACGAGAGAGAGGGTCTTCTCGGTGGTGGCTCCCCATCTGTGGAACTCACTCCCTATTGATATACGATCAGCTCCATCCCTCCTGGCATTCAGGAAAAAAGTGAAATCCTGGTTATGGGACCAAGCGTTTGCACATTAGCACAATATGGCACTTTAGATTGGATTGAAATGGCAAACCGGTGGACAAGACCTAATGTTTTTATTATGGATGGAATACTGTTTTTAACTGATGTGAATGTGTATGATGTATTTAATGCTAATTGTTTTTTAATGTATTTTAATGCTATCTGTATTTTAATGTATTTTAATTTTAACTGCTTTTGGTTTTATTATATGTATACTGTGTGGCATCGAATTGTTGCCGTTGTTAGGCCGCTCTGAGTCCCCCCCTCAGGGGTTGAGAAGAAGCGGGGTAGAAATGGTGGAAATAAATAAATAAATATTGTATATTGTGTATCGGCATCGAATTGCTGCCTTTCGTCAAGCCGCTCTGAGTCCCCCCTCGGCTTCCATTTTGGCAATAATTCAATGCCACATTGCAACATAGAAGCATACAAAATACACAACACATTAAGCATGAAAATCATTAAGTAAACCATATAAATACATTTAAATAAACTGTTAAAAGCATTGCACCTAATACTGCAATTATAGTTCTGGCTGATTTGTTTATATTAACTTGTGGTTACATATTGCACTCTCCGAGCTATCTTAAACACCTAGATGGTTCAAAGGGAGAGAGGCATTCGGACAGGTAAACTGGGCCAGAACCATTTAGATTTTTAAAATAAACCATACAAGTTAGAGTGGGAGATAAGTTAGAGTGGGAGATAGCATGAGGATACCATTTCTGGATTTAAGCCTAGTTTAGATGCACTTAAAGGTTTTTAGTCTTTTCTGATGAGGAGTGCTGGTTTCCCAACAAACCACAGCTCCCATGATTCCATTGCACCATAGCAGTTAAAATGGTGTCGAACCACAGTGTGGATGCTCCCTTTGTTCTGTGGAAAGGCATCTTCTGTTCTGCTGGAACCCCCCCCCCCCTTAATATCGACAGAAGCAATACTGCACCCCTTTCTTCAATGGTCTCCTTATGATCTTCTTTGAATGTGTCTCTTTTAGGGGCTACCAAAGACATGGGGAAGATGCTGGGAGGAGAAGAAGAGAAGGACCCAGATGCTGCCAAGAAGGAAGAAGAACGACAGGAAGCCCTTCGACAGCAGGAAGAAGAGAGGAAAGCAAAATATGCCAAGATGGAGGCTGAAAGGGAGAACGTGAGGCAAGGGATTCGGGACAAGGTAAGGGTCACTTACAGAGGAGTCAGAGAGTCCACTTGTGGCATGACGGTTGGGTCAATGTGGTATCAAATGTCCTCTCAGCTCTATTTGTGCACAAAAAAGATTTATCAGTGGCAGGAACACTTCCCCATGTTTCTTGAGCACCAGGCTCTCCATGAAGCATAGGCAAACATCATCTGTTTCCTTCTCTTTTGAACATGGATGGAAATGATGCTCGCAACAAATGCATTGGCAACCTAGGGACCATGTTGTTAAAAAAAGGGGGGGTTGAGTGTCAAGAGGAGACTCCTGGGTAGATGAAAATCTTTGTGGTTTGGAATTTATTCCATATCAAAAATGAAACAGAATGTGGTTTTCTGCATGGAAACAAAATATGTTTTTGGAAAGTTTCCTGTACATAAATTGTGCTTTTCTAAATAGAAAGAAAATTGATGAACATTTCACCTTTCATGCATGCGAAGCTATTTTTAGAGCAGTGTTTCCCAACCAGTATGCCGCGGCACTCTAGTGTGCCATGAGCGATCATCAGGTATGCCGTGGGAAATTGGAACCTCCAGTACCAGACCTGGGCATTTCGCGGCCCGCCGGCCAATTCTGACCGGCCTGTATAAGGGCCCCGGCAGGCAGGCAGGGAAGCAGAGCGGCCAATGGAGGGGAAGGGAGGGGGGAGAAAAGGAGGAGGCCAGGAGCAAGCGACACCGCAGAGCATGCCTTCACTCTCCTCCTCCTCCCTTCCCATCTGCCTCGCACGCTCCCCCAACATCACGCTCCCACCCTCTCTATTGCTTGTCTGTGTGAGAGGGGGGGAGGGCTGGAGATGGCCAGGGGACCTTTGTTCCTGCTTGGGGACGTGTAGCTCCTGGGCCTTGCTTGGAGGCGCGTGTCCCTTTAAGAGTGTGGGGCCGGCCCTGGGCACATGGGATAGGCTGTCTTTGGCAGGGATGGGCTGGGGGGAGCCATCCACATCTGTGAACTCTGGCTGGGAAGGAAAGGTGAGGAGGGGGCCCCAGGGAGGGGGAGAAGGAAGCCCGGACAGGCGCCTTTGCAACCCCTGCTCGGAGGAAAAAGAAAAGGTTGTACCTTTGGAAAGAAGAGGAAGGACTGGTAAACTACAACTCCCAAACTCAAGGTCAATGCCCACCAAACCCTTTCAGTACTTTCTGTTGGTCTCATGAGAGTTCAGTGTGCCAAGTTTGGTTCAATTCCATTGTTGCTGGATTTCAGGATGCTCTTTGATTGTGTGTTAACTATAAATCCCAGAAACTGTAACTCCCAATTGTCAAGGTCTATTTTCCCCAAACTCCATCTGTGTTCACATTTAGGCATATTGAGTATTCATGCCAAGTTTGGTCCTGATCCAACATTGTTTCAGTCCACAGTGCTCTCTGGATGTAGGTGAACTACAACTCCAAAACCCAAGGTCAATGCCCACCAAACTCTTATAGCATTTTCTCTTGGTTATGGGAGTTCTGTGTGGGAAGTTTGATTCCATTCCATCATTGATGGAGTTCAGAATGCTCTTTGATTGCGGGTGACCTATAACTCCCAGCAACTACAACTCCCAAATTACAAAATCAATTTTTTTGACTGATGGTCCCTCCTTGGGTTAGTATTAGTATGTTTTGTGGCCCAATTTGTCCAGTGGTTTTTGAGTTATGTTAATCCCACAAATGAAAATTACATATATATATATATATATGTGTGTGTGTGTGTGTGTGTGTGTGTGAGAGAGAGAGAGAGAGAGAGAGAGAGAGAGAGAGAGAGAGCACAACAGCGTGTGTGTCTTTCTGCCATTCCTGCCAGGATATCTATGTTGTGTTCAACGAAACAGGCCCAGGTTTCACACTGAGTGTATAAATAAATTTAAAAACATGTTAACTATATGTATTACTGTGTTAGAGTGTCATTTTGTGACATTTAGGTTGGTGGTGTGCCCCAGGATTTTGTAAATGTAAAAAATGTGCTGCGGCTCAAAAAAGGTTGAAAAACTCTGGTTTAGAGTATCACACAAAGAGTGATGGTTTATTTATGATTGTTTGTCTTTGATGTGTTGTTCTCAGAGACATCCGTTTTGTGAGTTGCATTTGTAATGATGGGAGGGACCTTGAAGAAGAAAATGTTGCACCGCATAGGAGAATCCAAACATACCGGAAATATTTAAGGGCATTTTACCAGAGGTTCTAGGATTCCCAGGGGATATATCATTACTAAGTAGCTCTAATTTCACTTTATGCCTCATCCATGCACATTGGATGGTATCTTGAGAGCAAATTAGTTTTGATTTACCTTTCTTGCAGTATAAAGAATTGCCAAAGGTATAAGACAGCAAAACAGAAATCAATGCATGTTTACTTATTCGGTTTTCTGTTGCTCTTTGATTGCATAATTCACTGAGTAGGTGGGAGGAGGAATGGCTGTTCAGTGAAGCAAAAATGCTGATTGAAAGATGTTTCATTTATTTACGGTATTTATGTACAACTTTTCTCAACCCCTGGAAAGGATATGCCAATCTGATGGTGCCCAAGACTGGTGAATTGTTAAAGCTAAGTGGACTTTGCTATGGTAGTTTCTACATGGGAGGCCTGTCTGCCAGAACAGTAGCAGGTGCTGTGACAACTTTAGGTCCTATACACCAGTGTTTCCCAACCAGTGTGCCGTGAGTGATCATCAGGTGTGCCGTGGGAAATTGGAACCTCCAATACCCTTTCTTCCCCCTCCTGCTGAACACCTTTTCTTCTCCATTCGGGCTCCCTTCTTCCCAGTCTCGCTCTGCTTGCTTTGCCTCGCTTTGCTCACGCTGCCGCTTCTGCGGGAGGGGGGAGGGAGGAAGACGTGACCTGTGCGGGCGCTACTGCACAGACTCGCCCCACGTCTTCCTCCCTCCCCTCCACAGTGCTCTCTGGATATAGGTGAACTACAACTCCAAAACTCAAGGTCAATGTCCACCAAACTCCTATATTATTTTCTCTTGGTTATGGTAGTTCTATGTGGGAAGTTTGATTCCATTCCATCATTGGTGGAGTTCAGAATGCTCTTTGATTGCAGGTGAACTATAACTCCCAGCTGTTGATCAAGACCTTTGTGTGTGTGTTTCTGCCATTCCTGCCAGGATATCTATGTTGTGTTCATCGAAACAGGCCCAGGTTTCACACTGAGTGTATAAATACATTTAAAAACATTAACTATATGTATTACTGTGTTAGAGTGTCATTTTGTGTCATTTTGGTTGGTGGTGTGCCCCAGGATTGTGTAAATGTAAAAAAATGTGCCGCGGCTCAAAAAAGGTTGAAAAACACTGCTATATACAGTTATTTTTTTTGGTGGCAGCCACAGGAATTTACGACTTCAGCCACGGAGTCCAATGGCTCCCCTCACACCCTGAAGAACCACTTCCAAGGCAGCTCTGTGGCTGAAGTTAAAACGGCCATCGTTGTTGCCAAAAAAAATGGTGGTGGAGAACAATGGCAGGCTCCTTGTCTTTCCAAACTCTATATTTTAACTGGAAATGTTGGGGGTCATCTTATATGCCCTGTCGTCTTATACCCCGGAGAATACGGTATATCCCTAGTCATATTATTTCAGTTTTAAGACCAGTTCATTCACTAGCTGACCATTCATTGCTTTGTCCTGCTTTCTCAATAAGGGGAATCAAGCACAGATGAGTCAACACTGGCAACATCTCTATCTATATGTTTTGTTATTGATTACAAGGCAGACTTCCCAAGTAGGCTTGTAAAATCAAATTACAAGACTAGTTAAAGAAAACACGGGGAAATATGTTCTAAGTGAGGACACTTATTAAGTCTCACAAAACTGACAGGCTTTGTATTGTGCAAATCCCAAAAGGAACTGTAGTTCATCTGTGCTTTCATCGGGCTCTGCACACTCCTGTTCTAAATCAAGAGTTACGATTAATCACTTGGCTGAATTCTTTCTTTATTCCCTCCGTGTGTCAAAGGAGCTATTGTGTGAGATGACTGAAAAGTAGAATATTTATTTATTTAATTATTTTGGGATTTATTAATTACCCATCCCAGATGGCTCTGGGCGATTTACAGTAAAAACATACAACTAAATATATAAAACATCTAAAACAGGGCTGCCCATTAAGTCGATCGCGATCAACCAGTTGATCACGGATCCAAAAGAGGTAGATCGCAGCCGGATGGGGTGCCTCTGCTCTGCGCGCAGCGCACCTTCCGCCCACGCGCGCACCTTCTGTCCGCGCACGCACCATCCGCACGGTGCACCTTCTGCGCGGTGCACAGTCTACGGTTGCTTCTGGACAAGAGAGAAGCAGGGCGGAGCGCGAGGCGGAGCCTCCAGAGGCCCAGCCTTGCACTCCGCCCTGCTTCTCTCTTGTCCGGAAGCAACCGTGGAGCCTCCACTGCCGGCGAGAGAGAGGTAGGGTGGAGCGCCTTGCTTCTCTCTTGTCCAGAAGCAACCGTGGACAGTGCACCGTGTGGAAGCTACATCTTTTTGACTTTTATAAGTAGCTCGCATGCTGAAAAAGTGTGAGAACCCCTAATCTAAAACATCTAAAAGTATCTAAAATCTAAAAACATCTAAAAACTATTAGCATCTAAAAACATTTAAAAAAACAATTAGCAATCTAACAGTTTTGGTACAATATTCTCAAGAAAAGATGGAAATTTAGGCAAGTAATCACAGCCAAATGTGTTTTACTTACATGGGATGGATACCCATTTGGGATTAGACTATGCCTGGAAAAAAAGTCAAAAAACCAATTATTATATAGTTAAGTGACACTGTAATATGAGAGAAAGGTTAATAATTGAGCAGTAAATTATATGAAGACGACAGTGCCCTAGAACAGTATGATTCAGACATCATAACTTGATAGCTTCAAAGTTTTTCTTCATTCTGGGAAAATTACAAAGGTTTTCATGGGGCTGAAAAGTGGTGCAAACTACTCACCCTGATTTTATTCTCTCCATCTCATTTTGATCTTGGGAGAGAAGCAAACAACTATATGAATTTGTGAAAACTGTTTCTCAACCAGTCAACAACTCTCCTTTTACTTCCCCTTCCCCTATTTCTTATTATCACAGCTCCATGCATCCACACTTTCTTCATATTCCCTTGTGAAGCTCAGCAAAAGCCCAGCGTTAAAAGCTTCACAAATGAGTTTTCTGAGATAAATGATGATCTATGCAGTGTTTGGTTTAAACTACTGATTCTAAAAGTGGGCGGTACCACCCCCTGGAGGGTGGTGATGCGATCCAAGGGGGCGGTGGGAGGCTCAGGGGAATTTGGGGAGCGGTGAACAATTGGCCATTTAGGAGTGGTTGTGTGGCCCACTTCTTTGGCCCCGCCCCCTTCACTTTGACCCCCACACGCAGTGCAGTGCAAAGGCTGCAGTGCAAAGGCCTCCGTGTCCTCTGGCGGAGCCCATCATCCATTGTCCATACTCCCCCAAACATATTGTTTTTGTGATGAATCACTATGCTTTAATTATGTTCAATTTGTAACAATGAAAATATGCCCTGCATATGAGATATTTGCATCAGAATTTGTAAGAGTAGCAAAATTATTTATGAAGTAGCAATGAAAATATGGTTTGGGGTCACCACAACATGAGGAACCTTATTTAGGGGTCATGGCATAAGAAAGATTGAGAACCACTGCATTAATACATATTGTAATTAAATTAAAAAATATTTCTAGGGGGGTGGTGAGTCAATTTTTTTCTGGAAAGGGGGCGGTAGGCCAAAATGTTTGGGAACCACGGGTTTAGACCGAGTGGCCTATTTGGGTACAAAAAAGTTGCATCCTTCTGCGTCTTGCTTTATTTTATTTTTAATCTTGGAATTAATTTAGTCATCCCTAAATCATGCTGTAACCATGAAATATGATACATTGTTGAGATCTTGTGTCCTGAACATTGTAATTCTCCAACCATGTGGGAATAGTGTCCATTGCCAGATGTGCAACGGGCACTGTTGCTCATTGGGATGAATCCTTCCTCTAGGAAGTGCCAGAGCACAGCAGTGGTGCCCAATGCATAGGAGAAGCAGTGTCCAGTGAGCATCAGAGTGCTTTTGCTGTTGCTCAGATCCATAGCTTCATAATTTACTAACCAGGTTTCATTTCACGTTTGCAGTGTGGCTACTGGTTCATAAAGTTCTGAAACATAGACAGCAATGTATAATCTTTGCCTTTGCTCCAGAGATTAGGACATGAAGCAATAGGTTCAAACTACAGAGATTCTACCTGAATATTGAGAAGAAAATAGTAAGAGTTGTTCAACAGTGGACTAAGTTGCTTTGGACTATAATAATAATAATAATTATTATTATTATTATTATTATTATTTATACCCCACCACCATCTCCCCAATGGGGACTCAGGGCATCTTACATGAGGCCAAGCCCAATAACACAATACAATAAATGAAATCAAAACACAAACAAAAACATAATAAGTTACATAAAGCATAAGAATACAACAAACAATGTAAAATTAAAATAAAATCATATATAACATAGTAACAGTGAGCGGGCCGCATGTACAGGATAAAACACTATAGCTAAAAACACGAGGTGAGATAGGAATGGAGCAGATTTATTTGTGAGGGAGCAGCTCTTCAGGACTGGGGTCGAGAGGAGTCTTCATACTAGAGAGGCGGAGGTGTACTCTAAGAACAAATGTTAAGGGGTCACAGCAATATCAGGTTGTATAGTTAATCACCAAAGGCACAACGGAAGAGCCAGGTTTTAAGATTCTTAAAGTGGGGGCTTGCCTAATCTCACCAGGTAGTATATTCCAGAGTCGGGGTTGGGGGGCACTGAAGAGAAAGTTCTCTCCCTTGTTTCCATCAAGTGGGCCTGGGATAACGATAAAATGTCTTCCTTTGGTGTCTTTTAAACACAGAATGGATGCCCATCTGTTGAGAAGAATTTGACTGTGTGATCCTGCATGACAGAAGGTTGGATTGGATGGCCCCCGGGTTCTCTTCCAACTATGATTGTCTGATTAACCTCTTGAATAGAGCTTAAGAGCACAACCCACTGCAGAATTCTCTTGTACAAAACCCAACGAAGAGAATGAGAAATATCAAGATAGTCGATTAAGCAAAGACTCTGTTGCACTTCAGAAAGTATCCCTCTAGTTCACACACATATCAGTCTTTGAAAAATTGTATTTTATTCAAGCAAAATATAGTGTCCAACAAAAGGTAAAAGATTAAAACAAACGATATATCCAAGGTAAGCACACAGTTCAAAAACCCAACATCCAAAACGTAAAGTCTAAAAGCTTGATACTAGATTCTAAGACAGTCCAATGAAGCTATAGAATCAATCCATGAAACAAGGCCAAGGCAAAAGCATGATCCATAAGCTAGAGACGAGGGAAGCTTGATCGTGATGTCTTTTCTAAACGAAGCCTGGAAACTGAGACATGAGCCCTCCTTACAATCTTAAGTAAGGAGAAATTAGTTTCACTTTGTATCTTTTTGCTGAAGCCTACAGCTACGCCGAACACCCTGGGAAACTTGCCTTCTCTCAAGGATATTTGCCTTGCGATCAGAAGGCATTTCTACCTCCCTCACCTCTTTTTGGTCATTAACATTTTCAGCTGCATCACTATCTCTATCAAGGCCTTCTGATTCCTTAACAAAGGAATTTTCATCTAACAGAACCCTGGGAATCAAACTGTTCTCAGGAGCGGGGGCCTCATCTGGAGATTCACTTTGCACATCAGCATTCTCAATGGCAATCCCATCATCACCATCATGCACATGAACATCAAGCTGAAACACCACAGACTCCTACTTATCCATGGAAACCAAGTGGGTGACCTTGAGGAAGTTTCACTCCTTCAGATTTAGAAGCAAACAAAGGCAATCCTTCTTTGAACAAAGCTTGCCAAGAAAACTCCATTGCAGGTTCACCTTAGGGTCACCATAAGTTGAAAATGGCTTGAAGGCACATAACAACAAGAAGTGGAAAAGAAATTGACATGAGCTGAGATTTTTTTTAAATGAATGAATCCACTTTGTCTTCCACGAGATAATTAACAAAAATGCGTCTCTTTTCGTTTTCATCCTCAAGAGAAAACTGGGGCATCAGGGCCTTCCCCATTGATTTTCTTTTCTTTTCTGAGCTATATGCATGTAATCTCTCAACTACTGTAGGTATTTTTTGAAAAATACATACAAATGTTTTCACCCATGAAAAATGCATTAAAATCATACACGGGGAAAATGCATGCTAAAATATGCAAAAATTTCCTTGAGTGGGGAGAGGCTCGCAACTAGATTCAGAACATGAATAGATTGGGAAGGGGTGGGGTGGGGAAAAACAACAAACACAGGCAGCCTGCAATCAGGAATATTTCTGCAGTCGAGCAAATTACTACTGCTCTGCTTTCCCAAGCAATTCCCCTCCAATCTGTTCTGAGATCAAAGCCAACACCTTGGATGCTGGTGATGACAATAAAGGTGACAATAAGGATGATTTTAAATTAATGTATTTTAAGTTGCCATTCATATGCACATATTCATGTTCATACTGGCTTAGAAGTTTAAAGGAGCACCTAGGCTGAAAACAAGCAAGCCAGAAACAATACAACAGTAGCAGACAGATCCGTAAAACACTGAGGAGAATGCAAAATATAATAGTTAAATTACCCAGCCTTTCTAGAACCTTTGAAAGATAGAAACATTTCTAAGAAATGACCACAAAGAGAGTCAAGGTGGCAGTTGCAGGCTATTGGTGATTGTCTACATCAGTGGTTCCCAAAGTGGGCAGTACCACCCCCTGGTGGGCGGTGGGGTGATCTAGGGGGGCACTGGAAGGCTCAGGAGAACTTGGAGGGCGCTGAACCCCTTTAAGGGGGCATTGGGGGTGGTGGCGTGAGCCAGGTGACAGGCTACCATCCATCTCTGTGTCTCTCTCTCTTCTTTCCTCCTCCTGCTCCCTCCTCCTCCTCTCGCCAAGCAAGGGATAATAATAATAAGTTGATTTTCTCATAATATGGTTTTCACGCATGCACAGTAAGAAAGACACCCAGTTTGGATGCCGATGTCTTTCCCTCCCTCCGAGCCCAAACTGGGTTAACCACCAAGTTTGGACGCCAATGTCTTTCCCTCCCTCCGCGTTAGTCCTAATGCCCAGTTTGCATGCGGATGTCTTTCACTCCCCGTTAGGTCTAATGCGGAGGGAGGAAAAGACATCCGCTGCCGCACATGGAATGGAAGGCCCGGGGAAGGGAAAGCCGCTGATTCATTTCCAAAAATGGCAGTGGTGGCTTCGAAATGGCAAGTTTACTTCCGGGTTGCTTAAATCACCTCGAAATTGCTTCAAAAGCAGATTTAGCCCAAATTCGTTCCGATTTACGATGATTCCAACTGAACCTAACCAGGCCTAGTAGTAACAATCAAAGGCTGAACTACAACAATGACCATGGAAACCCAATGGATATCTTTGAGAGAGTCATACTTTTACAGAAGAAAGCAAAGGCAAAAACCCATGTGAACAGATCTGATAGGGTCATATTAGGGTTGTCATAAGCTGGAAATGTCTTAAGACACACCTCAACAACTGTTGCACCTCAGATCGTGGACAGCCCTCCCCTAGATCACACACACCAGGCAGATGCAATAAATGTACTTTTATTTAGAATAAGGAATAGTCCAAAGATAGTAAGATGCAAGGCAATTCAAATCCGAAGCAAAAAAACAATCCAAAACTGTCCAAAACGAAGGTAAAGTGAGCTGGCGTAAATCCTATGGAAAGCAAAGTTGCAAAGCCAAGCAAACCGTTCCTGTGGTCCTCACAAACTTGACACCCAGGACCCAAGTCCTTCCAAGCTGAACGTAGCTTCAGGTCTGACTAGAACAACCCCAGCACAATCTAATAAAGAGAACTACTTTCTATGTGACCAACGCACCCCCTTCCTCAAACTCCAATCTTTCCGGGAGGATCTGATCCTAGCCCTCCTGTCGAATTCCTGCTCATTAGCGGCCCCAGGTGCAGTGCTATCATGCTGGGAAACTCGATCCTCCCTATCCTCGGAATGCTTGTCTGACAAGGGAGTGGAGAAGTTCTCGTGGGAATCAAGGTCGCTGGGCCTCTCACTGTCTAATTCAGAACTGATGTCCATGGAGTCATCATTATCATCATCTTCACGCCCATACCCATGTAACCATCCATAATCCCAGGCTAATTCTTCATCTGCAGACCCATACCCATCCGGCCACCCCTCATCCCCGATCTGACCCTGATCAGCTGGAACCCTCGGTGTCTGTCTATGGCCACCAGGCTGGAACACCACAACAACAATGCATAGACAGTGACACAATGCCCCCATATCTTTTTTGCATACAGGGTTTTGGGAAAGTTCTCCTCTACTGCTGCATGCAGAAGAGTTCCGTGTTACATTTAAAATAGATGTACTTCACAGCCTCTGGCCCCAAGAGATGCTGGTGTCTGTCAGTAAGAATTCAGAACAAAACCAACCATTCCCTTCTAACGTTTTTGCAGTATTTTTTCTTATAAATCCTCCCATTTCAGTAAAACAGTTTCATGTTTTACAAGTACATTCTGAAGCAGAAGGGGGTAACAGAAAGTAACTTCTTCCCTACTATCGCTAGAGACTCCTTAGAAGCCCAACTGAAAAGAGAAACTTGTTGTCTGAAAATATGCATTTGAAGATGTTCTTCAACCTAGAATATTCATTTTGCAACTGGGACTCCTTCATAGGCAGAAAAAATATTCTGAGCATGTCTGAAGGTCAGGGGCCTCAAACAAGAGATAATACTTTTTCCCTCCCTGTTAATCATGTCCTGTAATTCTGAAGATAAAGTTTACATCCAGGGTGACTGCGGTCTTCTCTTGAGCAGACTTTAATGACATCTCCTCTTTTAATTATGGATCACTTTCCAACCATGTGAATATCAACTAGCCCAGATGATTAATGGGGCCACGAATGATGTCTCTTCACTCCCACTCCCTCCAGTGGTACCGTTTCAAACCGCTCCTTGCAATTTTAAACCAAAGGAGCAGCTTTTCAAACAAGTGAAGGAATATTTCAAATACTTATATTGCTAGCCCTGATAATTATGTACACTTAGTTGCAGAAAGAAATAAACAGTTATGATCCATCCTTTAATAAACAGTCCTTATTTAGTACGGTATGGCACACTGCATGTCTTTGCAATCTAATTACCATAAAATGCATTAAAACACCCATTAAAAATAATTGTAGAGCATATTATATCCCCTTAGCAAAATAACAGCAAATAGCTTAACATTCCTTTCCACAATGCTCTTTGAATTAATATTATTATTTTTAGTACGAAAGAATTATTTGTCAGAGAAGGATGAGATGGGTTGAAATGGGAATGATCACACATACCAGCCCTCAGTTCTTTGGCCAGATTGGGCTATCCATCACCATAAGACAGTAATGGAGGGCTGGAAGACCACATCAGGGGAAAAGCATGGGCCGGAGGCGGTAGAAGGAATGCCGCTTGACACCACTTTAACTGCTATGGCTCAGTGCTATGGAATCACAATTGTGCCATCGCACCAAGTCTAAATACTTGGTGAAGGGCGAGGACATGGTCTCTCTATACTGGGGGACTGCTTCTTGCCTTTTTTGGATTGTTCTTTTCTTATGGAAATGACATACGGGGCCCTTGTTAGGATAAAAATTGGTGTGTGTAAAATGTTTTAAATAAAATAATTAAATAAGAAATGGGAACAGAATAGAAATAATATGTCTTGCCAGGTTTATATGGCACCATCTGCCAAAGCAGAGCTTTTTCTTTTTGTTCATGTATCACAATTAGAATGTACTTTTCAATAATTTTCACACACCCTCAATATCAAATGTATCGGCTTCTTAGCCAGGACTCTGGTCTCAAAAGTACTGTACCCCCAGTCCCTTTGAATCAGAGTAAACTTTAAGGGGAACCTGTGCTCCTTGGGATTAACCTGTTCTCCCTTATGGGGTTGCCCCAGTGATACAAGACTGCTACTGAAGAAACTGAATTTCGATCCTTCGGTTCCCTCTAGTTACCTCCTGGTGTCGAACTTGCCATACCTGGGTAAGGTGATTGAGAGGGCAGTAGCGGATCAGCTGCAACAGTTCTTAGATGACACAGCTGGACTTGATCCCTTCCAGTCCGGCTTCCATATTGGGCATGGGACGGAGACCATGCTTGTCTCCATTACAGACCAACTTCGATGCCAGTTGCACCATGGTGGGTCAGCGCTGCTGGTGTTGTTAGATCTCACGGCAGCTTTTGACATGGTAGATCACGCATTATTGACCCACCGTTTAGCCATGATGGGAGTTAGGGGGACTGCCCTTAAATGGGTAGCCTCCTTTCTTCAAGACCGGGGACAACATGTGGAGAGGGGGGGGGTGGCCTCTGGGAGACTCCCATTAAGTTGCGGGGTCCCGCAGGGAGCTATCCTTTCCCCTTTATTGTTTAATATCTATATGCGTCTACTTGCCCGACTGGTCCGTGATTTTGGTCTGGAGTGTCATCAGTACGCTGATGACACCCAGCTGGTGCTGAGAATGGATGGCAGGTCGGACACCGTACCCGATTGTTTCCATCAATGCCTTGAAGCCATGACTGGATGGCTGCGCACCAGCCGGTTGAAGGCGAATCCATCGAAGATGGAGATCCTATGGCTGGGTCGTCCTAGTGTTGGTGAGTGCTGGTTGCCTACCCTGGATGGCGAGCAGTTAAGCCCGTCGTCTTTGGTAAAAAGCCTGGGGGTCCAATTGGACCCACTGCTATCGATGGAGACCCAGGTCTCCACGGTTAGCAGGTCTGCATTTTTCCATCTTCGACAGTCTAGGCGACTGGCTCCTTACCTATCCAGGAGTGATCTAGCTATGGTGATCCAGGCAACGATTATCTCGAGGCTAGACTACTGTAACACCCTCTATATTGGCCTTCCCTTGTCAACAATCCGGAAACTTAAGCTGGTGCAAAATGCTGCTGCTCGATTGCTGGTGGGAGCATCGGCAAGAGAGCATATTACACCAATTTTACAGCAATTGCACTGGCTATCAGTAGAGTACCGGATTTTCTTCAAGATACTGGTTTTGACCTTCAAGGCCTTGTATGGTCTAGGGGACTGCCTCACCGCCTCACCCCATACGTTCCCCCGAGATCACTGCGATCAGAAGAACAAAACCTTCTGGTGATTCCATCAGTCTGTTCCTGCCACCTTTCAACAACAAGACAAAAAGCTTTCTCCTTGGTGGCGCCAACTCTATGGAACGAGTTACCAGATGGAGCTCGCGCTATTACAGAGTTGGCCCCTTTCCGGAAGGCCTGCAAGATGCTCCTCTTTAAGCAGGCCTTCAATCTAAGTGCCTCCTGATAATTTCTATCCATGTCCTTGCATTTTATGCAATTAAATGGTGTTATGTATGTTTTAAAGTTTTAGGTAAACCGTCCCGAGCCTTCAGGGAGGAGCGGTATATAAAAGTGAATAATAAATAAATAAATAAATAAACAAACTTCTGTTCATCTTGACTTTTAGCAAAAGAAAGGATGGCTAAATGCAACTTATGAATTTGAGGGAAATCACATGCTATAACAAATAGATATCTAGCACAATCTGAGATAGAACTGCTTCTAAATACCTGTACAGTTTATTTATGGGCTTTGGCCTGCCAATTCCACACAGACCCAGATAAAATTACCACTAGGTGTTGCCTCAGGAAAGAAAATTTCATCTTGAAACTTTAGAATCTATCTTGAGCAAAACACCCAGGAATTCTGAGTAGAGCAAAACAGAGCTAAAGCTAAAGTAAGAAATATTTTTGGATGTAACATACATATCCCTTTGCTAGAAATACATATACATCTCTTCCCCAAACACACATTAAAAGAAATAGGCAACATTAATGTATTAAAATTGCATATGAGACTGTATGGGGTCGATACATCTTCAGAAACTGTTACTGTTGCATGCCTTCAAGATTCTGACTCATAGAGACCCAAGGTAAAATGATCACAAGGTTTTCTGGGGCTGAGATTCCAAATGGGTCTCCGTGGCCAAGCAAAGCACGGTGGCCTGTCATAAACTATTACTGTGATTTAAACAAAAACACAATGTATTTGACCATAATAAAGAAAAATGTGACAGTGTACCAGTGTGTCTGTTCTACGAGTTGTCTCAGTGGTCATTGTTGATGGCCAGTTTTATTTCTCCCTCCATATAGTACATTATACCAGACTTATAGCAGACAATTCTTCACACAGAGTACACACTACAAATGCCACATCTGCACTAGGTGATTAATTCAGGACCATTCCAGAGCATTATGATCCAAACTAGCCCTAGGCCTTGAGTGACTGATAGCAGCCACATGCACCAAGCTGAACCCTCTGTGATGCCACAGTGGCATCCAACTGGGGCAAGACTGTATTAGCCCTGCTGGGCTATCAGTTTGTCCTCTGTGTTTCTACGTCACCTCCCTGCTGGCCATGGAGCTCCCTGTAAGGCACTGATTCTCAAAGTGGGCAGTACCACCCCCTGCTGGAATTTGGGGGGTGGTGAACCTCTTTAAGGGGGTGGTGAACAATTGGCCATTTAGGAGGGGTCGTGTGGCCCTCTTCTTTGGCCCCACCTCCTTTGCTTTGACCCCCACACACAGTGAAGTGCGAAGGCTGCAGTGCAAAGGCCTCCGCGTCCTCCAGTGGGGCCTCCCCGCCACCGTGGAAGAAAATGAGGCCTTCCCTAGCGGAGGCAATTCATTCCAAACCCCTCTAGTATTTTCTGTTGGTCATGAGGGTTCTGTGTGCCAAGTTTGGCTCAATTCCATTGTTGGTCGAATTCAAAATGCTCTTTGATTGTAGGTAAACCATAAATTCCAGTAACTACAACTCCCAAATGTGAAGAGCTATTTTGTCAAAACTCCACCAGTGTTCAAATTTGGGCATATTGAGTATTCCCTCAGAGATGAAAATATATCCTGCATATTAGATAGTTGCATTAGAATTTGTAAGAGTAGCAAAATTATTTATGAAGTAGCAACGAAAATATGGTTGGGGGTCACCACAACATGAGGAACCTTATTTAGGGGTCACAGCATTAGAAAGGTTGAGAACCACTGCATTAATACATATATCTTTCTGTTTAATTGCTATTTAAAAAATTTAAAAATAATTTCTAGGGGAGCGGTGAGTAAATTTTTTTCTGGAAAGGGGGCGGTAGGCCAAAAAAGTTTGGAAACCACTGGTGTAAGCCATAGGTGTTACCTGTTGTATCTGCTCTGGCCAAAACAGGGTACCAGCACAGAAGAGTAGAACAAATCCCTCCTTCATGTTGATCATGCAGGTGTCCCACACTTAGCCATAGTAGATGTGGCTATGATGGCCAAGTGCTTGCAAGATAATGGTAGTGGTAATACAAAGACCCATCCTCTAATCATCACAGGGAAATTAATTTATCTATTTATTTATTTACAGCATTTCTACCCCGCTCTTCTCACCCCTGTAGGGGGACTCAGAGCGGCTAACAATGGCAACGATTCGATGCTGCAGTAAAATTTCAATTACATAACAAGTTAAAAACATACAAATATCGTAGGTTAAAAACTACATTAGTTATACAATCATAAAGCCTTTTCCATTACAACAATCACAAGGTCAGATTCAATGTTCAGTGCTGTTATATCCAATTAGCCAAACACTTGGTTCTACAACCACGTCTTCAGTTTTCTTCTGAAAGAAAGGAGGGAGGATGCCGATCTAATTTCGCTGGGGAGTGAGTTCCATAGGCGGGGGGGGGTCACCACTGAGAAGGCCCTGCCCCTCATCCTCACAAGCCGTGTTTGCGAAGCTGGTGGGACTGAGAGCAAGGCCTCCCCGGCGGATCTTAGGCCACGAGGCGGAGCATAGAGGGAGATACGTTTGGGCAAGTAAGCTGGGCTGGAGTCTGGTAGGGCTTTATAGGCCAAGACCAGCATTTTGAATTGTGCTCAGAAATGGACCGGCAGCCAGTGGAGTTGACGTAACGGGGGAAGGTATGCTCCCTGTATGTTGCTCCAGTGAGCAATCTGGCTGCTACCCGTTGGACTAGTTCAAGTTGCATTTGAAAGACATGTAAAGGCCAAGCAGAGAGAAAAGAGAAAACATACATTTGGAAAATATTTTAACAAGATGAAGAGTCTCTTTTGAAATTTTGGGAGTTGCAGGGGTAGGCCTATTAGGCAGTCCTCAAGTTACAAACAAGATTTGTAAGTCAGATGTTTGTAACTTAGGGACTGCCTGTACTTAATTTCCTTAAAGACTAAATTCAGCACGGTGTGAAATCAATATATATCAAAGCTGCCGACTGACTCCTAATGAGAGCTGGGCAACTTTGTCCCTCCAATTTCCTTAGTAAATCCTAGCACATTGAAAACACTCTGTTTCTGTCTGCCTCCTATCTATATATATAAAGGAAGAGTCGTCATGGAATGACCGTCCCAAACAGAGAAACCTTACAACGCAGAAACACCAAACTTGCCAACAGAAATAGGCCTCAAGCAAGGTATGTTTGTAGCAAAGAAACTTTCTCACCCAAAACCTAAAAGGCCCCCAAAACAACGAGTAAAAAAACTACATTTCCCAGCATCCTCCGGGGCTGCCAACGACTCTCCCAGCCTCTACATTCTGACAACATGATTGGCTGCCAATAAGGGCGGATTTGCATAACTCCTGTACTGTCCAGCCAACATGAACATTCCGACCCATAATAAACTATCAAAAGAGGAGGATAAGGCAAAGGGCTGAGGCACAAACACAAACACCCAAATCACTTCCCACAGAAAATTTACACCCCTACAAATCACAGACCATGCCCACAATTGACAGTAAGGCTTCATTAACTTAATTTCCCTGACTAGGCCTCACTTAATGGAATGCTGTTTATGCTCTGAATTGACAGTAAGGCTTCATTAACTTGATTCTCCCGACTACGCCTCAGCTCATTGCATTGTGTATGGCCTGAATTGTGCTACATTAACTTGCTGGCCTGCCTCAGCTCATGGGACATTGTGTATGGTAACCTACCTTGGCACACAGAGCCCCTATGACCCACGCTACATTCTACTACAGTTTGGAGGAGGGTGGACCATGGATTATGGGACTTGAAGTACCTCCATGGATAATGGGATTTGTACTACTTCAAAACCCATCATTCCCCACAGACCACTGTGGCCCAGAACCAAGACCGATAAAGACCAAACTTGGCACACAATGCCCCCCATGACCCACACTCCATCCGACTGCAGTTCAGAGGAGGAAACACCATGGAAAATGGTATTTCAAGTACCTCCACTCACTTCCAACCACACAAGCATCAACCTCTACATTATTTCATGTTTATTCACAGCATGCTCATTATATCCCACATTAATGAGGTTATTGGGATAACAATAAAGGACTAAAAACATTGCATATACGGCCCCAGACCGAGAGACAAAAAACATTGCTATGCAGAACGCCAGCAACACCTCACACCAACAACTCCCCAGGACTTCAACATCCCACCCACCAGAACAACCCACAACGACACAGCCATGGCCCCAACAACACCATAACTAACAACAATTCCAACCTTTACATACTCAGACTTTCTCGCATCTCCTAAATAGGGCACAGCAACGCATGCCGGGTACAGCTAGTTTTACCTAAACTAAGATCTTGCTTGCAATGAGGTCACACACTAAGACACAGACACACAAGCAACTCAGAAGGGACTGGAATGAAATTGCCAAGCTCCTCTTTGCATGGAGTCAGAACAGAATAATGAGTTAAATGTTTCTATGTCCTTGCAGTCCCTTTTGAGGTTTAAAATGACAATCACGCTGTATTGCAGAAAATGTTCTTGTCTGAGCAAAGCAACGACTCTTAGAATAGCCCCGTTCAAGCATTGTGCCTGAAATAGTGGACGGAAATGGGACATTGTGTTGCACATGCCAGCCCATGCCAGCCCCCACCTCCACAATAACTTCAGCTCTTATCATCTAAGTCTTGAAAGCCAGGGTGGCTTTGATTTAGTATGCTGGGCTGGGGCGTTGAAGATCCCAGGCTCACGTATCCCTTCTGAATGAAAGTCATGGACTGACCTTGGCACAACCTTATCTATTTCCAAAGGATGATCTCAGCTTTGTTATCCTTACATCATCCAAGGCAGAAGGTTTTCAATCTTACATAGTTCTTACCCACTACCCAGCCCTTGCTTGCTATTTTCCATCCTCCGTGCTAATGTAGTTAATCTCCCATTCCAGGGATATGTCCAGAAAAGGAGGAGTTTTGAAGTCTAGCTATTCCAATTTTATATAGCTAGTTTATATGCTGCCATTCTCTCAGGGTGAGACCCAGGGTGCCTTCCAAAAACAGTAAGTTAAAACATGTACCACATGATGTAAAAAAAAACATTCAAAAGTTAAATGATATATAAAACATGTCCAATAAAAGCCCCTCCTGCTTATGTATTAAAAGCTTGCTAAAGGAAAGCAGGGAGGGGGCCAGCCTACGAGGGCTGGTCAATAAGTCCATGATTTTTTGAACTTCCCGCCACTTAACTGAAAGGGCAACACTGCTCCTGTCAACAGGCATCTGTCAGTTGACTCCTGTCAAAATTTGAACAAGCTGCGTCATTTACTTTGTGTTTGACAGCCATTGATAGCAAACTACAGCGTGATTTGAGGAGAAAATGGGAAAAAAAGTGAATTTCGTGTGCTCATTAAGCATTATTTTTTGCGGGGAAAAAACAACACTCAAACCAAGGCTAAGCTTGACAAATACTATGGGGACTCTGCACCATCAATTTCGATGGTAAAAAAAAAAGTGGTTTACTGAATTTTGTTGTGGCCGTACAAGCACGGAAGATGCTGAACGTTCTGGAAGCCAGTTGAGGTCTCTACACCCGAAACAATTGAAAACATTAACGATAAGGTGTTGGTCGATCGGAGATTGAAAGTGCAAGAGATTGTGGAAGCCATAGGCATCTCACGTGGCTCAGTGGTTTCCATTTTAAATGATCACTTGGGTATGAGAAAGCTTTCCGCAAGATGGGTGCCGCGTTTGCTCACAATCAACCACAAACGCAATCGTGTGACAATTTTGCTGGAAAGTTTGGTGTTGTTCAACCGCAATATGGATGAGTTTTTGCACCATTTCTTAACCATGGATAAAACGTGGATCCACCACAACATCCCAGAGACCAAACAGCAGTCAAAACAGTGGGTTTCTCGGGGTGAAATGGCGCCAAAGAAGGCCAAGGTGGATTTGTCAGCCAATAAAGTCATGGCAACTGTTTTTTGGGATGCATGTGGTATAATCCACATTGACTACCTTCAAAAGGGTAAAACAATCAATGACGAATATTATGCCAACTTATTGGGTCGATTTAATGAGGATTTGGAAAACAGAACGACTGCATTTGGCCAAGAAAAAAGTTCTTTTGCACCAGGACAATGCATGGGTGCACACATGTGCAATTGCCATGGCAACAATCCATGAATTGGGATACGAATTGCTCCCTCATCCGCCCTATTCTCTGGATTTAGCCCCGAGTGACTATTTCTTGGAAGGAATAAAAAAATTGAAGAAATGTTGGACAAAGTGTATAGAGCTCAAAGGAGACTACGTTGAAAAATAAAATGATTTTTTAATCAAAAACCTGTGTTTCATTCAAAAAGTCACAGACTTATTGACCCGCTCTTGTAGTTTCCTAGAGAAGGGAGTTCCAGAGAAAGAAAGCAAACTGCCCCAGTCTATCCTTGCCAGATCCCCTGACCTCCTTCTTGCTTTACTTCTGGCAGAGCATCATTAGGGAAGGCCTTCATATGGAGGCCGCCTGCACGTATCCACAATCAGGCAGGATTTCTCCAACCCTAACCATGAACTGAAGGACCCTTGCCTTATGCTGGTCAGTCTGCAATTGACTACTAGGCTTGTTTTATCACGGAAAAAATGGCTTCAAAACTTGCTTCGGATGTAGGGGGTGCTGGCGCTTCTTATCTGATAGACTTCCGAAGTTTTCAGCAGTTTTTTCGAAATTGATTCGGATGTACTTTCGAAATTCGGAATGGCTTCGTTAATGGCGTCCGCGATTGTGCAATGCACAGAAACCTGCAGAAGGGACAGTCAAAACTTGAGGAATTCCCTTTCCCTCTGTTTTTGACTGCCAATACTGACAAAACTAGCCACACTGGTACAAAATATTGAATACTTTTAACACATTAATAAACGTTTAAAACATTTTAAACACAATGGGATAAAAATAGAGAAGGTCGGAAATGACATATAAGCCCTATCCGAATATGGCGATGGAGACTTCGAAATGGCAAATCCACTTCCTGTTTCCTTAACTCTCTTCGGAATCGCTTCAGAAGACAAAAAAATCCGAATTACATCCGAATTTCAGATGTATCTGATGTTCGAAAACAGGCCTACTGACTACCCTTCCTTAGAGTTTACCATTTCGGCCACCTAACCTCCAAAAAACAATGGCACTGTGTAATTGTCTGGTAGACAGATTAGGTCAAAGTCTCCTGCAATATATTCTAAAACTTAGAGACTTTGGGAAATTTATAAAACAGAGAAATTAACATGCAACCTCACTTTTGTTTATATATTTATTAAGTAAAACAATTAGCTTATGGAGTTTCATTTATTTATTTATATCATTTATATTCCACCCTTCTCACCCCACAGAGGATTCAGGGCGAATCACAATGCACATATACAGGCAAACATTCAATGCCATTTGGCATACAACATATAAGACAGACACAGAGGCAATTTAACATTCCAGCTTTTCTGGCCACCAGGAGGAGCTGTCGCATTCCTTCACTCCTTTTGTGTGCATTTCCTGGATATTTTTATGGTCTCATAAATCAGTTAAATTAAGCCTCCCCACTCAAGTGGTACCTAAATTTCCTACTTGACAGATGCAACTGTCTTTCAAGTTGCAAAGGTCGACAATGAGCTACACAATTGGTCGAGCGCTCACCCCGACCCAGGCAGGCCTCAAACTCATGACCTTCTGGTCAGTAGAGATCTTATGCAGCTGACACCCAGCCAGCTGCGCCACAGTCCCGGTGCAATTCCATTTGAAGGTTAATCATATCACGTAGGCATTTTTGTCTTGGTCAGAGGGTCTCCCAACTTTTTCAGCTGTGGAGCCCTTTTTGAAGCAAAAGTTTCTCATGGAACCCCAAGAAATGTTGACATAATATATCAAGTGTAATAATGTTCGTCTAACAAAGACTCACCAGCCACAGAGTCCAGCCAAACAGAATCCTGAAGAAAGGATGTTTATTCAAACCTTGAGCTAGATGTTACTCTGGGTTGTTCACCAGCCCCTAGCACATACAATCAAGTGGTTTTTATGCATTGCAGGTGTAACAGCAAAGGCTGTGACTTAAAGGCACAGTATACAAACTTACACTATACCACAATCAAAGCACCCTCAACAGATGGCCACCCAGCCTTTGTAATAATAGCAAAAATCTCAGGGTCCATCCAGTTAATTCCCTTCTGCCATGCAGAAAAAGGCACAATCAAAGCACCCCCTGAGCAGTGGGAGGGAAATAGGGTTATGGAAGCAAGGAATATGAAGGAAAATAGCTTTTGGGAGTGAGGGAGGTGCAGGAAAGAGGAAAGAAAGCTTGGAGGAGGGAAGGAGGAAAGAGGAGTAAACCATGGAGCCCCTCAGTATTCTTCACAGAGTTCCAAGGGCTCCACGTAGCACACTTTGAGAACCCCTGATCTAGGTACCTTACCATAGACACTTTGTGATCTGGACACCAAGTTGCTTCTACAGAAGTAATATGCTCTAGGAATTTTATGCATATTATCCACCCATCCCTCTGACAGAAGTTGACCATGCTAAAGGACTTACAAAATCCTGGAGAAGTCTTCTCTCTAGGAATCTCTAAGTCCTCCAATGCAATTCTGGAAGACGTTGACCATAGAGTCACACTAGAGCACCTATAGAGGAAAGATATTAATCAAATCTGTGAATAATCAAATCCATAAAAGTGAAACCCAAAATGTGGAGAACTAGCTGTACCACCAATACTAAATATTAGCCTTGATCGTATATTGATCAAATTTCTATTAAATTTGATTCTAAATTATTTATGAAGTGTTTCTAAACCGCTGTAAAGAACCCAGAAGTGAATTACCAAATTCGAAGCAACCGCCGCCATTTTTTGGGGAAAAATCACCATTTTCGGAAGGGGTTTTCCCTTCCCTGGCCCACTGCTGGGCACGTCCTCTTCGTCGGCCAGAGCTGAGGCCACGGTGAGCTGCCTGGGGGCGGGTGGGGGCCAGCGTTTTGCAATGTGCACACTCCTTTCACCGACAGGCGAGCGCACCCAGGAACATGTCGCCAGGTGAGGCATGGGGCTGGCGCTCTGGGCCTTGCTGTGAGCTATGTGCATTGGACCGTGCGCAGGCTGGCGTTTCATCTGGTGCGCGCGCTCTTCTTGCTGGCGAGCGCATTGCCGGGCACGGCGTGGGAACAGTGCCCTGGGCCTTGTTGCAGGCCAGGTACACAGGGCTGGGCACAGCCTGGCATTTTTCCGGCACGCTCTCCTCTCCTAGGCGAATGTTCTTCTCTCCTAGGCCCCATTCAGAAGCGGAGGGAAGGCTTGGGCTTTCAAACCGGATTTGAAAGCCCAGGTCATCCCTCACTTCTGAACTGGCCTGTTTCCAAGCCATGCCTTCCCTCCGGATCTGAACGGCCCGGGGGGGGGGGGGGAGCCACATCCGAAGTGGCTGCTTTAACCCGCTTTGGACGCAGTTTTCCTTCAATTTGGATATGGCCATTAACAAAGCCATTCCGAAATTTTGGAATTTTAATGAATTAATTTAATTTTTTCTACAAAAAAATTCAGAAGTCACTCATATTCGAAGTGCCAGCGCCCCCTACATCCAAAATGAGTTTTGGACCATTTTTTATTGGATCAACCAGCCCTACTAAATATTCACTGATGGTTTTGTAACACTATGGACATCAGATGGTTTCAAGGGCATATCCAACATCTGTATCTGCAGAGAAGTTTGAGGGGAATCTTTGGTCACAAATGTATTTCATCTCTTACTGCAGAGGTGGGAATTGTGACACCTTTGAAATGCTCTCATATTGCAGCTCCCATCATTGTGTGTCAGCTTCCCTAATAGTGAAGAATTCTAGGAGTTCCAATCTCTCTCTCGGCATTACTTCGCTAACGAAGATTCAGGAAGGACTCATCCCACGCTTTTTACAAGCGCGTTGATGACTAAAAAGGCCAATCTGAGATAGGCAAGTTCAGTTGCAGAAAGCACAGCAGAAAGTCTCCTTGGGTGATGTTGTTTCCAAGTTGTGGTTCTTTCTGCATTGTCATTTCTTTTCGAGACCCATTCGGCGTGTCTTCTAGAAAGAGGCCGCAGCATTGTGGATAGTGCATCTCCATGCCTCCCAATGTGAGGCCAGGGTGGACCATTGTTGGTGATCAATCTGGCCGAGACTGAGATGTTGTTTCAGGGAGTCCTTGTATCTCTTTTTGGGGGTGCCTCTCTTGCGCTGACCCGTGGCGAGTTCACCATAGAGTAGTATCTTTGGGAGGCGGTGGTCCTCCACCCTAGAGACATGCCCTGCCCAGCACAGCTGTGTTCTCAACAGCATGGCCTCAACAGCATGTCTTTGATCCCTGCTTGCTCAAAGACAGCAACATTCGTCAAGAATTAGTGAAGAATGCTAGGAGTTCCAATAAACATCTATGAAAATACCTGGGAGCCCCACTATTCCCCCGAACCAAAATTGCAACTTGGATTAAACAGATGTTGCTGCAGTGATTCATAGTTGGACATATGATTCTAAATAGCTTTTTATATTTTGGCCATAGCAACATGATTACATCAGTTTTAAATACTTAGCTGCAAAGCAACACAGTTCATCCCCCCTCCCCCCCAAGAGAAGTAATTTCATCTGAAATTATTCTGGAGTACATCAGCTGGCGTGGTTTATCTCTTCTTTTTTGCCCACTGACATAATAAATATCTTATTGGGTAGACATTACAAATTGTCTCCTCTTGTAAGTCTACTCCAGTTGAAATGAATCACACTAGTCGGGCATTTCATTTAGCTCTTAATAAGTGTCAAGCCAGCTACTTCTCCTCAGAGTACGGTATGTAATGATGTAATGGGAAAGACTGTTTAATAACCCATTACATTCCAATGAAATGAAAGGCAGGATGCTGGTGCTGACCTTTAAAGTCCGTCGTGTTTCAGATATTATTAAGTTGGTTCACACATTGAACCAACTTCATATTGCACAATATAACATCAAGAGATGACCTGCACAATCCAAATAAGCGCTGACATATGGGATGGGTTACGCAGAAACTGTGATTTGAAATATTACATATTTTCCTGGAAAATGTTATTGTTAAAACATAGCTTTGATTAAAGGGTAGAATAAAGAATGTAAGATAATATTTTCTGCCTGACCTCCTTTTCTCCATTCTGTCTACTTTTTATTATTGTTCTCTGTCTTCAGAACAATTTTCCCCCTTTTGATCTCCTTTCTTCAACCTGTACTTTCCATATAGGTTATTCCAGCCAATCAGGAAGCATGTTATAAATATAATAGCATCACACTGCTATGGGACCAATCAGGTTTGGCAGTGTTCTAGCTCTACTGACAGAGAGAAAGCCTGTTTAGGACTGGTGGCAATGTTTCCTGACAGCTTTAAAGCAATTATTGAAAACCATCAAAGTCAGGGTGAGTGGGGTTGGTGCTTAGGTTTTTCAACACTATTTAAAAAAAATGTGCATGATAATTAATTCATACCTTATTTAGTCTAGGGTGGTGACATATTTCTGTATTTATTCTTTGAATTATTTTGTATTACCCCTAAAACTACGATCCATGGATCATAACCTATTAGAGTTATGCCGCCTGTCATCGATGTTGCAGCACCTACCCTCTGGAACACCCTCCCGGACAAGGCACGAGCAATAACGGATCTACAGGCTTTTCGGAGGGCCTGTAAGACCAACCTGTTCCGCCAGGCATTCAATCTCTAAGCTGTAACCCCTACTCTGGTCTTAATCTGTTTTTATTCTGTTTTATTATGTTTTAGTATATTGTGTTGTGTTGTTCACTGCTGTGAACCACCCTGAGCCTTTTCGGGAAGGGTGGTATAGAAGTCGAAATAATAAATAAATAAATAAATAAATAAATAAAAGTTACAATTCTCAACACGTTTAGCAAAATAAAAGCCATTGCGTGTATGGGTGATACACCTCCCGCCAGAAAAACCAATGAGGCACGAACACAAGAGTTTGGATGAAAATTGGCCACAACTCATTTATTGAAAACAGGAACAAGGGTTGGCGGCCATGCATGGGTCCTGGATCAGGGGTAGGACAGCCCACATTTGTCCGAAGATGCTAGCATGCCTGGGTGCCACTGGCCCAATACCGGTCAACTGGAACTTGGCACCCCAGGGGGCCAGGGCGTTATCCCCTCCTACGGCCAAGGGGCGATAAGCCAGCCAGATCCAGGGCCCATGCCACACGCCAAACACAGAGTTGTGACATAGAACATAATAACAGAAACATCAACATCGTGCAAATGATGATTACACAGCAATACAAAGTGCAAACCAAACCAACAAATACAAGTAGGGAGGGTGGGAGGAAATAAAACATCTGGCCACGCATGCCAGCAGGGCAGCCCAGGCAGTCTTAAGTAGGCAGAAGTCAGGACCGGCCGGCTGATGATGGAGAGCAGGGCAGAGCCAGCCCTGTCATTGGCCAGCCAGCGCTGGTAGCGGGAAACCTTCCCGCCACCCAGGGGGCTTCTGGGAGGAAGAAGCCCCCTCCCCCCTCTACACAAGATGGCAGTGAGGACAGGCCCACACCGCAACCCGCTTGGCCGGTACGTCAGCCAAGCCATGAAATGACACATGCACAATTCACTAAAACAAGAACATTAAAGTATCATTCTCATGCAAATGGGAAAAAACACTATGTCAGTGATGGGTAAAACTTTAAAGTGTAAATGAAGACTGGAAGATGCAAGTGAGGTCCATTTGAAACTAATCAATAAGGGAGCCCAGCAAACTTTGTTCAAAGAGCTACACAGACATGTTCTCGCATTTCTAGGATGAGAAATAGATTTGCTTTCTCCTGATCCATGGGGACAGCATGTGGAAAGGGGAGGCTTGGTTTCCGAGAGATCCCCTCTAAATTGTGGGGTTCCTCAAGGGGCTATCCTCTCCCCTTTCTTATTTAACATCTATATGCGACCACTCACTCAGCTGGTTCGAAGTTTCGGGGTTAGAATGTTATCAGTACGCTGATGACACCCAGCTCGTTCTGAGGATGGACAGCCACCCTGACTCCGTGCCCACAAATTTCCATCAGTGCCTTGAAGCCGTTACTGGATGGCTGAGTGCCAGCAGGTTGAGGGTGAATCCAGAAAAGACGGAGATCTTGTGGTTGGGTCGTCCGGACAGTGGGGTAACCCAGCTGCCTACCCTGGATGGCGAGGCACTACGCCTGTCACCTCTGGTAAAGAGTCTAGGAGTCCTTTTGGACCCTTTGCTGGCAATGGAGGCCCAGGCCTCCGCGGTCAGCAAAACCGCGTTTTTCCATCTGCAGCAGGCTAGGTGGCTGGCACCCTATCTGACCAGGGATGACCTGGCCACGGTGATCCAGGCCACGGTCATCTCAAGACTAGACTACTATAACGCTCTTTACATCGGCCTACTTTTGTCCGTGATCCGGAAACTTAAGCTCGTCCAGAATGCTGCTGCCCGACTTCTCACAGGGGCTCCAGTGAGATGTCATATAACACCTATTCTACAGCAGCTTCACTGGTTACCAATAGAGCACCAGATCACCTTCAAGGTGATGGTACTAACCTTCAAGGCCTTGTATGGTCCAGGGCCAGCGTATCTGAGGGACCATCTTACCCCCTACCAGCCCCAGAGATCACTCTGTTCAGAGGACTTAAACCTACTGGAAGTACCCAGTTTCAAAACCATTCGTTTAGCATCAATTAGACATAGAGCTTTCTCCGCTGTGGCCCCATCACTATGGAATGCTTTGCCAGCCGAATTCTGCGCCCTGCAGGATCCCTTGATCTTCTGCAGGGCCTGCAAAACCCACCTGTTCTGGCTGGCATTTGAATGTGGATTTTAAACTTTTGTAAACTGTTTAATTGTTATTTCGGGAGTTTATTTATTTATTATTTATTTATTTATTTATTCAATTTAGTAGACCGCTCTCTCCAGAGCCCAGAGCGGTTTACGAGTTATATGGCAATGCTGTCTATATTGCTGTGTTGTAAGCCACTCCGAGCCCTCGGGGAGTGACGGCATATAAGACCGAATAATAAAATAAAAATAATAAAATAATTGACTCTGAGATATGAAAGCAATGTATTCTGCTTTTAGAAAAAAAATGTTTGTGCTGGTGGCAGAGTCATTACTTGAACATTTCCTACCTTCGTACATATTGGTTAATGAAAATCAGCCTGTTAATTAATATAGTATCTTTTAGATAACTTTTTCCCCCTGCTACAGTCTCTTCTAATAGACTGGAACGTGTACCTTCTTTCCAATCTTCTCTTGAAATTCCTTTGTTCCACAACAGTAACTTTGAGTCCAGGAAAGATCAAAATAGTCTTCTACTTGAGATATTGTCATTTCTAATATCAGATATGTACCCGTTCATTTTTCTTCCAATGAGACTGTCCTCTTTGTCTTATACAGAATGAAGAAGGGCATTGCTGTCAGAGGATGGCATATATCATGTTAGAAGATAAGCTGCTAACTGCATCTCTGATATTCCGGGCGGTATAATTAGGATTTTTTGTAATATTGTTGCCAAAGCAGATATGAGGGCAAAGTTGGCATAGCATGCTCTTGTCCCTGTTTGGCTATGTTTTGTAGTCCAAAGCTCAAACCACAATATCATGCAGGCTCTTTGTTTATTTATTTATTTATTATTTCAATATGTATACCACCCTTCCCAAAAGGCTCAGGGGAAAGTAAAAAAAGAGAGTGACATAATAATTAATATGTTATTTTTATACGGTACCGCAAGCAACACAAGCAGATTACTTTTCACACGCTATATGTATGTACATGCACATCTTCAGGTTCCCCATCGATCAATGAATTTTCTTAGGCAGTGAAGACACAGAGATAGTTTTGCCAATTGCTCCCTCTGAAATATAGCCTACAACACCTGTATTCATTGGTGATCTCCCATCCACATGATAAACAAGATGGATTTAGCTTAATTTCTGAGATCTGACAGGGTACACTCTATATCAGTGGTACCCAAAATGGGTGGTACCAGCCCCTGATGGGCGGTGGGGTGATCTAGGGGGGCGCTGGAAGGCTCAGGAGAATTTAGGGGGCACTGAACTGACAACAGACTACCATCCATCTCTGTGTGTGTCTCTCTCTCTTCTTCCCTCCTCCTGCTCCCTCCTCCTCCTCTCGCCAAGCAAGGGATAATAATAATAGTAATAATAATAATACCTTTGGGGTTCCCCTCCAACTGGTTGAGTCTTATAACAATAATAATAATGTCCTTCAACACATTTAGTGGAACATGGATTCAGTGCGGTAACCAATTTATTAACAAAAAAAGAAACCGATTGCAAAATAGTCAATCGCGATGATTTGAGATTACTGCTGACGAAAATAGAGCCAAGGATTACGAGATTCATCCTTCTCATTAAGATGATTTCGAACGTTTTAACTTTTTTTGTATTACCTTTTTATTCTAAGTTCAATAAATAGTTTCATAATTTCAAACTTCAATGTTTCTGATTTACAACTTTATTTATTATATTTTACGAAAAAGGTAGAAATATCAATACATATATCTTTCTGTTTAATCGCTATTAAAATTTTTAAAAATTAATTTCTGGGGGGGGGGGGGCGGTGAGTAAATTTTTTCTGGAAATAAGTTTGGGAACCACTGCTGTATCTGAATAGCGGATGCAAATTTCTAGAAGGTAACTTTCCTAGCTCTGTGCAGATCTGGGAAAACATCCCCAACTGAATCTGAATTTGAACGTAATTTTATTTAAAGACTTTGCCAAAATTTGCAGAGATTCTTCATATCTGTGGGAGCGAAGGATTTCCCTATTCTTAATCCATCCCTTAAGAGTTTTTTGCTACAACCTGCCCTTCCTGTTTTGTCCTCTCCCCTCCTTTCCTCAGCCCACTTAAACTGCAAGAATGGCTGCCTTTTTAAAATGCACACAAAGTCGTTTATTAAGCTAAATGAACATTCAAAAGTATTCAGGAAGAAGAATGTGGGCTGTGATGCCACTTTATATCAAAGGCACTTTCCTCATCATATCATGCCTTCTCTTGTAATTGTCACTTGACATGCATTGAGCGAAATCATGAAAATGTGTTGATGTAAGAGAGACTTCCTTCTTAACAGCATTATTAAGAATGCTTTCTTTCCATTCTCTCGGCATTACTTCGCGAACGAAGATTCTTAGGAAGGACTCATCCAACGCTTTTTACAAGCATGTTGATGACTAAAAAGGCCTATCTGAGATAGGCAGGTTTGGTTGCAGAAAGCACAGCAGAAATTCTCCTTGGGTGATGTTGTTTCCAAATTGTGGTTCTTTCTGCATTGTTGTTTCTTTTCGCGACCCGTTCGGCGTGTCTTCTCAAAAGAGGCCGCAGCATTGTGGATAGTGCGTCTCCATGCTTCCCGATGTGAGGCCAGGGTGGACTATTGTTGGTGCCCTGCCCAGCGCAGCTGTGTTCTCAATAGCATGGACTCAACGCTGGTGATCCCTGCTTGCTCAAGGATAGCAACATTAGTCACATAGTCGGTCCAGTACATATTTAGGATTCTGCGAAGACAGCGCTGATGAAAGTGTTCGAGGAGTCGTAGGTGTTGGCGATAGGTAACCCATGTTTCAGACCCATATAGGAGAATAGACAGTACAATAGCTCTGTACAGACTGATTTTGGTGCTTTGCCTCAGCTGCTTGTTGCTCCAGACTCTTTTGTGAAGCCCTCCAAATGCACTATATGCCTTTACTAATGTGTGATCTATCTCTTTATCAATCTTGGCATCTGAAGAGATGATGCTTCCCAGGTAGGTGAACTGCTGAACAGACTTAAGCACAGATTCGTCTATGCTGACGTGGGGATGATGGTGTTCTTCCTGTGGTGCAGGCTGGTAGAGGACTTCTGTTTTCTTCAAGCTGACTTCCACCCCAAACAGCTCGGCAGCTGTTGCAAAGCAGGATGTTAGGTGCTGCAGGGCTGCTTCTGAATGGGCAACAAGGGCAGCAGCATCTGCAAAAAGCAGCTCACTGACTATTATTATCTTTCCATTATTACGATCTTAAAAGGATTTTTAAAAAAATACCACAAAAACAGATGGGATCCTATTTTCAAAAAGTAAATTCTCAATATCCACGAGAGATTGGTTCCAGGACAACACGGAACACCCAAAAAATTGCATGTTCTAGTCCCTATTAAAATGGTACTGGGTGGCAATGGAGTTGACAAAAAGTCCTGGAAGCCAGGCATGCCACAAAATACATATTCTTTGGGATCGCTTGTCTCCTGGCCATTTGAATAAGAACTTCAAAGCCTCACTCCATGTTTTCTGACTCAGTTCTTTGCAGAGACTACACAAAGGACCCCATCAGGCATAAGTCCTTCCCCATTGCCACACACTTCTAAGACCTTTCAGGGACAAAAAGTGCACACTGAAGCCATTAGGAAAATTAGGACTAATAAAAAACTATTTCTTCACCCAGTATTCATCCATGGAACTTTCTTCCAGAAATGTGACAGCTGTCAGCCTGAACAACTTCAAGGCAGGATAAATCATTTCATGGTACCTGATGCAGGTGACTGAAAAGGACATTCCAGATTGCCACCATGTCATTCCATTTAGGTGGCATGGATTTCCCTGGGTACTGGTTGTGGGGGTCTCCTATCAGGTCAGGTTTTGACATTTCTGCTCCCAAAATCCTGTTTCAACTGCCTGGGCCACTGGTGATACAGAAAACTAGATTTGAGGTCATTCAGCATGGCTCTTCTTATGTTCTTATGTCACCACTTAGTTTTTCCTGTCACTTCTCTTTCATAGTAACATTGGCTTTCAAACTTGTTGGACTTCTGCAATTGAGACTAATGAGGGGTTTTTTTTCCATGTCAGGAGCGACTTGAGAAACTGCAAGTCCCTCCTGGTGTGAGAGAATTGGCCGTCTGCAAGAATGTTGCCTGAGGATGCCCAGATGTTTTGATGTTTTACCATCCTTGTGGGAGGCTTCATGTCCCCGCATGGGGAGCTGGAGCTGAGAGAGGTAGCTCATCTGTGCTCTCCCCAGGCCTGGATTAACCAATTTTGGCGCCCTAGGCCACACTTTGGAATTACGCCCCCAAACCAATCTCTACCGCACCCCCCCACCTCCTCCTCCTCGTGGCTCCACGCGCCTTCTGCTTCCTCTGCGCGCCCCGGGGGCGAGCCTTCCCTTCCTTCCTCCTCCTCACCACTTGAGTCAAGGAAGCCAGGCGCGTCGCTGAGGAGGAAGAGAAGCCCCGCCCCCGGGGGCGAGCCTTCCTCTTCCTCCTCACCACGCGCCTGGCTTTTTTGAGTCAAGGAAGCCAGGCGTGTCACGGAGGAGGAGGAAGGGAAGCCCCACCCCCGGGGGCGAGCCTTCCTTTCCTTCCTCCTTCCTCCTCCTCCTCGCCACGCACCCGGCTTTTTTGAGTCAAGGAAGCGCGTCGCAGAGGAGGAGGAAGGGAAGCCCCGCCCCCAGAAGCACCCAAAGATTGCCTTTTTTAAAAAAAATGGGGGGGTCCGGATCTGGTGCCACCCCCTTGGCTGCACCCCTAGGCCATGGCCTAGTGTGGCCTTATGGATGATCCGGGCCTGGGTCTCCCTAGATTTGAACCTTCAATCTGTTCGTCTTCAGTCCTGCCGGCACAAGGGCTTAATCCATTGTGCCACCAGGGGCTCCAGTAATGAGATTGGGAGGAGAGAAGAGAAACCCAGAGAAAGGGGGGTCTGCTTTAAGAAAGATGCCTCCTGCCTCCTCAAAAGTAAAGGCATTGGAAGAACAGGGGAGCCCATGGAGAGAAAAGGTGTCTGCCTTAAGAACGATGCCTCTCATCTCCTTCACACTCAGGGAGGACAGATCGTAACATAAGGGATTAAAATAGCACTAGAGTAATCCAGGATAGCAAGGCATGGGAAGAACACATCATGGCAAAAGGGATTAAAATAGTGCTGGATTTCGATCTTAAAAAAATAATACGGAGTGAACTGCACTTGCTCATGTGATGGTTCAGAACGCAGGAAAGAAATGGGAGAAGGGCTGAAAACATAAAGCTTTGGGATTTGTAAAACAAAATGATGTATTTATGAATCCCTGTTAAAAATGGTGTCAGGCAGCTGTGGAGGGAGTGAGAAGCCCCATCAAGTGCCCACCTCTACCCCGTGGAAGAACTTGATTGTCTTATTGTTTGCCTTAAGACAGCTGGCGCAGCTGGCTAAGTGTCAGCTGCATAAGATCTCTCTGAGCAGTAGGTCATGAGTTCAAGGCCTGCCCGGGTCGAGGTGGGTGCTCGACCTTTAAGTATAGCCTGCTGTCGACCTTTGCAGCCCGAAAGACAGTTGCATCTGTCAAGTAGGAGATAAAGGTTCCACATTAAGTGGGGAGGCAAATTTTGACTGAATTATGAGGTCATTAAAGAACTCCAGGAACGCTGAGGAATGCGGAAGGAACAACAAGGGACGCTGGGAACGCTGAGAGATGAGTACGCCAGCTCCCCCTGGTGGCCAGAGTTTGCCTCTGTTCATCTATATGTTGTGTATGTGGAAACGGCAGGGATTGTCTGCTAAGTATGTGTACCTGTAATCCGCTCTGAGTCCACTTCGGGGAGAGAAGAGCGGAATATAAATAAAGTAAATAATAATTCTTGCCTGGAAGCTGACCTGAGTCCCCCTGGGGAGATAGGACAGCTTATACATAAATTATTATTATTATTATTATTATTATTATTATTATTATTACTAAAAAGGGAAGAGGGCAGCTGACATGATTCAGAATTCAAATGTGTAGTGCTGTATACATCTGAATACACAACGGGTTGAATCTGCAGATTGTGAGCCCACTAATATATTAACTTTATTAATGGACAGAATAATAAAGTTTTGATTGATTTATCTCATTGTCCTTTCAAAGACCATTCCCACTAGATCCTATGGGATTTAAAGAACCAATAACAGACTGCCATGGATCTTCTGTTCCCTCTCCTTTCCTTCTTATAGTATCTGTTGCACAAGGTCGAAAGTAGGTTCTATTATTATTTTGTTCTCTGTGTAGTACTTGAAATACTGAATGTGCTCAATAAATTCTGTTACTGGTAATGGGAAGTGAATTTTAGCCATAAAAATAGAGAAGAATCATTTATATTTCTGACACGTTTTGTTCTAAGGGGTTCTGGGTCCTAACTCCTACAGGGATATGCAGAGAAATCATTCAAGCAGAATCTGCAACACAAAAAGTCAGTCAGATTTTCACATAAATGTGTCACACATATCGACATATATTCTATTCCCACCCAAAATACTGGGACAACTAAGTGTGGGGCAACTGAGCATGAACAGTTCCAGTAGGTACCATTTCACAGCTTATTTGGAAAAATGGACTTTACAACCCTGGCACAGCTGGGGGGGGGGGGAGAGCAATTTGCCTCCTCCCCGGATAAGAGATTGGATGGTTCCTTTCCTCATCTGATTGGATGGGCCGTCCTCTGCATCTTACGATACATTGAATGATCTTCTACTACTGAAGACGACACTACTACTATAACGCTGGTCCTGAGGAAGTCTCGTTAAGGGATGAAACGGCCCACAGCCGGCTTCGGAGAGCGCTCCAGCCGTAGGCAGCCTCCCTCGTGGAGCACTGTTCGGCATTTCCCTTTTGAGAACCTTTGTTTACATCTTCACAACAGCTTCCCTCGTGGAGCTCTGTTTGGCGTTTCTCTTTTGGGAACCTTTGTTTACATCTTCACGGTTCACCTTTTTATGTATTTCCTGGATATTACAACACCCATACTTGGATTATCTGGCCTTTACTATAGACCAGCCCTCTTACCTCATTCTGCTATGGACCGTCACCCACCACTCCCGCCCATTGACAGTATAATTATTGGTTGCCCATTGGGACCGGGTAGGAATTTTTCCCCTCCTATATTCTACGAGGGTTTTTCGTCTACCCTATACTATTATTAGGGGATAGCTGGGATGATTGGTATATAATTAGGCTTAGCATAAATAGTTTAGAAATGCAAAGGTTGGTGTATACCTAAGGCACCCCTTAAGGGTGTGGGCCATCACACAAGCATTCACCTATAAGTTATGGCCCAGAAATGGGGAGAGTCTGAACTCAATAATTTGAGGGAGACTTCTCCGGACGTTTCCCTCAGAGGTTGCCCGGGTTTAAATTTCCAGGGGACCCAGGTGTTATGCCCTAAATAGTCGAGGGGTAGACTGTGTAAGACACTACCTTGGCTTTGCCACACCAAGTTAAACTGACACCTAAGTTAGTTGAGTTGAAAGCTAAATAGGTAACGTTCAATAAAGTTGCCCAAATTTTAATGTGATATTGTTGTTGTCTTGCCTCGCCATTTCGGGGGTTGGAAGGAAATCCACTCCTCTTTGGTGACAGACACCTGCTTCTTCAAAAGAGAATGGTGATATCTGAAATTAATGTGTGGCAACCATCAGCGAAAAGAGGAAATATTCTAGAGATTTATTCACACACACACATACACACACACACACCCAAATTTAATACACTTCTTTAGCTGTCATATTAAATTAGAGTTTGAGCAACATCTCCATTGTTGCTGCTGGATTGTTTGGTTTTATAAGATAGAGGACAAATTCTAAATGAACAACCCACTGGTTGTGGGGGGTCGGGAGCAGGTGAGGGTTTTGCCCTCCTTTCCGCTAGAGATCCCTGTGTACAACTAGTGGGCCACTGTGTGACACAGAATGCTGGACTAGATGGGCTGAGGCCCGATTCAGCATGGCTCTTCTTATGTTCTTATGTCCTCTCCTCATCTTCCAGGATGTATCTTTCCCAGAACCTTGGCTTTCTTCCCTTACTACTGACTGCTATTTATTTATTCTTTATTTAATGTATATCCCACTTTCTCCATACAGTATGTAAGATCCAAAGTAGCTTAAAAGCATTTAAAAAATAGAACTAAAATTATTTACAGAAAACTAAAAAAGATTAAACAACAATTTGTTAAAGGTTTAAAACAATATAAATATATTTTACCTATGAATTTTTTTCGTGTCAGGAGTGACTTGAGAAACTGCAAGTCACTTCTAGTGTGAGAGAATTGGCCATCTGCAAGGACATTGCCTGGGGGATGCCCGGATGTTTTGATGTTTTACCATCCTTGTAGAAAACTTCTCTCATGTCCCTGCATGGGAAGCTGGAGCTAACAGAGGGAGCTCAACCCATTCTCCCCAGATTCGAACCGCTGAACTGTCGGTCATCAGTCCTGCTAGCAGAAGAGTTTTACCTATTGCGCCACTGGGGGCTCCTAGTACGGCATATAAAACACCAGTAAGGCATAATAAAAAATATAATAATGCAACCCCATTAAAATCCTTTCTGCCACATAAAATATAAAGTAAAAAGATATTTGCCTGCCTACAAAAAGAATGGAACAAAGGGGGGTTGGAGCAACTGAACTCCACAGCCACGTATGTCTATGATGTTGGGGGAATGCAAAGAAAGACTTCCCCCAAAGATCTTAAAATTCAGTCTAGCTCATGTATGCTAAAACATATCCAAAACAAAACATGGAAGTAACAGAAAAAAACAATATTACCCACAGGGTTGCTGTGAGTTTTTCGCACTGTATGTCTATATTCCAGAAGCATTCTCACCTGACGTTTCACCCACATCTATGGCAGGCATCCTCAGAGGTTGTGATGCCTATTGGTAACTAACTAGGCAAGTGTGGTTTATATATTTGTGGAATGTCCAGGGTGGGAGAAAGAACTCATGTCTGATTGAGGCAAGTGTGAATGTTGCCATTGGACAGCTTGAATAGCACTGAGTATTACTCACAGTATGTTTGGAGATCCTTAACAAGCAACCATGGCAAGCCTATGTTATATATTCGAAGCAGATTGCAAATAGTTGCTTTTCTAAATAACAAGGGCCAAGTTCATAAGGTGTGTTTCGCCTTTGGAATCTTAACATACTCGTGGTATCGTGAATAAAAGTCCAGTGCCTGATTGCAAGTCTCTAGTTTGCTCTCTCCTATACATAACCCCCCAAACTGTCCTTTATTGCAGTGTTTCCCAACCAGTGTGCCGTGGCACACTAGTATGCCGTGAGCGATCATCAGGTGTGCCATGGGAAATTGGAACCTTCAATACCCTTTCTTCCCCCTCCTGTCGAACACTTTTTCTTCTCTACTTGGGCTCCCTTCTTCCCAGCCTCGCTCTGCTCGCTTTGCCTTGCTTTGCTGTGGGGCGAGTCTGCGCAGTAGTGCCCGCACGGGTCACGTCTTCCTCCCTCCCCCCTGAACACGCTCACGCTGCCCCCTCAGATAAAATGGCAGCAGAAGCAGCAGTGTAGAAGAAAAAGTAAGTGTTCAGCAGGAGGGGGAAGGAAGTGCGCGAAGGGGGAGGAAGAGGTCTCTGTCAAAAGCTGGCATGGGCAAACTTGGACCTTCCAGGTGTTTTGGACTCCAACTCCCACCATTCCTAGCAGCCTCAGACTCTTTTCCTTTCCCCCCTCAGCCATTTAAGCAGGAAAGGGCCTCAGGCTGTTAGGAATGTTTGGAATTGAAGTCCAAAGCACCCAGAGGGCCGAGGTTTTCCCATGCCTGTTTTACAGACCTTAAAGTGGTGAGCCTCCTTCCAACATTGTGATTCTGGATAGAAAACAAACAACAACATAACATAACATTGTTTGAGTCCACAGTGCTCTCTGGGTGTAGGTGAACTACAACTTCCAAACTCAAGGTCAATTCCCAAGCAAACCTTTTCAGTATTTTCTGTTGGTAATGAGAGTTCAATATGCCAAGTTTGGTTCAATTCCATTGTTACAAGAGTTCAGGATGCTCTTTGATTGTGTGTTAACTATAAATCCCAGAAACTGTAACTCCCAAATGTCAAGGTCTATTTTCCCCAAACTCCATCTGTGTTCACATTTGGGCATATTGAATATTCATGCCAAGTTTGGTCCTGATCCAACATTGTTTGAATCCAGAGTGCTTTCTGGATGGAGGTGAACTACAACTCCAAAACTCAAGGTCAATGCCCACCAAACTCGTATTTTCTCTTGGTTATGAGAGTTCTGTGTGGAAAGTTTGTGTCTTTCTGCCATTCCTGCCAAGATATCTATGTTGTGTTCATCGAAACAGGCCCAGGTTTCACACTGAGTGTATAAATACATTTAAAAACATATTAACTATAAGTATTACTGTGTTAGAGTGTCATTTTGGTTGGTGGTGTGCCCCAGGATTTTGTAAATGTAAAAAATGTGCCGCGACTCAAAAAAGTTTGAAAAACACTGCTCTATTGTGTACCTTGAAGTCATTTTATTTTGACCCTAAGGTGAACCCATCACTGGGTTTTCTTGGTAAGATTTGTTCAGAGAGGATTTGCCTTTGTTTTCCTCTGGGGATGATAGTGTGTGACTTGTCCAAGGTCACACAGTGGACTTCCATGACTAAACTGAGATTCGAACCCTGGTCTCCGAAGTCAGAGTCCAGCATTCAAGCTCCTACACTGTGTTGGCTATCCTGAATGGTTCTGCTTGATTTTATTTTGCCTCATTTCGTGAGGTGCAGACACAAAAAGAAAATCAGTCATGGATTTGATGCTGCATGTTATATAAGCTTTATCGTGCAATTTAAAACTGTCTTGCTCCTTGTTTTTGACAAAGAAGAACTAGCAATGGGAACGGGCTATTTTGCATAGTGTGAATGACATGACATAATACTCATGGCAGGTTGTGGGGTGGGAGGGGAAGGAAATATCCAGGCTGCAGTCAGCTGCTCTGCTCCAGGAAACACACAGAGCTTGTAAAGGACAAAGCAAGGTTACTTGTATTTATACCAAGGGATATAAGCTGGCAGATCGAGCAACAAGAAGTAATTGAGTCCACCTTGATTTTCTACTCCACTCAGGGCTGTAATAATTGCACTTCATAATGGCCACTGGGTTTTGATTAGAGTGTAGATGAAGGTGGCCTTTTCTGCTCTGTGGAAGAAGTGGTTGAATTGGACTTGAAATTTTCAATTGAAAAGAAGATGAACTAGGGGTGGATATCTCCAGTCGTTATCCTTAGAAAACCGTTATTATTTCGTATTAAAATCTATTTAGACCCTAATTCGACCCACGGTCAGCAACCCGGAAGTGACATTTCTAAATTGAAACCGGGTCTGCCATTTCCGTAAAGGGCGTGTTATTATGTCGTTATAATTTCCGCCCTTTCTTACCTTTAACCCGCGTTGGTTCTCAGCTGCCAGGGGAGAGTGGAAGCGATGCCTTCCCTCGCCCCCTACCAGCTCAGAAACCAACCCGGGTTAAAGGGAACGCGTGTTGGTTTCTGAGCTGGTAGGAGTGAGGGGATGCCTCCCTTCACCCCTGCCAGCTCAGAAACCAACCCGGGTTAAAGGGAACGCGCGTTGGTTTCTGAGCTGGCAGAAGCGAGGGATGCCTCCCCTCTGCCAGCTCAGAAACCAACGTGAGTTACCTTTAACCCGGGTTGGTTCTGAGCTGGCGAGGGAGCATGGAGGCGGGCATCCCCTGTGCCAGTGCCCCACTAACGAAATAGTAACGAATTTCATTATTAATTATGTTACAGTTTTGAAATTTGTACAACATTTTCCGGAAGAATTTCTATTTTGAAACAACAGCGGCTCCCCCATGAGTTTAGAAACAAAAAAATTATGGATCAACCAGCCCTAGTATGAACCGTAATGCTCAACAAATTAATAAAACAGTTCAATAGAAATTTCAAGCTGTGTTTAGAATTGATTCCACCTTCTAGATTCTGCCTTTCTCATTTTAGGATGTGGTTGGACCACTGCAGTAGGTTTAGGGGAAGTACATTGAGAGAGACACAGAATAGAGAAACAGAACAAAACTAGGAACTTCTGAGTTTGACTTACGCTTCATTAAAAAATGTTCAACAGTACAGGAGGCCCTTAAATCTATTTAATAGGCATGGGTAGTATGGCGGTCCGCCTGGGCTTGGCTGGAGTGACTACGTTAACAGCTCTAAGCACCCTATGCCCAGGGGATGCGGCTTGCCTTCCTGTGAGGGAGAGGGCCCCAAAGACTTGACAGAACCAAGCTTCTGGTACAAAGTAACAAAGTTTATTAACACGAGACACAAAGATGGAAGTGTCTGGCTCCAAAACCTTTACAACTGTTCACAGGCTTGAAGAATCCTGAGCTGTCTTACTATGGTCCTTTCTTCTTTGGTCTGTATGGGGTAAATGATCAACGCCTCTCCTTCCTCTCTCTGGTCCGCCGCCACGGGTGGTGGACAGACCCCAGCCGCTGAACTTCTTTAAATCGAAGGTCGAACGTCCTTCCTCTGTTAAGTCCAGGGCTGGTTGAAGGCGGTATTTTTCACTAAAAGGAGGTGACAGGCCGGAGCTAGCAACTCCGTGGCTCAGTCACACGTCCCTGGTAGCCACTGAGGTAAACTCAGAAAGGTATCCCCTTTATAGACTTCAGAATGGGCGGGAAAACCTGAGACCCTGATTGGCTGGGACTCTGAGGTGACTTTTGGAGGGAAAAAACTAAGTTCTAATTAAATGGGAAAGGTCTGAGGTAAATTTAGGCGGGAAAGTCTAAAGAGAGGAATCCCTCCCACCCATAATAAAAACACTAACCCCAGCCCACAAACAGTGAATAGACCTTTATAACAAACACGAGGCCTGTAATTAAACACGAGCACATAAATTAAACATACAAATTCAATATAAACAGGCCAAGCTTTGCGCAGGCCGCAATAGGTAGGTTCATTCGGAATCTTAGTTATTGGGATTAAAATCAGAATAAATCCCTTTTTGAAGTGATTTCGAAGCTATTTGGGAACCCGGAAGTATCCTTCCCATTTCGAAGCCACTGTTGCCATCTTTTTTCCGATCCAGGAAGGGAATCGGAAATGAACCAGCATTTGGAGGCAAGCAGCTGCTTGCATGCTGAGATGCTTGCCTCCAGCCAATGAGGGGAAACCACCTCAGGAGGGACGGTGTTTCGGCATGGCAGCCATTGCCCTTTAAAAATGGCTGCACGTGCCTCGTGGGCTCATTGCGAGCCGGGCATGCGAAGGCAGAGGGACTAGGGCAGGCTGCTTGGGTGGGAAAGGTGCCATGCCACCACTTTGCAAGGGAACAACATACCCGGGGAACTTAGTAAAATGCCCCAATGTTTTCCAGAATGGGCTGGGATTTGGAGGAGAAAAGGAAAGAAAGGAAGAGAGATTTGGAGGAGAAAAGGAAAGGGGAAAGGAAAGAGGAGAAGGGAAGGGAGAAAAACAGCAGGAAAAATATGAGTTTAAACCAGTGTGGATGGATTCCTTTCCTTTCCTAGCAGTTTTAACCGGAGTGAATGGATTTCTTCCCTTTGCTTCCCCTCCTTTCTGGAGTCAAACAACTACTTTCAAAGTAAAGACCACCCAATGAAATAGGAAATAACATTTTGAAACCATTAACGAAGGAATCGGAAGTCTCGGAAATTTTGAAAAGTTTTGAACTTTTTTTGTGAAAATTGGAATTGACTTTAGATTCAAACCACCAGCGCCCCCTATATCCGAAACTAGTTTTGAACCATTTTTTAAAATCAAACAAGCCTACTATTTAAACTACAAATCATGAAGGCTTCTAAGGAGTGACAATTCACTTCTTCTTGACCAGGGGAAAAACAGTTAGACGTATCAAGTGGGATCAAGAAGTTGTTAGGAATTGTGGGAGTTGAAGTCCAAAACACCTAGAGGGCCAAGGTTTACCCATGCCTGTTCTAAAGTGACTAAGAAGCAAATGATGGGATACAGTTAAAGACATCTTGCTGCCTGAGTTGAAGTAACATAGACCAGTGTTTCCCAACCTTTTTTGAGCTGAGGCACACTTTTTAAATTTCCAAAATCCGGGGGCACACCACCAACCAAAATGACACTCTAAAACAGTAATACATATAGGTAATAAGAATTTACCTTGAGTTTTGGAGTTATAGTTCACCTACATCCAGAGAGCACTCTGGACTCGGGACCGGCAAAGCAGGCAGGAAGGAAGATGCCGCCGCGGCGGGCAGGGAGCTGGAGGGAGGCCGAGAGCAGTTTCCCATGCACTGGGGAGGAGGGAGATGCAGGGCCCTGTGGGGAGCCGGGTTTCGCTGGCTTGGGTCTTCCGCTGGGCTCGCCGGAAGACACGAACCAGACAAACTCAGCTCCCAAGCAGGGCCTGGGCCCTACAGGAAGCCAGATTTGGCCGGCTCGTGTCTCCCGCCGAGCTCGCCGGAAGACGTGAACCAGACAAACTTGGCTCCCAGGCAGGGCCTGGGCCCTGTGGGGAGCTGTTCTCCCGCTTTGCGGGTTTGCTGGGCTCGGCGGAGCTGTGAACCAGGAGAAAGGCTCCCTGAGGTGCCCAGGTTCCCGCCTCCTCCTCCTCCAGGAGTGAGCCCACAGGATAGATTCTATCCTGTGGGCTCACTTCTGGAGGAGGAGGAGAGCGTTGCCCGGCCCCTCCCCTCCTGAGCCTTCCCTGCCTCTCTAGGTCCTAGAGAGTGTCACGTTTCCAACCGCTGTTTGCGATCAGATGGTGTGCCACGGGAAAACCTCTCTCAGTAGGAAGGGGAGGGGGGAAGAGAGGTTTTCTTGCGGAACACCAGCTGATCTCCCACGGAACACTAGTGTGCCGTGTCACACCTGTTGGGAAACACTGACATAGACCATCTTGCTCCATCAGTCTAGCCATCTCACATGCCTCAGATATCATCCCACTCCCCATTCCTGGATCTACAGACAGAATAACAATTGAAAACAGTTCTTTCTTTCAAAATCTGCTGTTTATTCTAATGCACCTGAAATTAAAAAAACTAATTCTGGAAAAAGAAAGGTAATTTCCCAAATACTGCCCATATAATCATAAGAGGTTGTTGGATTTTGAACTAAAATAATGTTTATGTACATTAAAAAATTGTCCCTCCCCACCTACAGCGGACAATTACTGAGGGACAGAAAAGGGGAGGGAATGCTCAAGAAGCAATATTTTTATGCAAATCCTATCAAAAATTAAGGAGGACTGGAAGTCTTGCCACTCTTGCTACTGAACACGAATTCTTGCAGTGACTGACAGGTTTTTCAGTGGGATGTCTCAGTGTGTCATGATATCTTTTCTCAATAGCATGAAAATGTGCAGATATTCTTTAGACCGCCAGAATGGCCATAGGCAATTTGCAGGCAGGCATTGAAATGTATAAAGAGTAGTGATGGCACCTGCCAAACCACAATGCTCCCGTCATTTTAGAGCCATCACCCTGTAGTGCCCAAATATATGCTTGAAAGGGGGGTTAGTTACCTGTCTCAATGTACTCTTCGCCCTAGTCCTGGTCTTTCTTCTCCATTCTGAGGGTAATTGTAGCATCTTCAGATTACAATGGCTGTCATTCTCACTTAGGCTTCCATCTACTCTGAAGCTGGTCCAATGCCATTTCACTCACTGGGATACTAATTTTCAGATTGATGGAAAAAGGAGTATGTTGTTATGCTAAGGGCTTCGCTAATCACAGTTGTCATCCCTCTTCCTTCTGCTTACAAGTGATATTTCCCCCCTCTACTGCCTTTCATCTGCATGATTGCTTTCCCACCTCCACTTCATCACCAATAAGCCTCTTCAAAATAGCAGAAGACAGTATTTGAAGTTTTCTTTCTCCTGAATCTAATATGCCCTGATCCTTTCTTTCCTAAACATACATGAATGGGTAATGATGTCAAAGAAAAAGATGCTATAGAGATAACATTTGACACCATATAGGCTTTCTGAGATTTATAAGGGCAGCGCTAACAAATGTTGGAAATGTGAGCACCATGTTGGGACATTTTATCGTATGTGGTGTAGAAATATTAAACTGAAATATATTTGATGGTGGTTTAACATAAGATGTAAAGGATAATATGGGTAATCCCAAGATAGTGAAACGGGTCGATATAGTGTTATGGAACAGAGACGTAAGCAGCCAAGCCCAGGAGTAAAAAAAGTAACAAAAGTTTATTATAACAATAAATGGGAAGAGGACGAACAAAAAACTAGCCAAAATCCGGCTTTAGACCCACAAAAATCCCAGGAATGCCCCAAAAAAGAATGCTGTGGAGAAGAAAATCAAAACAAACACAAAACGTCCGTCTGCGTCATCCAACAGGGGGAAGAGAAGAGAAGTCCAAAAGCCAGTCCAGAAGTCGTAGGGTAGGAGAAAGACAGATGGAAAAGGAGGAGACGTTCCAGGGTCAACAGGAGCTGAGTATACAGAAAGCACATAATTCACAGCCCCCATTAAACACAGCGTCTACCTCCCTCCATGTAATATGATACCAACACTCTGCAGCAGGAACTCACAGCAGTCACAGCGAAGGTCAAGAGGTACACGGCAGCAACTAAACAGAGAAGCAGACATTGAATCCCCAAACCCCCCACCTTTTCCCAATATCAGCTAGAGCTGCCATAGCAGCTCACCCAAGGAACAAAGTGGAGAAGTAACCCATAACTCACGAGTAACTGGAACCAGGATCAAAGGTACACGAAGTCAGGAACACAGGATCACGAACCAGAATAGCAACTCCTTGACCACCGTGAGGGCCAAGTCAAATGCCCACTTCTTGTATAACACTAAACATCAGAATCATCTGAGAACCCACCTTGTTCCAGAGCAACAGCATCTTCATTCCTTGCAGCTGTTGAACTATGCACAGACCTCCAAGCTAACCAATGATCTTGCTGACTTAAAGTGTCCCACTCAGCTTCTGAATGTGTAGAAGGCCAATCCTGATCCATCTCAAACCCCAGGAAAGTACTATCACCAGAGTCTGCAATACATACATCTCTCACTTCCTGAACTAATGACGGATCTAAGTCCGTATCACTCTCTTCTGACTGTAGTTCTGCATTCCCAGAAAACCCTTCAAAGGTATCTGGATCAGTAGGATCCCCAAATATGTGCTGGATCTTTCTCCTCTGTTCTCTGCCTTCCAGGCTTGAGTCACTAGCAGCCCTTTTGATCCCAGCTGCAGGAGCCTGATCAACCAGAGCCTCGCCCTGCTCCATGCTACTGTTTGACGCTACTGACTCAGCATCTTCCCCAATGCTACTAGCTGTAGTAGCTGAAGGCTCACTCACAACATATAGTCTCTATGCAATCATAAAGTATATACATATATATCACTCTCAATCTCAAAAGTTCATCACAAAGGAAAGTCCCAGAGCTGCGGATGTAAACCAAAACAGTTCCCAGGTTTAAGGGTATTTGTAATTCCAAAACAAAATCGATTTGTAATCCAAAGATAGGCGAGATGCAAGCTCTGAAGAGATCGATGGTCTAGCCGTTTCGCCCTAATGGACTTTCTCGGGACCTTGGGACTAATCTGTATGAACAAAAATCCGGTTTCACTTGGTCCGGGAAATAACAATAAAGTCATATATAGCAACCATGTATATAGCAATCTCCGGAAACCCTTTACGGAGCAGCTGTGTCCACACATAATTGCTATATATGACTTTATTGTTATTTCCCGGACCAAGTGAAACCGGATTTTTGTTCATACGGATTAGTCCCAAGGGTTAAAATGTTGCTAAAACACACAATCAAAACACATAATCATTTAAAAACACACCTCAGAATACACATATTAAAGCATATTTCCATAAAATACATATTAAAATACATCAAACAAATGTTAGACACAGTGTGGAAGTGAACGATGAGCAAAAAAACCCATCCTTCCTTTTTCTTTTTTAGTTTTTGAGATTAACACGAAAGATATGCTGCAATCAAGTAAACATTGTGAAGAAAAACACTATTTTCACAACACTACATAGCACTTTGGAGCAACGAAATTGCTTAGAGAAGCAAATTGGCTAGAGCCAGCAAATGTAATTGAAGATAATATAAATGGAGAAGTGCCTTATTTTTGGTTAAAGGAAAATGTGTTCATGTTCTAGGGGGGAAGGATTGTCCACTGAATGCTGATTTGATCTGAAATCAAATTCATTAACTCAGGAAAACCACCTGACTCTCTTTGGCTTTAAACCTGAATCCAGATCTATTATTGGGAACAAATAAATGGCTAAAACTTTTTCCTCTGTTGTCAGCATTGAATGAAACTTGCAAAGATCAATCACCCCTTTTGAGTGGACTAAACCTAGTTAAGCATCAGATAAATTGGTTTAAAGGTCATTTTTGTTTGTTCAGAATGCTTGTAGATTTTTATTTCTTGGGAGAAGCGGATTATAGCATTGTAGGAGTCATTTTCCCCTTCAATACTAAACGTTTTGTGCAAAAGCTGCCACTAATGTTGGAAAATTGCCAAAAACAAGGATGTGTTTATGCAACTATGATTTCTGCAGGTATTAAGCATAACCCTAATGAGGAAGCCTGATGAATGTTGAGATAGCTTTATTTTTTTTCCTATGGTCGGGGGTATTTCTTTTTTGGAATACTTTGTTCTTTCCCCCAACTCCCCTAAACTAGGTTTTGAAAGAATATGGCTATAACACACATGCTGTCAAAGTTCACTGCAGCTTGAATCAAGGCAGTATTGGGCAATGCATTAAGCCAAGGCATGGAAATGTTTTTGTTCAGCCTTTTAATGCACATCAGCAAGTCCTAAATGTAAACCGAATCATCAGGCAAAATCAGCTCTGTAGAATGTGAAGTGCATTGTAGACTGTGACACTTGCCCTTGTTGAAGCGCTTTGTAAAATTTGAAACATGGGTGGCAAGGGGGGTGCAGAAAAAAAATGGCCCAAGGGCATGGCTGACTAGTAGGGCTGATTGATCCAAGGAAAAAAGTTTTGAAACTTGTTTCAGATATAATTGTAGGTAGCGTTTCAGATTATATAGACTTCTGAAAAAAATCCAAAAAAAAATATCGAAATTGATTCGGAAATATTTCTGAAATTTGGAAGTATTCGGAATTGCGCCTGCGCTCCCGCAATGTCCATATACACACAGCACCTGGGACATCCCTTGGGGGAATCCCTTCCACTCACTTTCACACCCTGTAAGTAAGAATATATTACATTGAAAACATCAAAAAAATTGTGGGAATTAAAGACAGTTACAAATTATATGACTCAGTGAAATCATTTAAAGAGGTCCCTTTGGACCTTGGTGTTGACGTCGGCGAACCAGTCCCTCCGGAAGGCATCGAAGAAACAGTGGCACTTGAGCTACCCAACAATGAGGGCGATGAGCTGGGTGTCCCCCAGGGGCAGTGAGGCCGGGTCCACGGTGCCAGGGCCAGGCCCACCTCCGCTGCCTCCCCTGAGGCCTGTGGCGGACGAAGAGGAAGACGAGGACAAGGCGCCACCGGGCTCAGCCATCCCCAGCTAAGAGGGCGCAGGGCCCCGAGAGCAGTGGGGGATGAGGAAGAGATGGCGATGGCACAACGGAAGCGACAGTCGCAGCACATTTACATCATTCCTCCCCACTGCATGCTGGGAAACCGAGAGCCAGATGCAATCATGAAAAGAGCCACATCTGGCCCCTGAGCCATAGGTTCCCTGCCCCTGTTCTAACGAGTAGAGGGAAATGCCTGGATACAATGCAAAATGTATTTTCCACCTCAAAATATATGTTATCACATCTGAAAAAATCCAAGTAATGTGGTCGATAAAAAAGGTAAAGGTTTCGCCTGTCTAACTCTGGGGGATGGTGCTCATCTCCATTTCTAATCGGACATGCCGGTGTTGTCCGTAGACACCTCCAAGGTCATGTGGCTAGCATGACTGCATGGAGTGCCGTTACCTTCCCGCAGAAGCGGTACCTATTGATCTACTGACATTTGCATGTTTTCGAACTGCTAGGTTGGCAGAAGCTGGGGCTAACAGTGGGAGCTCACTCCACTTCCTGGATTTGAACCACCGACCTTTCAGTCAGCAAGTTCAGCAGCTCAGTGGTTTATTTATTTATTATTTAAAACTTTTATATCCCGGTCTTCTCACCTCCGTAGAGGGACTCAGATCTCCGTAGAGGGACTACTGTGCCACCGGGGGCTCCAATGTGACTGATAGCTATGTCCAATTTTTAATATAGAAATAGAGGTGAAGTCCATTTGTGTTGGAATCCATGGACAACTCTACCCTAATACATTGTTTAATAACTTTGGAGGATGTGAAAAAATGGGGTATTTCACAAACAGAATAATTAGCATTTGCAAGCAGAAGATGAGAAATAACCAGCTCCCCTGCACCCCATCACCATGCTCTCCCGTTGTGGAAAGGAGAGAATCAATTGAAAATCATCAAACTCATAGTGATGGAGTAAGAGATACAGTGTTGCTGTATCTCCCTGTACTCATTTTCTATGGAAAACGTGGCCACCTTTTCCTTCCACTAATAGCCAGTGACACAAAGATAATTAGGTCTTCATTCAGATTACACTAAATGTTAACAAAATGTATTTAGTAGTGTTTCTAGGTTGAAATTGTCAGATTGATTAGTAATTTCACTCATGTCCATTTGAATTTGCTGCTACAATTGATTTATAATTGGATATGCCCACCACACATGCCGGGGAAATGCAGGACACAGCCTCTTCAATATAAGTCTGAACAATCCTTAGTAACAGGGGGTAATTTTATCCATTTTAAGAACCACCGAAGTGCTCATTTGGTTTTCGTTTACACGAGCAGAAGCAGACCTCATTGGTCTTTCCTGCCATGTTTAAATCATGAGACTCAATGTTTTTATTTGCTCATGCAAATTTAATTTGTTTGTATGGAGCTCAAGAAATGTAAGCTAGGCTTATAACCACCCAAAATTTGAATACTTGCCCTTTCTCCAGACACAGTAGAGCTGAAAATCCAACAGAATTTGTCGATTGTATCCACAAGTGTGGATTGGGACTGGATTGATAGCTAAGCTATACCCACTAAACAACAAAAATCTGAAGATCTTGCAGGTTTCTAACTACAAGGGTGGGTCAATAAGTCCGTGCCTTTTTTTAATTTCCCGCCTCTGAACTGAAAGGGCAACACCGCTCCTGTCAACAGGCATCTGTCAGTTGACTCCAGTCAAAATTTGAACAAGCTGCGTCATTTAGTTTGTGTTTGACAGCCATTGATAGCAGACTACCGCCTGATTTGAGCAGAAAATGGAAAGAAGTGAATTTCGTGTGCTCATTAAGCATTATTTTTGCGGGAAAAAACCATCACTCAAACCAAGGCTAAGCTTGATAAATACTATGGTGACTCTGCACCATCAATTTCAATGGCAAAAAAGTGGTTTACGGAATTTCCTTGTGGCCGTACAAGCACGGAAGATGCCGAACGCTCTGGATGCCCAGTTGAAGTCTCTACACTCGAAACAATTGAAAAAATTCATGATATGGTGTTAACCGATCAGAGATTGAAAGTGTGAGAGATTGTGGAAGCCATAGGCATCTCACATGGCTCAGTGGTTTCAATTTTAAATGATCACTTGGGTATAAGAAAGCTTTCCGCAAGATGGGTGCCGCGTTTGCTCACAATCGACCACAAACACAATCATGACAACGCAATATGGATGAGTTTTTGTGCCGATCCACCACAACACACCAGAGACCAAACAGCAGTCAAAACAGTGGGTTTCTCAGAGTGAATTTAGGACAATGCAAGGGTGCACACATGTGCAGTTGCCATGGCAACAATCCATGAATTGGGATACGAATTGCTCCCCCATCTGCCCTATTCTCCAGATTTAGCCCTGAGTGACTATTTCTTGTTTCCAAACCTGAAGAAATGGCTCGGCGGAAAGAGATTTGACTCCAACAAAGAAATCATCTTACAAATAAATACCTATTTTGATGACCTCGACAAATCTTATTTTTTGGAAGGAATAAAAAAAATGGAGAAACATTGGACAAAGTGTATAGAGCTCAAAGGAGAAGACGTTGAAAAATAAAAATATTTTTTAATCCAAAAACCTGTGTTTCATTCAAAAAGTCACGGACTTATTGACCCGCCCTCGTACTTCAACTGCCATGGGTCAATGCTATGGAATCATAGAAGCTGCAGTTTTACAAGGTCTTTAGCCTTCTCTCTCAAAGAGGGCTGGTGTCTCTGCAAGCTACAAACCCCAGGATTCCATAGCATTAAGCCATGGCACTTTAAGTGGTGTCAAACTGCTTTAATTCTAGGATGTGTGCAACCTATATGTTTCCAATGATAAATGTAACAAAAAGAAGACATCTTATGTTCTCCTGTGCTTCTGATGCCTGTGCAGCTTCACGTAGGATAACAGAGATAGGTAGAAATAAATTTGGATTTAAAAAAAATATTTGTTTTTAAAAAAAACATGTTTCACAAGTGTTGAAAAAACTTGACAAGAAGAATTCTGGATTGATGAGACCTTTTGCCTTTTTGAACTTATTTTTTGCACATGTGGGAAGGGGGGGGGTGACTGAAAACAATGAAGAAATATTTTTCTGTGCAGAAAAGAAATGCTTCCTGAGGAGAAAGTATTTTCTCTGAGACAAAAAGCACAAATGAATTTGGGACAGAACATATCCCCACCAAAAAAAAATTCTGCACAGAAAAAAAGGAATTTAATTTTCTGTGCAGAAAATACTTTCTCCTTGGGTTGCTGTAAGTTTTTTGGGCTGTATGGCCATGTTCCAGAAGCATTCTCTCCTGACGTTTCACCTGCATCTATGACAGACTTCCTCAGAGGATTTGAGGCCTGTTGGAAACTAGGAAAATGGAGTTTATATATATAAGTCCAGGGTGGGAGAAATAACTCTTGTCTGTTGGCGCTAGGTGTGAATGTTTCAATTGGCCACCTTGATTAGAATTTAATGGCCTAGCAGTTTTCAAGGTGTGGCTTCTTCCTGCTGGGGGAATCCTTTGTTGAGAGGTGATTAGCTGTCCCTCATTGTTTCTTGTCTAGAGCTCCCTTGTCCTTATTTACTGTTATTTTTTAGAGCTTTTAAATACTTGTAGCCAGATTTTTTTGGTTCATTTTCATGGTTTTTTTCCTTTCTGTTGAAATTGTCCACATGCTGGTGGATTTCAATGGTTTCTCTGTGTAGTCTGACATGGTGGTTGTTGGAGTGGTCCAGCATTTCTGTGTTCTCAAATAATATAGTATCAAACAATATATATGATAACTATAACATTCAGTACTTATGGTAATAAACCAAGTCCACTAATGGCAGCATATCATGACATAAACATATCAAGCAGTATTATCTGTGTATCACAAATACCAATAAAGTCCATAGCGTGAGTAGAAGAGTCTGGGTAAATATAAAGAGGTCTTTCAGTAACAGTCAATGTTACATTTATGCAAAGTAATGAGATATGCAAAGTAATGAGAATGTGAACACAATTATAACTCACAAGGCAGACTGTCTCCACTCTGAAGGTCCACGGTGCTTGGGAGAAGCAGGGGGCGTGGTAGACGTATAGGACACAACAGCGTCCACTCGTATGTGTAGTGATTTGTAAATATTCAAGAATCTTAAGTAGATGTTTTTCGGTTAAATGAAATCATTCTGTAAGATCTATCAGTTCCACCAAGGTTAAATAATCCAAGCTGAAAAAGCATTCGTAGTTTGCCCAGTAAATAAACGGAAAATACTCTCTGTTCACAGAACTTGGGCGGGACAGAAGGTTCTGCCACGCTCTCGGCGTCAATACGTCGTCTCGTCAGTGTAGAGAGTTGTCGTATTCCAAGGTCTTATTCCAAGCCAAAATAAGAAGCAAAAGGTAGGGAACAGTCACTCCATAGAATAATAGAGGCTATAAAACCCAAGTCGCCAAAGCATCCGTGTGATATAATGTAAATAAACAGGAAGAGCAAACTGCGGAGGCCAGTTGGCTGTAGGTATGCTTTCAATGGGAAACGAATATAATCCCTTGGCAAATCGATGAGACAATGAATAGAAGAGTGGAGAACAGCCCGCGATAGTCCCAAACGGGTTTTTAATACTGGTAGCCAGATTTTTTTGTTCATTTTCATGGTTTTTTCCTTTCTGTTGAAATTGTCCACATGCTTGTGGATTTCAATGGTTTCTCTGTGTAGTCTGACATGGTGGTTGTTGGAGTGGTCCAGCATTTCTGTGTTCTCAAATAATATGCTACGTCCAGGTTGGTTCATCAGGTGCTCTGCTATGGCGGACTTCGCTGGTTGAGAAATGTTTTCTTTGACATTTGAATTTGACACAGACTAAATCCCAAATCGTGGATAGTCTCTGCAAATGGCACCTTGCTTTGGAGACTTTTTCACAGCAGGAAGAAAATTAGTAAATTTACTTGCTGCTTCGAGGGTGAAGTTAATGAAAGCTTGCATCCCTAAAGACACATCTTCAAGCTTCTCTCTACATGAAAGAAGAGCATGCTTTTCTTTAGTGTAACCAGATTTAAAGATCTGATTCCCAGACATGAGATGTGAGTATACTTGTGGGCCTGTGTGTCTAGACCACATGCAGATCTGCATCACTTAAAACTAAAAATGGCTTTATCTTCTATTGTCGTGTGGGAAGAGGAGTGGAGGAAGTTTCACTCACAGAGCGAGGTATTTAATTGTAGTTTGGAATGATGTTCAGATTACTGCTGCCTTGGCTGCTGGCTCCATTTCTTGTATCTTCTCCTCAGCAATTAACACAGCAAGATTATTTGGGTTGGAAAGGATTTCAAGTCAGTTATTGAAATGCATTCGCATCATAGCTGTTTCTTTTCTTCTTCTTTTTTAAAAAAAGTCATTATTCAAGCTTCAGAAATACAAATTTAACAATGAAATAAAAGAATAGAAAAAAATGTGTATACAAACAATTATATGAAAATAAGGGTATATAGAATCATACCCAACATCGTTTAAAAGATAAAAGGGAAACAGAGTGTCCAGGAAAAAAAGAGACAGTACGAGTTGGATAGGCGGATCTTAGGTAGACTATTACATCTTTACGGAGACACCCCACCAGCTCCACTGGCTACCAGTTTGCTACCAGGCACAATTCAAAGTGCTGGTTTTGGCCTTTAAAGCTCTAAACATATATATATAAACATAATATATTTAAATTATAATATATCATATATTATATTATTTATTATATTATTTTATTATTGTTATAAAATTATTATACAATAATAATTAAAACCACCAAAATAAAATAATGCTTCCTTATAGTCCCCTTCTCTGAGATTTTTATGCAGAGGCCAGCTAGGGAGACAAGCCAGGGCCTTTAGGAGGGCCGGATAGACTCAGCCAAGGGGCCGCATCCGGCCCCCGGGCCGTGGTTTGCCCACCCCTGCTCTAAACGGTTCTGGTCCAACTTACTTGTCCGAACTCATCTCTCCCTATGAACCATCAAGATGCTTAAGATCATCCGGAGAGGCCCTGCTCTCGGTCCCGCCTGGCGGGGACGAGACAGGGCCTTCTCAGTGGTGGCTCCTCAGCTTTGGAACTCCCTTCCTAGTGACATCAGATCAGCCCCCTCCCTCCTGACATTTCGTAAGAAAGTCAAGACTTGGCTGTTTGAGCAAGCATTCGCAGATGAACTTTAATTAATCAAGATCAAAGGATTAATATGACGACGAAACGGAAACCAATTTTAAGATTGTGGAGCTGAGATTTGTATTTTGTGGTTGTAATTGTTAATTTATATGGTTTTATATGATTGTTTTTATCTTATTATGATGTGTTCTATGTGGGCACTTGCTGCCGCTTGTTCACCGCCTCGAGTCACCTTCGGGTTGAGAGAGGCGGTATAGAAGCATAGCAAATAAATAAATAAATAAATGGTGTGTGTTAGAAGAGAATAGGTTGTTGTTGTTGTTGTTTGCCTTCAAGTCATTTCATAGGTAGGAGCCCCCGGTGGCGCAATGGGTTAAACCCTTGTGCCAGCAGGACTGAAGACCGACAGGTCGGAGGCTTGAATCCGGGAAGAAAGCGGATGAGCTCCCTGTCAGCTGTCAGCTCCCCATGCGGGGACATGAGAGAAGCCTCCCACGAGGATGGTAAAACATCAAAACATCAAAGTGTCCCCTGGGCAATGTCCTTGCAGATAGCCAATTCTCTCACACGAGAAGCGACTTGCAGTTTCTCAAGTCACTCCTGACACAAAAAGAATTCATAGGTAAAAACAACTATTACTGGGTTTTCTTGGCAGAATGTATTCAGAGGAGATTTTCCCATGCTATCCCAAGAGGCTAAGACAGTATGGCTTGCCCAAGATAATTTAAAAAATACCTTAAAACCTGGCTTTTCCGCTGTGCCTTCGGAGAGCAGTCATTTAATTTTTACCGTTGCTCTCCTCAATGCCCCCGTTCTTGGAGTCCATTCCCCCCTCCCATGTTTACATGTGCTCTCCTTCGCAAAAAAGCTACTGCGCTTATCTCACCCTGAGTTTTCAACATTTTATATTCATGCATGCAGCCCGCCCTGTCATTTGTGATTTTAGATTGCTATTTGTATATTATTCTTTTGTTTATATGTATGTATTTTATTGTGTTTATTGTTGATGTTTTTGATTTTGATTGTATTGTAATTGCTGTTCAGGCTTGGTCTCATGTGAGCCGCCCCGAGTTCCCATCGGAGAGATGGTGGTGAGGTATAAATAAAGTTTATTATTATTATTATTGAAGAATTAACACAGTGGATTCTTAGTATCTGCTGAGGATTGGCTCCACCACCTGTGCATACCAATATCCATGGATGCCCAAGTCTCATAAACAACAGCAAAGGAAAATCATGTAACTAATTTAAAATGGCAAAACCAAGCTTCGCTTTTACAAGTTTTGAAATATCCATACTTGGAGATGCAATGGGCCAACTCGTGTAGTATGAGCCTTTGGCTGAAATGAAATGTTATGTGGCAACACAAATATAGCAACTCCAGTAGCAGTTTCTCTGCTACAGAAAAAATATACAGAAGAAATCGAATGGGTAAGGGATGCTGAACCCCCTCCCACTCACCTTTACCCTCTCCCATATCAACCAACATTTGCTTTACTTGGGGTCCCTGTTGCATGTTCTTCTCTTATCAAGTGGAGAAACAAGGAAAATTTCAGTTGAGCCCTAAATGTGAAAGAAGACTTCGTGCTTTTTGTTTATCCCCTGAAAATTACTTTCTCCATTCCCCAAATATCATCCCATGCTTTGCCATGAAATATCTAGTTTTCCGCTCTTACCTTTACTCAGATTCATTCCATTTCAGATAAATGAGGCTGTTTGATGGTCTCCTATGGTTCCCAATTTGTTCTTACTTTAGTCTCTGATTGGTAAGTCTAGCATGTGAAAATATTTAATCATACATTTCCGTCAGTACTGTATTCCTTCTAGGAGAAGAGGATTGTGCAATGTTCGCAAGTGCCGTGACTCTATCTTTTCATTTTGTTGGAGAGATTGTCTGGTTTATTACCTATCTTCATGCCATCTATACCCAGTCGGTGTATCCATATAGTTCAGCAGGGGAAAAATGATTGTCTTGTAATTGCTTTTTGTAGTTTCCCATGTGGGAGAAATCAAGTTGGAGCTGTCTTGGCTTCACACCGTTTTGTAAATAACATCTTAACCAAGCCACATTTGGATGCCTCTCTGCTACACTAAACTTTGCTTCAAAGATTTCAGTTCAGTTTCATTACTTTCTTCCTTGTGTATTTTCCGAACCCTGAAACGTGGATGCCAACTGGACAAGGACGGTTCAGCGCTGCTTGTGTTATTGGACCTCACAGCAGCTTTTGATACAGTCGATTACAATCTTTTGGCCCACCACCTTGCCGTGGCTGGAGTTAGGGGAACAGCCCTGAAATGGCTGTTGTCCTTTCTCCACAACCGGGGACAGTGAGTGGAAAGGGGTGGTTTGGTTTCCGAGAGGGCTCCACTTACCTGTGGGGTCCCTCAAGGTGCCATTCTTTCCCCTTTATTATTTAACATCTATATGCAACCACTTGCTGGTCTGGTTCGAAGCTTTGGGCTGGAATGTTATCAGTACGCTGACGACACCAGCTCGTTCTAAAAATGGAAGGCCGGCCGGACTCCGTACCTTCTAGTTTCCAACAGTGCCTTGAAGCCATTACTGGTTGGCTGCATGCCAGTAGATTGAGGGTGAATCCAGCAAAGACAGAGATACTGTGGCTGGGCCGCCCGATTGGTGGGGAGGCCCAACTGCCTAGCTTGGATGGCGAGGCATTATGCCCGACATCCTCAGTTAAGAGCCTTGGGGTCGTTTTTTACCCGTTGCTGTCGATGGAAGCCCAGGTCTCCAGCGTCAGCAAAACTGCCTTTTCCAATCTGTGGCAAGCTAGGCGTCTGGCCCCTTACCTATCCAGAGACGACCTGGCCACGGTGCTCCAAGCCACGGTCATCTCGAGACTGGACTACTATAACGCCCTTTACATCAGCCTGCCCTTGTCAGTGATCCGAAAACTTAAGCTCACCCAGAATGCCGCTGCCCGACTTCTCACTGGGGCCCCAGTGAGATGTCACACAACACCTATCCTCCAGCAGCTCCACTGGCTTCCGGTCGAGCACCGGATCACCTTCAAGGTGATGGTGTTAACTTGCATGGTCTGGGGCTGCTGTATCTGAGGGACCGTCTTTTCCCCTACCAACTCCAGAGGTCACTTCGTTCTGAACAAATGAACCTCCTTGAAGTACCAACCTTCAAAGCAATCCGTCTCACATTGACCCGGCACAGAGCCTTTTCTCTAGTGGTGCCGTCAATATGGAACACTCTTCCCAGCAATGTACGGGCCATGCAGGACCTTCTCTACTTCCGCAAGGCCTGCAAGACTCACCTTTTCTGGCTAGCCTTTGATTGCTAAGCCAGAAATCTTTTTTAAACTAGCTTAATATGTATGTTTTTACCTCTGTGTGTTTTACCTGATTGTAAGCCGCTCTGAGCCCTTGGGGAGTGGCGGCGTACAAGTCCAAATAATAATAAATAAATAAACCTATGCAAAATGACTATGTCTAAAAATTAGCAAATGGAAGCTAATATTTACCAAAATATAGTTGGCTCTAAATTGTTCTTAGTGAAAGCCAGGTTGGGAGGTAATATGCTTTGTTGACTTTTTTTTTTTTTAGAGCTTTGTATGTGCAAATATTTATGTGCAACATGAGCCAGTGTTATGCAGTGGTTTGAATTTAATATACAACTCTGGAGACCCTGTTTGCATTGTCCACTTTTCCATGGAAAGCCTTTCGGTGATCCTGGGTGAATCATGTACTCAAAAAACTTGTAATAGGTTCAACTGAGGGCTGCCATATGTTGGGAGGAACTTGAAGGCAGACAACAAAAATGACAGGGAAAATTACATTCACTTTGGCTTTTTTAACATCAGTGTTTCAGCTGTAAAACTGATGATGAAAACTAATGATACTAAGAATCAGTCTTACAAAAGATTGACACAATGGCAATTTTTGACTTAAGAGGATGGATGGATACTAGGCATGATAACAAATCGAAAAATGGCGATTCTAAAATCAAATGGGGGGGATTTTTTTTTGATTAGTATATCAAAGACTTACAAAAAAAATTCCCAAAATTTTCGAAATGTAACTTAAGTACTAACGAAATTGTTAGAAATTCGTATGCCAGAGCATGCGCTTTCAGATGAGTTTGTTTACAACTCCCAGAAATCCTAACAGCTGGTAAATTGGCTGGGATTTCTGGGAGTTGTAGGCCAAAACTTGAATAAACCACACTGAATTCTAGATGGGACTCTCCAAATAGGAAGGAGGGAGGGAAGGAGGAAGGGAGGGAGGGAGGGGTTTTCTATTCTTGGAAGCAGCAAAAGAAAAGGAGGAGGAGCCCCTCGCTCCTCGCTGCCTCTCTCACCCCGATCCTGAGGGAGTGAGGGGCCCAAGTTTGCCCAGGCTGAGAGGAAAAGGAAGAGGCCTGAGGCTGTGAGGAATGGTGGGAGTTGAAGTCCAAAACACGTACCTGAGGGCTGAAGCTGGTCCCTGCGATGGGGCAAGGCAGAGCAACGGGGAAGAGAAGCATCTGAGAGAGCGCCGGGAGAGAGAGGAGGAGAAGCGTGTGTGTGTGTGTGTGTGTGTGAAGCAGGCCCCTGCAATGGGGCATGCATGGCAGCAGAGCAACGGGGAAGAGAAGGAGGGGGGGGAAGCCTGGAGAGAGAGGAGGAGAAGCGCGCGCATGTGGGTGTGTGTGTGAAGCAGGCCCCTGCGATGGGGCATGCATGGCAGCAGAGCAACGGGAAGAGAAGGAGGGGGGGAAGCCTGAGAGATAGGAGGAGGGGGAATACATGGCTGTGTGTGTGTGTGAATCACTTTCCAGAATGCATTGCCTCTACCTAGCAGCAGCGCCACTTCCAGTTCCCCATAGAAATGCGGGAAAAAGAAGAAGCTGAATGAAGGCGGAAGGAAATGAGGGGAGAAGACAGGGAGAAGTGAGTAGTACAATAATTAATTAATTAATACTTAAGAATTTCTAACGATCCTAACGCAAATTGTTGGCCTCACGGACCGTAAAAGGAAGTCTACTTCCTGGTTCGGGCAGCGATCCGTAAAACAACAAAAGTCCCATTAATTACGGATTTCTAACGAATCAATTAGATTTCCGTTTCAATTTTAGCATGCCTAATGGATACCATTTTCTGTCATCGTCCTCAGTCTGTTTCCCCTCAGCTGAAAATAGAGTTCAAGGGAGTGTATTTTGACAGGACCGATATGTTTTTGCAACTGTTTCAGTTGTAATGCAGAATATTTTGAGGTGCCTTTGTCCTGAATGGCCCATTGAGATACATTTGTTTTGTAAAAGATCTACTTGTGGTAAAGTTGAAACTACTAGAACTGGTTCAGTGCCATGGATCAATATAACTGCCTGCATTTTTGGAGTGTCCTTGGATATTTAGGCCCTTCAAAAATTTTACTGCCACTGAGACAAGGGATTTTTCAAAGTGCATCATTGCTATGTGAATGGCATCTGTTATGAGCAGCACTTGATACACTGGAAAGGAAAATAGAGATGACCTTGTGACAGAAACTTTGCTATTGACTTGCCAATGGCCTCATCTCGCTAAAATTATTGCCTTTAATATATCTGTAATCACATGTATTGTTTCTCAAGATATACTAACAAATACGTGAAATATCTGCAATCAGCAATCAGATGTCAGTGGGAATCAGAGGGTAACTGTAATAAATGGGAAAGAAGAAGAAGAAACAACAACAACAACAAGAAGAACTTAATTTTTCTACCCCGTTCGAAGGGACTCGGGGCAGCTCACATGGGGCCAAGCCCAGAGCAAAATACAATTAAAAATAAACAACAACAGTTTAAAACAGTATAAACAGTGTAACAAGGATAATAACAGCATCAAAAACAACAGCAGACTAATTTTGGAGGGGGGAAGAGAACCACTATGCGAACTGATATCCTTCCTAAAAGCAACCATCTGGCTACTGGAAGAACAGAATTCTGGACAAAAGAGACTGTGGGATATTCTTACACTACATTTCGTTGCAGAGATGGGAAAAACTGAATCACAATGGTGTTAACTTTACACTTTTTTGTTTTCTAAATGCCAGGAAGGAAAGAGAGGCAGGATTGCTGTCTGTGACAGTGATTACATATGTCTTGTAACGGTTTTTTCCATCTTCAAAGAACAGGATGAAAGTACTTTTTGAGTCCCCAATTTAGACCAGAGCCATGGTCAAAACATGTCAACCATTAACCAAGAGAAACAGCAACAGAATTTCACTCTGTGCCTTTTGCCGATACTTTTAAGGAAAAGCCAGCAAGACCTGCTGTGAATAGATAACTTTAGTGATGGAGAAAATTTACTTGAACTTCTAAGTTAGGATGTTAATCAATGTGATTTGCAGTCGTGTTTTACCCAAGGGCCTTTTTCTACTTTTCTATTTAAATCCAAATGACCCTGTCAGAGTAGTTAATACATGTATTAGAACTGAAGCAGATCTACGAACTCAAAACCAGCTTCCGCAGATTCAAAGTTTATATCACCGTCATTTTTGACTCGTTATTGACAATGGAGGCCCAGGTCGCCGCCGTTAGTAAGTCGTTGTTTACTTGAGAGAACGCCTCTCTAAGAATCTCTAGGTCCTCTACTGCAACTCCATGATCAACCTCTGCTGGAAACTTATTGGAGAACCTACAACTGTCTAGAGCAGGGGTTGGGAACCTTTTTGACTCCGAGAGCCATGAAACCAAAATATTTGGAAATTTCTTCCAGCAAGAGCCATATAATATATTTTTAGACTGAATTCTCCCATTCTGATCAAAAGGGGATCTGGCAGTCTGGCAGAGTATGGCCATGCCCCCTGGTGCTAGGTCATGCCCTCTTCAACGCCCCTCAGCGGTTTCTCCCCCTTTGCCCTCTCTCTCTCGCTCACCTGCGGCCGCGCTCAGTGGCAGCACCATGCTGTGTCGCCCTGGCCTTGCTGAAGCCTCTCGCCACTGCCTTCTCCTTCCCACCTCCAAGGGCAGCAGGGCCCGAGACACCCGGCCACCACCCGACTCCCCTGATACATGAGGCCGCGGGCTCCCCTCATTGCCTTCTTTTTCCTCCGCCTCCAGCCTCAGAATCTGCATGCTTTAGCCAGCGACGCCACTGCACCTGCGCCAGGGAAGGCCGCGCTCGGTGGCAGCACCGTGTTGTGTCGCCCTGGCCTTGCAGAATCCTCTCACCACTGCCTTCTCCTTCCCACCTCCAAGGGCAGTGGGGCCCGAGACACCCGGTCACCACCCGACTCCCCTGATACATGAGGCTCCCCTCATTGCCTTCTTCTTCCTCCGCCTCCAGCCTCAGAATCTGCATGCTTTAGTCGGCGACGCCACTGCACCTGCACCAGGGAAGGCTCCCAGGTGATGCCCCTCAGCAGGTTCTCACCTTCGCCCTCTCTCTCTCGTTCAACCACGCCATGTCACCCTGGCCTTGCCAAATGTATTTATTTATTTACGGCATTTTACCCCGCTCTTCTCAACCCCCGAGGGGGGACTCAGAGCGGCTTCCAAAAGGCATAATTTGACGCCTACATCACAATCGCAGTATAAAAACACAATATAAAACCCTCCAGCATTCGACACTAAAATACATTAAAATACAATTATATTCATACATCCTATGCATTCACCTATGTTAAAAACAGTGTTCCGTCCATAAAAGCATTGAGCCCTATTCACCAACTTTCCATTAAACCACTAAAGTGCTGTCCTGTGCTACTATGTGAAAGCCTGGTCCCACATCCAGGCTTTTACTTTTTTCCTAAATGTCAGGAGGGATGGAATTGATCGTATGTCGCTAGGGAGCGCATTCCACAGATGGGGAGCCACCACCGAGAAGGCCCTCTCCCTCGTCCCCACCAGCCACACCTGGGAAGCCGGTGGGAGCGAGAGCAGGGCCTCCCCGGATGATCTTAAAGTACGAGGCGGGACGTAGCGGCAGATGCGTTCGGACAAGTAAGTTGGGCCAGAACCGTATAGAGCTTTAAAGGTCAAAACCAGCACTTTGAATTGAGCCCAGAATTGGACCGGCAGCCAGTGGAACTGACACAACAGGGGGGGGGGATGCTACCTGTATGTAGCTCTAGTTAATAGTCTGGCTGCCGCCCGTTGGACTAGTTGTAATTTCTGAATTGTCTTCAAAGGCAGCCCCATGTAGAGTGCATTGCAGTAATCTATTCGGGATGTTACCAGAGCGTGGACGACCGTAGCCAGATCAGACTTCCCAGAGCCTCTCGCCGCCGCCTCTTCCTTCCCACCTCCAAGGGCAGCGAGGCAGCTCTGCTGATCAGTTATTCTTTCCAATGGCATCACCCAACTGCTGTGAAACCTAGCTTTCTCACTTAGAAATGATTATGAATATTATTTCCATGTCCATGACTTTTAACTGCAGAAGTCCCCCAAAATAATGTAATTAATTTGAATAATCACAGAATAAACACAAATTTATCCATGTTATTCTTCATGCTGTTCTTGAACAGAGAGGATGCCATTTAAAAAGGGAATAGGTCTCTGTGTGTCTCCAGATGTTGTTGGGCTGCAACTCCCAGTATACCTCACCATTGACTATTTTGGCTGAGGATGTTGGGAGCTGCAATCTGAATAGATCAGGAGAATCACAGTTTCATTATAGCCCATCGGCTTAACAATGGCATTTTACAAAGGTAAAATTTGTTCTTTTCCTTCTGATTTCTTCTGCTGCTTTAATGCACTCTACTTTCTGAAATATTTTCACTTTCTAAAGTATTTTCAGAATGTGAAATTCATTCCACTTATCTGACCACTTTTTCATCCTTCATCCTCTTTTCCGATTTCTCCTTTGCATTTTCTTTGTTTCTTTGTAACATATTTCATATTCATGCAAACTTTCCTAAGGGTCGTTGATTTGAAGCAAAGCCCTTGTTAATACGGCATAACAAATTTAAACATTTATTAATTCCAGCTGTAATGAAAAATCAAACCCAGCCATTTGTTGACTTCATCTGCCAGCTATGTCTTGTCATTAACCTAGTTTCCAAGTGGTTTCAGAAAGAGCCTCAAGATATTCAGTCGTATAAATAATAAATTCAGGAAGGCCATAATTAATGCAATTTTAAGAAAAAGTTCTAAAGGGAAAAAGTCAGCTTTTAAAAAATTCTGAAGCTACAATAATTAATGTTCAAGGCCAGAATGATACCTAGTCTAAGCATGATTTAATAATGCTGACTTGTATTATGACTTTCCCCCAATGAGCTGCAGAAAAGATCAGTCATGCGTCGCTGAACAGAACTCGCAATTCACAATCACCAGCAGTGATTCATGATAGCTGAAGTTAGCAAAAACAGGCATTTTCTGAGGCCCGGAAAATTACCTCTGAAGTTCGGCACTGACTTCTATACACTCTATACATGCGACACAATTCACTCATGCAAGTTTCCATACCGTTTATTTGGAAAGGATCCTCTTTTCTTTCATTTGAAAAATCTATAAGAGGGAAGCTGGACACAGCATAAGGTTGTCGCATTACGTTTTCTGACATCCAAGCTGCCTTTATTCTAAACAGATCATTTTAATTATTTTATTTTACTCCAGAACATTGATTGGTGTCTTTTCCCCTTCCACCATGTTTTGGACATCCGACTATTCTTACAATTACAAGTGATTAGACATATCAGGTAAAGCTTAAAGTTTTGGTCTTGGAACCAAAACTTTAGTGTGCCGTGAGCGATCATCAGGTGTGCTGTGGGAAATTGGAACCTCCAATACCCTTACTTATTAAAGGAGCGCCGCTACGTCACAGTACAAAATGCACAATTAATCATGCATAATCATACGCAAAAAAACACATTCAAAGTACAAAATCCTGCTGGAGAAAATCGAAACTCTTACATAAGGTAGTTCGGTGTGCTCGCCACAGAGAGAGGAGGAGTTGCGAACCAGGAAGTAGCGAGTTCACGGAGCGCTCCTCTATGGAAAACTCGCGATATTTGATGAAATCACGGAAGTGAGTACAAAAAACAAAGTGTATCCTCATGATGTTATCCAATGTCAGTTCTGGAATTTGCACAATAACACAGTCAGTTTGTGGACAATTTAAAGAAGCAGCACCATAATCATAGCGACAAGGTAGAAAATCACGTAGATAATCACATCTATCCAGAGGCTGAAGATAGATGTGGCGATGGAATCGAAAGCTGGCATGGGCAGACTTAGACCTTCCAGATGTTTTGGACTCCAACTCCCACCATTCCTAGCAGCCTCAGGCCCTTTTCCTTTCCCCCCTCAGCCACGTAAGCAGGAAAGACCTCAGGCTGTTAGGAATGGTGGGAGTTGAAGTCCAAAGCACCCAGAGGTCCGAAATTTTCCCATGACTGACACCTGTTGAGCAAGACCTTTGTGTGTGTCTTTCTCCCATTCCTGCCAGGATATCTATGTTGTGTTCATTGATACAGGCCCAGGTTTCACACTGAGTGTATAAATACATTTAAAAACATATTAACTATATGTATTACTGTGTTAGAGTGTCATTTTGGTTGGTGGTGTGCCCCAGGATTTTGTAAATGTAAAAAATGTGCCGCGGCTCAAAAAAAGTTGAAAAACACTGGTCTAGATAAGCAGGGTAGAATATCTAGAGTCTGGTAAAGGCCCTGCCAAGTCTAGAGTCTGGCAACCTACAAGCAGTAGCACTCTGTGAAAAAAAAATCAGGGAAAAGTTATGAAAGAAAGAAAGATGCTCACAGCAATTGATGTCAGCTTTCGTGACAGGCAGCATGATAAATGCTGACATTGGGCCTCTTTGCCGACACTATCTGCAGACATCTGCCACATTCCAGTATTTCATTTCCGAAGGTATGAGCTACTGGGCCAAAGACTTCTGCCCTGAAGTTCCAGCCAAATGACATCACTGGCCAGCACTGTCTGCCTGTTCTATAGAGGCGAAACTTCTGCCTTGACACCCAGACATTGTACTTACTTTTGCTTTGCTTCAAGATACTTCCTTGTTGCTGTGTTGTAAGATATAGGTTATCCCCCACTTACCACTGTTTAATGAACACAGATTGTAGTCCTTTTCTACAAAATTTTGGGTGTGATTTACATTTCTCATCCCTGTAAAGTAATAGCTTTCTCAGATAAACTGAAATGATTACAGGGAAACTCAACAAACCCTATCCAATGCAAAATATATCTCATTTTTTATCATGCTGTGTCTTCATCTAAGTCAAATGGCACCCTTTCTTGCTAAGTGATAGATACATAAAGATTTGGGGACGACGACATTATTTCTGGCTGGCAAGGCAGAGTGTGGCTTAGAAATAAAAACTAAAAGAAATAGATAGGAAAGCACAAGCGGACCAGGTCTTTATCATCTTCTGAATAAAAGGAGTCCTGGCAGCTATTGAGAGGTTACTTAATTGGGGTTGTTTAGTGTGTGTGTGGGGGGGTCGAGGAGTTTGAATTTTAAAACCACAAATATCTTCCCCCCCCCCCATCTTAACCCTGAGGATTGATAGCAGGCAGGCCCGGATCAACACCTTTTGGCGCCCTAGGCCACAGTTTGGAATTACACCCCCCCCCACTTCATGCCACCTCATTATGACCCTTCAAAGACCCCTTGGGAGGCAGGCAGCCCACACACACACACACACACACACACACACACACACACGCCTTCCTGGGCATTTCGGGGACTCCAGTGGGGGAGGCCCGCCCCGCTCCGAAGAAGAGGGAGAAGAGAAGAGGAGGCGGGAGGCCCTGGGCGGTGGTGCCATCGCTGGGGCTTCGGTTTCGGTTTGGGAGGCTGGCTGGGTGGGTGTCCGGGCAGCCCTGCTTTTATGGCTTCCAGGCTTGCGCAAAGTGGGGCTGCCCATGAAGGGGGGGGGGGCTGGCCTCGTGAACCGAGCCTCTTTCTCGGAAAGAAAGGAGGAAGGATGGAGCTTCCCGCCTCGGCCAACCCACGCCTCCTGGCCTGGAAGACCCACCCGGGGTTATCCCCGTAAGTGGAAACAACAACAACCCCACTCTGCCTCACGGGATGCTCATTGGTCCCTGGGTGGGGGAGGCCTCTTCCTTCAGCCCATGTTGGCCACGATTGGCTCCTGAGGCTCTGCAGCCGCTGCCCCCCGTGCACCCAGCACAAGGCCGCAGAGCTGCCTTCGAGGCCAGGGGCATGTTCCTCCTCTTCTTCCTCAGGCTGCTGCTGCTGCTCCATGTGAAGCCCTGGTGCACCCTGCACCAGACAATACAGCCGGGGGCTCCCTCCTGGCTGTATTGTCTGCAGGGCGCCGAGGAGGGAGCCCCCCCTTCCTTCCTCCCTCCCTCCTGCCTTCCTTCCTTTTGGGTATCAGGTGGCAGCCGCAGGAGCCAATCGCGGCACGATTTTTAAATTATTTTTTATTTTTATTTTGGGCCGTGATCTGGCGCCCCCCTTGGCTCGCGCCCCTAGGCCATGGCCTTGTTGGCCCTATAGGTAATCCGGGCCTGATAACAGGTATCTTTGGGAGATATCTGAGGGGGAAATCAGCTCTTTGTGAAATTCAGATATTTTCTGTCTCTGGTAGTTGGTTGCTTCCATGTCAGTAAGGCAGTGGATCTATCTCAGGTTTGAGTCCAAACTTTAAAGAAGTTATCCAAGATGTTGGACTCTATCTCTAGAATAAACTCCACACCCTGTGTAGTTTCTTGAAAGTTCAAACTAAGCTCATGTTTGCTTGGCCCAGATAAAATGAACTCATCTTGCAACTGCTTCAAGTCGTCCACATGACATAAGGCTGGTTTCGCAGTGGAATCGCTGCATCCAACCATTAGTCTATTCCAAAGAGAACTGCAAGTTACTCTAGGGCAGTGGTTCTCAACCTGTGGGTCCCCAGATGTTTTGGCCTTCAACTCCCAGAAATCCTAACAGCTGGTAAATAATGGAAGTCAAAGGTCAAATCACCCAACTTCACACTCTTGATCTACATGATGCATTTCAGAAATTTCAGGTGCATCCTATAAATCAGACCAGTAATGTACCTTCCCTCCTTGACTCCCTTCTAAATAAATAGCTTGCCTGTCTACCCACTCAGCCAGCCCTCTGGTACAAAGATAAGTGCATGGTGGGGGTGAGGGGAAAGTTATATTTTCTGCAGGCCTAGCACATTATTTCACAGTCATCTGCAGTGTTGAGCAATAGAGTGGAAAATGCCAGCTTGCCTTGTACTAAAATTAGGCTTTAGAAGGCAAAAAAACACTTGGTAGCTCAGTGGAGGAAGTCCAATTAAGATGAGCATGAGAGTTTCTGGACATATATTCTCAATAATGTGATTTTCTCTCACCATTCTTGCTATAAAATCTTGTTAACTTGGGTGGCCATAAATATTCAGTGTGTGGGAGGGGTGGGGTACAAATACAGAGTAGTAAATGTTATTTTGGGATATTGGTAAGTTTTTGTTCATTTTCTTCTCCCAATGTCAGTAATGTTTTGGATTCCCCCCCCCCCCTTTTTTTGGTCAATTAACATGAAAGCTGAAATCCAGGATAGTGACTTTCTTTCATTAATTTTTTTTAAAAAAATTGTACCGTTCTCTTGAGTTCTCAGAAGCTAAGTTTTAACTGATGATGGAAATACAATTATAAACTTTAGTTAGCACATTGTGATGTTCAGTATAGAGTTTGCTTTGGCTTTTCTTAAGTAGCTGCGTTGTTGTGAAAAAGACCACACAGTCAGTTTCATAAATGTAGGTAGGACAAGGCCTGTTGCAAGGCCTGTTGCGGCGGGGGGCGCCTTTCCGCAGGCCAAGATGGTGGCAGAGGGCTTCTCCTTCCCAGAAGCCCCCCTGCGTGGCGGGTAGTTTCCCACTACATAGTCAGCTGGGCCTATCAGCGGCTGGCCCCACCCAGGGAAGTGGGTTGGCAAGGGGCTGGCCGCTCCCACCATCCAGCAGCCTCAAAAGGCTGCACAGGGCCTGGTTGGCACCAGGTGTGCTTCAGTATGTCCTCCCAACCACCCGACATGATTTTTGTTGTTGTTTGAGGTTGTTGGACTTTTACTGTTCGTCACAACTTCTGTTGGCAGGTGGCATGGGCTCTGGATCCGGTTTCTGCCCCTCCCCTACTGGCCGGGGAGGGAGCAACTGGCGGTTTCCAGGGGTGCCGTGTTGGTTGCCCGGTATTGTGCCGATGGGCCCCCTGTTGGTCTCTTTTGGTATCGGTCAGCAGCGGGCTGATCGATCTTGATCCAGAACCCATGCCTGGTTGCAGAGGCGGTCCTACCGATAGGCAAAGGATGCTGCTGCGTGGGGCGCCATCTGGAGGGCGAGGCGAGTAAGGGCGCCTCAGGGGGTGCGCGGACCCTTCTTGTCTCTCATGCCATGAAGCAAGCGCGCACGCGCCATCTTGCTCTGCCAGGGGACTGGCTCGCTCTCACGCGCACGCTCTCTTCTCCTCTCTGCTCTGCTCCGCTCAGTCTCACCTCCTCCACCTCCTCTCTCCAGCCATTTTAGGTGGCTGAATGGATAGGTAGCGGCGGCTTAGGCTCCGCCCACTTTGGTCAGCCCAGCAGTAAGGAAAGCTTCAGCCTCCCTCCGTTCGCTTGGCTGGTGGTGACCTCAAAAGGTGGGGGCGGAGCCACAGCCGGCTCACGCTTGTCACTCAAAACAGGTCAAGGGAGGAGAGAGGGAGAGAGCATGCCTGCCTGGGGGGCAAAATAATGTTTTGGAGGGGGGCACCAAAATAATGTTCGCTTACCATTTAAAATTACCTTAGACCGCCCCTGCCTTGTTGCCAACCCTTTGTTCCTGTAATCAATAAATGAAGTTGTTGCCAATTTTTACTCCACTTATGTGTTCTGCGTCATCTTTGGTTTGGCGGGCGGGAGGAGTGTTGCCCATCCATACACAATTAGTTTTGCAAAAACTGAACAACTTATGGTGTCAGTTGTGGAACCAGTCATCCTACTTTGTGCACAGCTGATGTGCCCAAATGCTTGTGCAAAATTGTGGTCTGTTATATCTGTGCTAGCATGAGTTTTTATTCCAATGCATCAGATTGAGGCTAATTTAAAAAACTTCACAACATTCCAGTCTTTCACAACTTTCCAAAACAAAGTCAACAAATACCAACAGGTCAAGCTAAAAAGCCCTGAGATAAAGAACTAATATGATGAGCAGGGCAGGAGCCAGGATTTAGATTCCAGGGGGCTGAGTTTGGTTCGGGGGGGGCTGAGACTGGGTGGAAGAGGGTCTACCCTAGCAAACCTTTTGTATTGTTATCCCAATAACCCCATTAATGTGGGATATAATGAGCATGGTGATCAGATCATGATATGAATAAACATAACAGTTTAAATAATGTACCAGTAAGGCCTTTTCACAGACCACCCTGAGAATTTGGGGGCTGAAGCCCCCTTAGCCCCCCCCCCCCTGGCTACATGCCTGATGATGAGCAATGCTTCTACAAATACAGTGTTCTTCCAGCTCTTCTTCACATGCAATGAAATTCTGTTCAGTCATTAAGGGTCAAAAACACTCCAACTTTCTTTACAATTACACAATTTCTTTAAGATAGACAACTCACTGGGCTAAACCAATTAGTGCATTGGAGTTATATTAGCACTGATCCAGAAATACTATTATATTTCTTGGGCTCTAATGCACACAAATATGCTCACTGGAAGAAGAATATTCAATATTCACTTCAATGAAAGCACTAGACATGCACACATCCATGTCCCCTTATGCACTCATCACTTCGCGTGTGGACTGAAGTTTTAAATCACCATGCTTTTCCTGATTAATGTATTGGATTTTGCAAATCCTGAAATCAATAAATACAATACTCTGCCTGCCTGTGCCCATGTAGCATGATTATCAAATATATATAACATTATATATTTTGTCCTTAACTGTCATCAAGTCAACTCCGACGTATGGTAACTTCTTAAATAAGAGATCCCCAAGTTACTCCACAAAGAACGTGCAGACTCCGGATTATTGCTTCCTTGATGGAGTCCATCCACCTGGAATATGGTCTTCCTCTTTTCCTACTGCAGTCTACCTTACAAAGCAAGGTCATCCTTTCTAGGGAGTCATCTCTTCTCATGATATGGCCAAAGTACGATAGCTACAGTTTAGTCATCTTGGCTTCTAGGGAGACTTCAGGTTTGATTTTTCTAGACTCTGTCTTTTTTAGAAGTCTACACTATCTGTAGACATCCTTTCCAACACCATATTTCAAATGAGATATTTTCTTTCTATCAGTTTTATTTTACTATCCAGCTTTCACAACCATATATAGGAATAGGGAATATGATGGCATGGATCATTCAAGCTTTGATATTCATTGGCATCTTCACACTTTAGGATCTTCTCTAGATCTGGGTTGTTGTAGGTTTTTTGGGCTATATGGCCATGTTCTAGAAGCATTCTCTCATGACATTTCACCTGCATCTATGGCAGGCATCCTCAGAGGTTGTAAGGTCTGTTGGAACTAGGAAATCTGGGTTTATTTGTCTTCCAACCCCCCAAAATAAAGAGACAGACACAAAATATGGATTCAAAATTTGGGCAACTTTTATTTATTGTTACCTATTTAACTTATAATTCAACTAATCTTTGGGTGTCAGTTCAAATTGGTGTGTCTAAGCTGAGGTAGCGTCTTCTAAAGTCTACCCCTCAGCTATTCAGGCGTACTACCTGGTTCCCCTGTAGATTTTAACCCAGGCAACCCGTAAGAGAAACATTAGGAGAAATCTCTCTCAACTTTTGAGAGCAGACTCTCCCCACTCCTGGGGCATTCACCTTCACCTCACCCCTAAAATTAACCTCTAGGTGGGTGTTTGCAGAATGTCCCACACCCTTTGAATAACTAATCTATTTACGCTAAGCTAGTTTACAAGGCGACCATTCCATCTAGCCCCTAAATAACAGTATAGGGTAGGCATTGTACCAGTAAGGCCTTTTCACAGACCACCCTGAGAACATAAGAGGGAAAATTCCTACCCGATCCCAATGGCGACCATTACTATACTGTCCATGGGCGGGAGTGGTGGGCGATGTCCTTTCGCAGAACGAGGGAGAAGGGGTTGGCATCACACTATGCCAGCCCCTCCTCCCTACAAGAAAGTTCTGTGAAATTAACCAATCTCTTCTCCAAGGGGAGGAGACAAAATTGAAGTGTATAATCTGTGGTATGTCCAGGTGGGAGAAAAAAGCTAGGTGTGAATGTTTCAGTTGGCCACCTTGATTATTTATTTATTTATTTATTTACTTATTTACTCGGCTTTTATGCCGCCACTCCTAAATAGGCTCGGGGCGGCTTACAGCCAGAAAGCAGAACAACATACAATAAACATATACACTTTAGAATGCAATATAAAATACAAGATAAAATTACACGATAAAACATCATTAAAAACACTGTTAGAATAGTTACAACGGTCTGGCAACACTGGCATGGCTTATCATTTGATAGCCTGGCATTTTTTTTGTTGTGGTTTGTTAGTGCCTGGAGGAATCTTTTGTTGAGAGGTGAGGACAGTGAACAATTTCTGGCTCATTTATGCTGTGGGGTTCTCTAGATCCTTTGTTGCTGCACTGCCAAATCTATCTTCTTTGGATTTCTTGACTGAAGTCTCCAATATGACAAATGAGTGATGCAAAATCTGCCATTGTCTTCATTTTTCCTTTAAAGCACTGATTCTCTGTACCATATTAGATATTTGGATTAGAATTAAGGGGACAGTAAGAGTAGTAAAATTATTTATGAAGTAGTAAGAGTAGTAAAAATATGGTTGGGGGTCACCACAACATGAGGAACCTTATTTAGGGGTCATGGCATTAGACAGGCTGAGAACCACTGCATTAATGCATATATATTTCTGTTTAATTGCTATTAAATTTTTAACAAAAATAATTTCCGGGGGGCGGTGAGTAAAAGAAATTCTGGAAAGGGGGGTAGGCCAAAAAAGTTTGGGAACCACTGCTTTAAAGTTATGTACATTGTTTGTGGTCATTATTTTTGTTTTCTTTTTTATTATTTGTTTTTATTCCACAGGGGTTTTTTTAACATATAATAAAACAACACAAAGTGGGGAAAGAAGGGAGGGGTAGCGAGAAAAAGAAAACGCGAGGGGCATAAAGGGAGACCGGAATAAGAGATGGGGGGTGTAGAGGCTGAGGGGGGGGGATGAGATAGAAGTAAGTAGAGTTGAGAGTTAAAGAAGAGTTAGAGGAGATTAGGTGGATAGTAAAGTAGGTGTTGGGACAGAGGATAGAACTGGGTTCATGGTTACGACATTTCACTTCCAGTCCATTTCACAGGGATGGTCAAGCCGTAATCTTGATGTTTCCTATTTCTTTGAATATTTATTATGCCAACTTCTTCTTACTTTTTCCCTTTTTGTTTTTTTTTTGTTGTTGTTGCTCTTTTTGTTTTTTATGGTCCTTCTTCCTCTTTATATCCTTATCAGTGTTTAGCTCCTTTAAATAATTCTTGAGCTGGCTCCAGTCTATTCTTCTCCTTGGGCTGCTATCTTGAATTCTATTCCTGATTATGTCATAGTCCATGATCTCCTCAAGTTTTAGCAGCCAGTCCTCAGCCTCCGGGAGGGTCTTACTTTTCCAATTTCTTGCATACTCGATTCTAGCAGCGGATGATAGGAAGAAGAAGATCTTGTCTTCATTGCTGTCTGTCTCTAGTTCTGTTATGTTCAGGAGGTAGGCGTCCGGCGTGAATTGTATTCTTCGTTGAAGGATTCTTTCCACATGCACATGGATCTTTTTCCAAAATACCCTGGCTTTTTTGCACTTCCACCAGCAGTGGATGTAGCTTCCTTTTGCCTCCTCGCATTTCCAGCATTTGTCTTTTATCTGCTTGTAAAACCTTGCTAATTTCAATGGCGTTAGATGCCAGTGAAAAAACATCTTGTACCAATTTTCGAGAATATTCGTGAATTCTGAATATTTAATTTTTTTCCCCACAATGTTTCCCAGGTTTTCAGCGGGATTGGGTGTTCTAGCTCTTGAGCCCATTTGATCATTGTGTCCTTTACCAGGTCTTTTTCCGTGTCCCATTGTAGAAGCTCTTCGTAGATCAGGGTGATTTGTTTCTTTTCCAATTTTAAAATCTTATCCCAGCTTGAGTCTTGTGGTGCAAAGCCTACTTTTTGGTCCTGCTTGAAGAGTTCGTTCAGTTGTGCATATTGGAACCATGTCCACGACTCATCTTGTTCTTTCAGTTTTTCTAATGACTTCAGCGCAATTATTTTTGTGTTCTTAACGTTCAGCTGTAAACCTGCATTTGAACTTCTTGCCTTCCTTTCTTCAGTCCAAGTGTTTGCTATTTTCTGCTATTAGTATAGTGCCCTTCTTCCAACTTTCACATCTCCTTGCTCTAATCTAATCTAGTTTTCTGTATGATTTTTTAAAGCATAGAAACAGGATAATAATATACAGCCTTGCCTGGCCCCAATGTTCTGGCATGCCCATATTTTGGTGAGCCCTTTTTGTTATCTATACAAATAAAGGCTTTTCTGTGGTCTTTAAATCATAGACTGAATTTATTTCAAAATTCTTTGGTATGTTCCATTATCCAGCATATGTTTGCAATGCAATCCATAGTGTTTCTTCCTTTCCCAAACCCTTCTTGTACATCTAGTATTTCTTGCTTCAGATATGGCAAAAGCCTTTGTTATAGAATGTCAAGCATTACTTTATTTGTATGGGGAATTAATGCAATGGTCATGTAATTACTGCAATTCCCTTTGTTGGAAATTGGAATGTATATTGCATGTTTTCAGTCTGTGGACCATTATTTTGTTTTCCAATTTGGTTGATTGATTTTTATTTATTTTTATTTATTTATTTACTTCATTTATATTCCGTCCTTCTCGCCCCGCAGGGGACTCAGGGCAGATTACAATGCACACATTACATTTAGACACACAAACACACAAGACAGACAGAGGCAAATTTTAACATCTGGCCACCAGGGGGAGCTGTCGCACTCCTTCATTCCTCTTCATGTTTCCTGGAGATCTTTTTATGGCCTCGTAAATCAGTTAAATTTAGCCTCCCCACTAAGTGGTACCTTAATTTCCTACTTGACAGATGCAACTGTCTTTTGGGTTGCAAAGGTTGACAACAGGCTACACAATAGGTCGAGAGCCCACCTTGACCCGGGCAGGCCTCGAACTCATGACCTTCTGGTCAGTAGAGATCTTATGCAGTTGACACCCAGCCAGCTGCATCACATTCCCGGTGCGCGCCACATTTTTTTACAACTAGACTGTCTACAAACTAAAGCAGCTATATTGGTATGCCATCTGTTCCTGGTGACCTATTTCTCTCATGTGACGTATTATATTAATGTAAAGTCAACATGTTTTTTTCCCAGTTTTAAAATTAAAACTTTCTCTTAGATTCATGGCCATTGCTTGATGTTTTTACACCCATTAATTCTACCCTGGAGAGTAGGCCTGTTTTCGAACTTCGGATACATCCGAAATTCAGATGTAATTCGGATGTTTTAAACTTTCGAAGCGATTCCAAAGAAAGTTAGGGAAACAGGAAGTGGATTTGCCAATCCGAAGTCTCCGTCGTCATATATTCGGATAGGGCTCGTATATCATTTCCGCCCCTCCCATTGCGTTTAAAATGTTTTACATTTTTATTAATGTGTTAAATGTGTTCAATATTTTGTGGCTAGTTTTGTCAGTAATGGAAGGAAAGGGAGGGAAAGGGAAACCCCAAGTTTTGACTGTCCCTTCTGCAGGTTTCCGCGCATTGCATGATCATGGACACCATTAACGAAGCCATTCCAAATTTCGGAAGTACATCCGAATCAATTTTGATAAACTGCTGAAACTTCAGCAGTCTATCACGGCGCCAACACCCCCTACATCTGAGGCATGTTTTGAAGTTGTTTTTTCCCATGATAAAACAGGCCTACTGGAGAGATGGAGAGAGGAAAACCAGTAACACTAATCCTTACAATCTTCTCTTGGCAGTATTTCGCGAATGAAGATTCTTAGGAAGGACTCATCCCACGCTTTTTAAAAGCGTGTTGATGACTAAAAAGGCCAATCTGAGATAGACAAGTTTGGCTGCAGAAAGCACAGCAGAAAGTCTCCTTGGGTGATGTTGTTTCCAAGATGTGGTTCTTTCTGCGTTGTTTCTCTTCGAGACCCATTCGGCATTTCTTCTCGAAACAGACCGCAGCATTGTGGATAGTGCATCTCCATGCCTCCCGATGTGAGGCCAGGGTGGACCATTGTTGGTGATCAATCTGGCCGAGCCTGAGATGTTGTTTCAGGGAGTCCTTATATCGCTTTTGGGGGCACCTCTCTTGCGCTGACCCGTGGCGAGTTCACCATAGAGTAGTATCTTTGGGAGACGGTGGTCCTCCATCCTAGAGACATGCCCAGCCCAGCGCAGCTGTGTTCTCAATAGCATGGCCTCAATGCTGGTGATCCCTGCTTGCTCAAGGACAGCAACATTCGTCACATAGTCGGTCCAGTGTATATTTAGGATTGTGCGAAGACAGCGCTGATGAAAGCGTTCGAGGAGTCGTATGTGTTGGCGATAGGTGACCCATGTTTCAGACCCATAGAGGAGAATAGACAGTACGATAGCTCTGTACACACTGATTTTGGTGCTTTGCCTCAGGTGCTTGTTGCTCCAGACTCTTTTGTGAAGCCTTCCAAATGCACTATATGCCTTTGCTAATCTGTGATCCATCTCTTTGTCAATCTTGGCGTCTGAAGAGATGATGCTTCACAGGTAGGTGAACTGCTGATTGGACTTAAGCACAGATTCGCCTATGCTGACGTGGGGGTGATGGTGTTCTTCCTGTGGTGCGCAAGCCTCTCCCCCCCCCCCCTGCAAGGGGGCACCAATGGAGAGGAATCCTTACAATAAGGTTGATGCAAATCTAAGACTGAAAGAAATGAAAGGTGGAGAAAAATGTTTTCAAATCATGAGTGCAGCTGCAATTCCTACATGTCAGAGTTGAGAAGGACTCCAAAATCAATTATAATGTGTGTGGGCAGCATCTGTGTGTCTGGAAGACATTGAGAAAGTTCCTTATCCACAGTTCTGGAGCTCTTGTGATTCAAGGAAGGCCCCTGTTGCCTGACTGAATACAAGCAATTGCAAGCACACAGGCTATTGAAGCAAATCTCTAGCGAGTAGCTACAAAACGTGCTCCGCTTGCTGAGAACAGCAAGAGCCTGCTCTCTCTTCTCTGTAAGAGCAGGAGGGCAGGCTGCCTCCTGCTGGACTAATTGAATGCAAAGTAATTAGCAGCTTTAAAGTTGCAACTGCAACTAGCTGTTCACAAGAAATGAAAATAACATATGGCTTAGAAGGGGGATCTGGGGCATTTTCAAACAGAGAAACTGTGAATGCAGAAGAATAGCTGTGCCCATCCCAGCCGAGATGTGGTATTGTATGAAATAACAAATCATGTCCTCAAGAGGCTTCTGGGGGTGCGATTTGAAATTTGAACCCCAAACCCTTTCAGGATCTGAGCTGGCAGCAGCATCTGAAGCTGGATCTATTTCAGGGTTTTCTAGCCCTTCTGTAATCCCTTGTACAGTTAACAGCTGGCAACTGAATGTATGAACAGAATGTAATTCTAAGCTCTTACAAATGATCCAATTCACATATTATCACCTTGTGTTGTAATCATGAAATCATATATATATTACTTAGCCCTCTACATCAGTGTTTTTCAACCTTTTTTGAGCCGCGGCACATTTTTTACATTTACAAAATCCTGGGGCACACCACCAACCAAAATGACACAAAATGACACTCTAACACAGTAATGCATATAGTTGATATGTTTTCAAATGTATTTATACACTCAGTGTGAAACCTGGACCTGTTTCGATGAGCACAACATAGATATCCTGGCAGGAATGGCAGAAAGACACAAACTTCCCACACAGAACTCCCATAACCAAGAGAAAATACTACTATAAGAGTTTGGTGGGCATTGACCTTGGGTTTTGGAGTTGTAGTTCACCTATATCCAGAGAGCACTGTGGACTCAGACAATGTTGGATCAGGACCAAACTTGGCATGAATACTCAATATGCTGAAATGTGAACATAGATGGAGTTTGGGGAAAATACACCTTGACATTTGGGAGTTACAGTTTCTTGGATTTATAGTTAACACACAATCAAAGAGCATCCTGAACTCTTGCAACAATGGAATTGAACCAAACTTGGCATGTTGAACTCTCATTACCAACAGAAAGTACTGAAAGGGTTTGCTTGGGAATTGACCTTAAGTTTGGAAGTTGTAGTTCACCTACACCCAGAGAGCACTGTGGACTCAAACAATGTTACGTTATGTTGTTGTTTGTTTTCTATCCAGAATCACAATGTTGGAAGGAGGCTCACCCCTTTAAGGTCCCTAACACAGGCATGGGAAAACTTCATCCCTCTGGGTGCTTTGGACTTCGACTCCCTCCATTCCTAACAGCCAGAGGCCCTTTCCTGCTTAAATGGCTGAGGGGGGGAAAGGAAAAGGGCCGGAGGCTGCTAGGAATGGTGGGAGTTGGAGTCCAAAACACCTGGAAGCTCCAAGTTTGCCCATGCCAGCTTTCGACAGAGACCTCTTCCTCCCCCTTCCCCTTCACGCCCTTTCTTCCCCCTCCTGCCGAACACTTACTTTTTCTTCTCCACTCAGGCTCCCTTCTTCCCAGCCTCGCTCACACTGCCACTTCTGCTGCCATTTTGATCCGAGGGGGCAGCTTGAGCATGTTTAGTAGGGGAGGGAGGAAAACGTGGGGCGAGTCTGCACAGTAGCGCCCGCACTGGTCATGTCTTCCTCTCTCCCCCCTACCACAGAAGTGGCAGCATGAGCAAAGTGAGGCAAAGTGAGCAGAGCAAGGCTCGGAAGAAGGGAGCCCGAGTGGAGAAGAAAAAGTGTTCGGCAGGAGGGGGAAGAAAGGGTATTGGAGGTTCCAGTTTCCCACGGCACACCTGATGATCGCTCATGGCACACTAGTGTGCCACGGCACACTGCTTGGGAAACACTAACCTAAGGTTCCAAAATTTGTTTCCCTCTTAATCACCATCACTCCACAGATTCTGGAACTTGGACTATTGGATTTGAGTTTGGAAGAATTTATAAGATTTTTTTAAAACACAAAGCTGTTGTAATCTGTTGGACAACATGAGGATTATGATTCAAAGAATAGCAATTCATTTAATTAAACAAAATATTCACTCTGTAACATCTGGGATTCCAAACTATGACTTCCTCAGTAAATTCCTATGACACTTAACAGACATTACTGCAATGAACATTTCTTTTCCTTGCAGAGTCACGTACTTACTGCCAAAATGCTGATGAGGTTGGATTGCTATAAAAATCCATTTCCACAGCACAGCCAGGAAGTGCAAACAAATACATTTTGTACACAGCTGTACTGAAGACTGGCCCACATCCTCACAGCTTCGTGCAGCTGGCTCAGGGGGTGTTTCAGAACCCACTGGTAAAGAAGACCAAATAATTTCTTTTTAGATATGAAATCACCTCTAACTGACCTTACTAGAAACCTTCCCCGAATATTTTATCTTAAAATGCTTTCTATTCCTTAACCTCATTATCTAGAAGAGAACACGGATCAGCATTATGAGAGACATTACTCCAGTTGTATCACATTCGTGCATCATCACTTAGTGAGTCTATATCAGGCATGGACAAACTTTGGCCCTCCAGGTGTTTTGGACTTCAACATCCCCACAATCCCTAACAGCTGGTAGGCTGTTACGAATTGTGGAAGTTGAAGTCCAAAAAAACCAAAACAAAACGGAGGGCCAAAGTTTGCCCATGCCTAGTCTATATCCTTATAATAATAAAACTACTGTACATATACATGTATACATCTACAAATTTGAGTCAAAAATCAACCCAAAACACCTGGGTCAACTTATCCACAGGTGTGGTGTTTCAGCCTAGTGGTCATAGACAGGCACCGGGGGTCCCAGCTGATCAGGGTCAGATCGGGTGGCCTGATGGATACGGGTCTGCAGAGGAAGACTTAGCATGGGATGATGGATGGCTACATGGGTATGTGACTACAGATGAGGATAATGATGACTCAATGGACTTTAGTTCTGAATTCAATGAGAGGCCCAGCGACCTTGATTCTCACGAGGGCTTCTTCACTCCTTTGCCAGATGCACATTCCGAGGAAAGGGAGGATTGAGTTTCCCAGCTTGATAGTGAAACATCTGGGGATGCTAATGAGCCAAAATTCGACAGGAGGGCCAGCATTAGATCCTCCCGGAGAGATTGGAGGAAGGGGGTGCGCTGGGCACCCAGGAGTTAGTTCCCTTTATTAGATTGTGCTCAGGCCTTTCTAGTCAGACCTGAAGCTACGTTCAGTTTGGTAGGACTCTTGTTCAGGACTCTAAGTTCATGGAAAGACTCTTGTTCAGGACTCTAAGTTCATGTTGACCGCAGGAGCGGTTTGCCTTGTTATTCACGCTTGCTCTCCATGGGACTTAAGCCAGTTTGGCTCGACAGCTTTTGAACTCTTGGGACTATCTTTGGATTTGTTTGATTTTTCTTTACATCTTTAAACTTTTGGACTATTACTTATTCTAAATAAAAGTACATTTATTGCATCTGCCTGGTGTGTGTGATCTGGGGGCCTGTCCGTGATCTGAGGTGCAACAATAGGTCCACCCACAGGTCAAAGGAACCATCCCTTTTTTTCAGTTGACTGGCGAAAGGCAAGAGCTTAGTTCATCCAAGAGGACCTTTAAAAAAGCAACAACTCATTTTACTACCTTGGTGCCCCTTTTAAGGAAAGTGCCAAAGAACTGCAACCAACAGTTTCCCCAAAAAGTCCAGGAGGAGACCTGTAGAGGAGAAAGTAGGGGAGGTTGCTACTTTTTAAAGATTATCCCAGGATAAACTAAATGCTCATCTTTCTTCTCTCAGAGGTGATGGTTCCTTTTAAAATAAGAGTTCAAAGCATATGTGACAAAAGGCCTTTTAGATTTCCTGGGTGAAAAAAATGTCACCCAGAAGTGGCTGAGATGACAGTCGTGGAATGATATTTGACCTATCCACAGGTCATATCAAAATCCCTAATATCAGACTCAAAACCTGCCCTCAATGTATAACATGAGTTTGACTAACAACCTCATCAGATGGGGGTGAACTCATCAGCATGCTCCAGTTTTCCTTCCCCTTAACCACTGAGCCTACAGTCTCCCATTCCATAATGCACAACTACTTCCAGTGGGGATCCGTGGTTAAAGGGAAGGTGAGCCAGTGCATGCTGCCATTGTGTAAACACAGGAGGCTTCCCATGTTGCACCAGGAACAATGGGGGAAGCTGGGCAGTTGACGCTTCCCTCCATGGGGTGGGATCTCGGTTGAATCAGATAATGCGGGGCATTATCCCCACGCCTCCCAATGGGCACTGCCAGAATTGCCATGATCCATGGTGATTCTGGCAGCCTGTTTGATGAGTTTGTGGTACACTATATGCCATATCTTAAGAGATACAATTACACTTCAAAATGGGATGATGTTATCTTTTATATTCACAATGTATCTTAATCACTATATCTTCCCTATGGCTAATTTCCCATTGATAGAATGGATCACCATTGCATATACCACCTTCCAGCAATCAGTTCTCATTGGCCATTTCTGTATTAGTGACATATATCTCCCACCCTCATGTTTTCTTCCCAGAAACATTGTCACATGCTCTAAACACAATTCAAGGTGTGAGACTGTTGTTGGCTGTTATATATTTAGATGATGAATAATTTTCCAGTTCACATGAAATGTTTACGCATTGTGAAGAGTGCCAAACACATTAGATAAATAAGCTGTCTGTATGTTCACACAATTCCGCAGAACCTATATGTTCAATGTACACACCCCATCCAGTAATTTGCATAGAGCTGCATCTTCCTTCCTTCCTTCCTTCTTTGTTTTGAACTATTTTATTTTAAAAATCTAAAGATCTCTTGGTCAGTAAAACAACCCACGTGTTTATTATCAATTTCATAAGATTTCAACAAATAATCATTCTGCAACCAATAAAACAATCTGCTTATATGAAAAGTGAAGCTTGATCTCGGCATTACTTCGCGAATGAAAATTCTTAGGAAGGACCCATCCCACACTTTTTACAAGTGCGTTGATGACTAAAAAGGCCAGTCTGAGATAGGCAAGTTCAGTTGCAGAAAGCACAGCAGAAAGTCTCCTTGGGTGATGTTGTTTCCAAGTTGCGGTTCTTTCTGCGTTGTCGTTTCTCTTCGAGACCCATTCAGAGTGTCTTCTCGAAAGAGGCCGCAACATTGTGGATAGTGCATCTCCATGCCTCCCGATGTGAGGCCAGGGTGGGCCATTGTTGGTGATAAATCTGGCCGAGCCTGAGATGTTGTTTCAGGGAGTCCTTATATCTCTTTTTGGGGGTGCCTCTCTTGCACTAACCCGTGACGAGTTCACCATAGAGTAGTATCTTTGGGAGGCGGTGGTCCTCCATCCTAGAGACATGCCCTGCCCAGCACAGCTGTGTTCTCAATAGCATGGCGTCAATGCTGGTGATCCCTGCTTGCTCAAGGACAGCAACATTAGTCACATAGTCGGTCCAGTGTATATTTAGGATTCTGCGAAGACAGTCGTAGGTGTTGGCACTAGGTAACCCATGTTTCAGACCCATAGAGCAGAACAGACAGTATGATAGCTCTGTACACACCGATTTTGGTGCTTTGCCTTAGGTGCTTGTTGCTCCAGACTCTTTTGTGAAGCCTTCCGAATGCACTATATGCCTTTGCTAATCTGTGATCTATCTCTTTGTCAATCTTGGCATCTGAAGAGAAGATGCTTCCCAGGTAGGTGAACTGCTGAACGGACTTAAGCACAGTTTTGCCTATGCTCACATGGGGATGATGGTGTTCTTCCTGTGGTGCAGGCTGGTAGTGGACTTCCGTTTTCTTCAGGTTGACTTCCAGCCCATACAGCTTTGCAGCTGTTGCAAAGCAGGATGTGAGGCGCTGCAGGGCTGCTTCTGAATGGGTGACAAGGGCAGCAGCATCGGCAAAAAGCAGTTCATGGACTAGATAGTTTAGAGGCTTAGTGCGAGCCCTCAGACAGCTTAAGTTGAACAAGCTACCATCAGTACGATCGCGTATATATATATATGTGTTTATTATAATAGGGCATAAAAGAACATTCCAAATAATAATAAAAATATTTATTTGACTTTTGGAAACCTTGATAAATGAAAATTAGATTCATGAGAACCTTTCCAGATCATGATTTATTCTGAACACAATTTGGGCATGCATTTTAATTCAGAAAACTGGATGTTTCTGTGCAAAAATATTGCTTTCTGCACAAATAATACTGTCCCTGTGCAGAGAATGTTGGTTCTGAACAAAAAAACCCCTATGTACAAATTTTGTGCAGAATAAGTCCCCAGCTACTTCATTTTCTGCTCAAAGTCAAAATTTCCTGAACAGGAATATTATTCTTACTACAAAGTTGTACGGTGTACATTTTTGCTCAGATTACGTTTCCAAAATGTGAATAGTTTTCAAAATCTGCAGGTTTCAAAGACTTCCTCACTACAATAAAATAATTTTAAAAAATTACCCAGTATATACTGATGTATAGATCTAAAAATTGATACCAAAACTTAACTTTCCTTATCCAGAGATCAATGTGAGTAGAGTACTTTATCTTAAGGCTTATAAAAAAGGAAATAATTCCCTCCCTGAGCACAGTTTGAAAAGGCAAAAACTTTGTCCATCCTGAGAGAATCTAAAAGAAACATAAACCTCTTTTCCTCCCCCCAACCATGACACTGCTTCTGGCTTTTTTAATGCCTGGGCAGAAAACAATGGCTGTCCTTCTGAGGTAGCATGCTTTCCTGCCTTGATGAATGACCCTTATCCATAGGCTATATCAAAATCCTTAATTTTAGCCCCCAAACCTGACCTAAAGTTATACCTGAGTGTGGTGAAGTCATATTTCTTTATTACAGGTTTTAAATATGGTTGATATTTATATATATGTATGTATGTTGAAGGGGTAAAAACTTAGCAAACCCTAAAGGGTTAACGGAGATATTAGCGTGCAGAACCTCCAAGGGGTTTCCGTTACCAGGGAAACAGGAGGCAGAGCCTGCAACTGGCCTTAGAATCTTCGGATTCAAACTTTAGCAGTTGGGAGTTGACAGCGAAAGTCGAAGGAGAGAGGGTGTGTGGAGAGTTTGAGAGTCTGTTTTAGCCAGATGTCAGCAGGTTTTTAAAGAGGATTCGGGCACTACTCAGAGAGAGTAGAAGAAAAGCTGTGTTTGAACTGCTAAGAAAGCAGTTGGGCTTAAAGGACAAGCAGTTAGAGTAAAGACTGCTGAGCTATTTGTTCTGGAAGTGCAGCTATATAGTATCAAGTTGTATCTCCATAGTTAGTGTATTGTAACCTTAAGATACATGCCTCTAAGAAGATACTGTAATCACCTAAGCTTTGAACTCTGAAACCTCCACACTTAGAACACTGTTAGAATAAACTTTACAGTTCTTTAACAAAGATATCTCCCCGCGTAGTTCCTTCACCCACAACTCTCGAAAACAACTTCTTCCTAGTGGGTAGCCAAGTATAGTGAATGGAGGCAGCAAAGATTAACAAATAGTGTCAGTGGGAGTTTGGGTTAGAGTAATACCCTGCCCTGACACAGTAATCGAATGAGTTCATTCAGTAGGAAAGCTGACCTATGTGAATACTTATTACATTATATGATGGCAGTAAAAAGGGGATTAAAAGAGTTCTTTATATAAATTGGTGGTAAGGGTAGAATAAGAAAACTACCCGGCCACAGTTGAAAGTGTAATATAGAGAGCCTTCCTTACACTGAGGTTGGCAGTTATATGAAAAAGGCCCAATGTTAGCCTTCCTTATAGTAGATCTAGGAAAATATTTGAGATTTATTGCTTACAATTTTTAAAAGTCCCACTGTCTTTATTGGCTCTGTTCCAAATAGGATGAACATTCATTTTAACTCCAAATTTGAAGGAAAAGTGGAGAAGAGTATGTGGAAGAGTGCTAATAACAATATGATGTATGGTATTTTTAAGCAGACTTTTAAAACCTGGTGATTTCCAGATGTGTTCAACTCACACCTAGGACTGTTATTGCGAAAGATATAGTCCAACACATCTGGAGGGCATCCAATTTATGGAAATCTGTTTAAAGAGACCTCATGATCTGAATGATTTCACAGAACCTACACAAAAAAAGGTTTGTTTCATCTCAGGAAATTCTTGATTTGACTGATTGCTTATGATAAAATATATAATATCAGTGTGTTGAGCTAAGCTAAAATTGCTTACCTAATGTTATTGTTCTTACACAAAAATGCCCTTGGTGTTTTTTTTTTTACAGTTGTTAAAGAAGACATTTACACAAGATTCCTTGTTGTCCTCTTAGCATCATTTTCTTTCTTCTTTGCTCTCACTGTCTTCAGCCTCATCTACCCACAGGCTGCTCATAATTCCTATTAGCTGTGGCAACCAGAATAATTTCATAAGCAGGTTGTGATGTGATGATGTTATAGATCAGTGATGGCAAACCATATGACAGACATGTTTTAATAGTCGTAAAGTTGTCATGTTTTTTATGTATTCCTTTCATGGCAAGGGGTTGCATTAGATCAGACCTGGGCATCTTCCGGCCCGCGGCCTGGATGTGGCTCGCCGCTGATTCTGACCGGCCCGTGGATCCTTCAGCGCCTGGGGAGAAGGGCGTCAGGGATGGGGCCATTTCCACAAGAGGAAGGGCTGCCGCTGCTGCCATTCCATTGTGGGCTGTGGGGCCTGCATCGGCAGACAGCCCGCCAGTCCGGAGAATGATCGGAGGAGCGGCAGCTTTAGAGTGCCTGCCATCCCGGGAAGCAATCCAGGCATGCAGCGGGAGCAGTCGGCGACCTGCGGTGGCTGATCACCTTGGCGACCCAGAAGACTCTATTCTCTTCCGGGTCACCAGGGCGATCAGCCGATCGGGAACGCCTCTGATGGAATGGCTGGGGGCGAGAGCGGGCAGAGGCCTGCAGCATCAGATCATCTGCTGCTCTGCTCTACTCTGCTGTGGCGACGGCTGGGTCCGCTTTGTCATCCTCTGGGCTGGGGCCATTGGGCCATTCCATCTTGGGATCCTTCCTCTCTTGAGGATGTCAGCCTCTATATTGGTTCGCACCTTGTCTTCTTGAATTTCATTTTATTTTAGTGGTTTTTATTATTATTTTATAATAATTTTATTATTATAATATTATTATAATATATTAAATAATATAATGTTATATTATAATTTCAATGTATTATAATGTCTATATATACTATAATATAATAATTATGATTTTAATACTAATAATATATGAATATTTCTTGATATATTAATATGTTAATATTAATTATGTGTAATATATAGTAATTTTAGTAATTAAATAAATAGATAAATAATATAGATTAGAATGTAGTTCAGCCTTTAGGTGCGGCCCTCCATAATATTTTTTGGCTCACGTGTGGCCCCTTGGAAAATATAATTGCCCACCCCTGCATTCTCACACAATGAGAAAAACTAGGGTTCTGATTTCCTTTCTCACTATCCTAGGCCACATTAAGGTCATTACGTGTGATATTACTTCAGTTCAATTAAGCACCAAGGATGCTCCATTAATTTTCATTAGGCACAGGCGTCTGCTTGGCAGTACACTGTTCACCAGGTGTGAAGAGCTCAATTTCCTTCTCATGAGTTCATTCATTATCTCCTTTGTTATTGTGGGAGTTTGGTTCACAATGACAACACTAGTGTAAGGCCCCATATGGATTGCCTGGGTGGCAGCATGGGGATGAGTCAATAGATTTGCCACCCCGCTTGAGCCATGAGGCTGAAGCACTGGAGCAGGAAATGAAAAGTACTCTTCTCTCCTCTGAGAGCAGATGGGAAGAAGAAAGGACCAACGTGCAGCCTTGGAAGGCTATAAAACGCCATTCATTTTGAGTTGTCCTATATGTGCTGGGAATACTCCACCCAACTATCAAGGGCTGCATTATATATTTTCTGATTTTGATATTTACTCTCACTATAAAACATTCAGCACAGTGAGACAATATTGGAAACCAGATCAGTTGAACGTTTGCATTATTTCACTACTGCATGGACCTCTTCATTTGTCTTGCTTTCCTTTTCCCTTCTTTTCTGCCCTGACTTTCCATGATCTCATTCATTCTGTCCCATTTTATCAACTGTATTACTGCACAATGTTTTCTTGAGAAGGATCTATGACAGTGGTGGTGGGCATATGATATATGTGCCTTCTCCCCTTGCATGCGTGCCATCGCCTGCCCCGTTCACCATCCCACTTTTGCTCGCTTGTCCGTTTGCTAACCTGTTTTCTTGCTCACCATTAGTCTGCTCACCTCTCCTCCACTGCCTGCTCATTGCTGACCTGTTTGCTGTCCCCGTTCATCCCCTGGCTCCCCCGTCACTCATTCAGTCCCTAAATGGTTTCTTAACCTTCTCTTCTCCAAGTTAAACATACCCAGCCCCCTAAGCTGCTCCTCATAGGGCATTGTTTCCAGAAAATTTGCTTGTCAATATCCTTCTTGAATTATGGTGCCCAAAACTGAACACAGTACTCCAGCTGAGGCCTGACCAAAGTAAAATAGAGTGACACCATTACTTTCCATGATAATCTCCATGTTCCCATTGATGCAGCCTAGAATTGTATTGACCTTTTTGCTGCCACATCAAACTCTTATCATTAAGACCTAGAGCACCATTTCAGTATTGTGCTAGGTATTAGGGTTGTGTGATCAATAAAAATGTATCAAAAATCATTACAAAATTAGGGGATGTCAGCAATTCATTTGTAAAGTGTTCCTAAAGTACTGTATCTTTAGTGAAAGTTTTGTTACTACAGTACAGTCTCACTTATCCAACCTTCGCTCATCCAACATTCTGTATTATCTAACACAGTCTGCTTCCCGCCCGGATCCACAACTGTTTCAATACATTGGGATGTTTTGGTGCTAAATGCATAAATATAGTAATTACTACATAATGTTACCGTGCATTGAACTGCTTTCTCTGTCGATTTGTTGTAAAACATGATGTAAGTTGACATTTAATAGGCTTTCCCTTAATCCCTCCTTATTATCCAACATTTTTGCTTATCCAGCATTCTGCTGGGCCATTTATGTTGGATAAGGAAGACTCTACTTTTTTGTTATAGTAATTGCAAAAGGGGCTCCTTTCTCCCTCATTTTTACAGCTATTGTGGTCAAACTTGCTACAATTTTTACAAATTTTGCACAGCACTACTATGTATCTACTCATGGTGAGGAATTATACGAAATTCAGATATTATTCTAATCACTGGCTTAAATTCACTTGTTAGTCACATTAGTGTAGAGTAGATCCATTAAATTCACTTCTTAGTCACATTAGTCTCGCCCCAGGTATAACACGAAGAGAAGCACATTGGCGTCCAAACTGGGTTAAAACACCCAGTTTGGATGCGGATGTGCTTCCCTCCACGTCTCGCTCCAGGTCTAACACAGAAAGAAGCATATCCGCGTCCAAACTGGGTTAAAACATGCAATTTGGACGCAGATGTGCTTCCTTCCATGTCTCGCCCCAGGTCTAATGCGGCGGGAAGCACATCCACGTCCAAACTGGGTTAAAACATCCAGTTTGGATGCAAATGTGCTTCCCTCCACGTCTCGCCCCAGGCCTAATGCGGAGAGAAGCACATCCATGTCCAAACTGGGTTAAAACACTCAGTTTGGACATGGATGTGCTTCCCTCCGCTTCTCACCCCAGGTCTAATGCGGAGGGAAGCACACCCACATCCAAATGATTCCTTTCCGAAAATGGCAGTGGTGGCTTCGCAATGGCAAATTCACTTCTGGGTTGCTTACATTGCCTCGAAACAGCTTCAATTGTGAATTTAATCCAAATTCATTCCGATTTTATGAGCATTCCGATGACCCTAACCAGGCCTACTATTTAGCACAGAGGTTAGAAATTTTAGTGCTCCCAGAATCTCTTAGGCTGTCCAGCCACAAGTCTTAGTGGCTCAGGGATTCTAAGAAATGTAAACCAAAAAAGTAACTTTTTCAATCACAGAGCCAGACTAGCACTGGAGAGCAGCATAACAGGGCACTGTCTGAATCCCAATGTGAATTCTTCAGAATCAGGGAAAAAAAACCTGAAGTACATTTGTGAAAGAAAGAGGGGGAAATGCTGACCTAAGCATAGCCTGTGACATTGTGTATGTGTAATGGGTGTGTGTGCATCTGTCGGATTTTTCCTTCAACCACCCGGAGAGGTAAAAGGAAACCACAGGGTAGAAGGGAGGAAAATACTAGAAACACAATGTATTTGATTGTACTTGAGAAGCCAGTAGTACTGTGTACTGAGCGTGCTGAATGTTGTTATAGTGAAATGAATAGACTGATTTTCAAGGACTTCCGAATTGATTGCAATAATTTTGTGCCAAAAAGAAATGGGAGTAGTAGAGGAACAATGATCTGTTTCTGAAGAGAAGTCCAAATTTTGTGTGGTAGGAGACCCTGCAGATCTAAAAGCCATCTTCTACTTTATCTCTTGTCAACGAAGTGGGAGCCATTTTGCCAGGTGCAGTTGCAGGAGGTAGCTAGTCAGTGGTGCAAATAATATATTAGTATATATAAGAAATTCAGCCATTTCCCCCCAGAGTAATATATGTTTTAGATACATTAAAGCTATATCATTATCTCCATCATCATCATCATCATCACCAACTCTGCCATATAAGATGATTTTTTGCATGCTTAGCTGTCCAAATGTCAATATCATGCAATTCAGTGAGGCTTACAGTGGGTGTTTGGAATCTGCTGGAACTTGACTCTAGGACCCAAATGGATCTGTGGATTCTCAAGTCTCATTGCCTGCCAACTCCTGAAATAACGAGACCACACAACAGTATTTGTGATTAAATATGGGCAACTTTTATTAATCGTTCCCGATTAAATTTTGACTGGATCTAAACCTATGGATCCTGAACTTGGTGACAAAGCCGAGGTAGAGTCCCCACCCGGCCTACCCTCGATTAGTTAGCGCGAAATATACAGGTCCCCAGGGAACCTCATCTGGGCAACCTCTAAGGGAAATGTGTTGGAGAAGTTCCTCTCGGGGTATCTGCGACTCGACTCTCCCCATTCCTAGGGCATTAGGATTGCCCTCATCCCATCAAATTGTACCTTAGCTGAATGTTTTACTGACAGTATGGACTCGGATAACCCAGCTCAAAGAAGATATTGTGGGATTTCCTGCCTTGATATTCTGGGATATAGAGCTGTGTGGAAGGGCCCCCAGAACATCAAGGCAGGAAATCCCACATTATCTGCTTTGAACTGGGATATATGGCAGTGTGGACTCAGATAACACAGTTATAAACATATTAACTATGTGTATTACTGTGTTAGAGTGTCATTTTGCATCATTTTGGTTGGTGGTGTGCCCCAGGATTTTGTAAATGTAAAAAACATGCCGCGGCTCAAAAAAGGTTGACAAACACTGGCTTAGAAGGCTAAACATGTTCATCTAGAGATGAAAATGACATTATCTCCCATCATACAACACCATTAGCTATATTGAATTCAGCAGATCTCATTGCTACACATGAATTTTCAGCCTTCCAGTGCCTGCTCGTTGTACTGCAAAGAGTTAAACGGGTCCCTTCCTGTGATTTTCTATCTTTGGGATTTTGAGTTCAGCTATGTAGGTTACATATCATCAATGTTTCCTCACTGAATCACATATGGGCATTTCCAAGTTATTTCTGTATGTAGACTCTCAGCCTACTCATATAATGCTATAAAAGGAAATAAAGTAACATCAGAGGAAACCCATAAAATGTGGTTCCAAATTGAATCATTTCAGACATATCACTATAAACATATCAAATTGCAAGTACAACAGAACAGAAGTTTGATTTGCTTGGAGAAAACTAACAGTCAGTTTTTTATGAAAACAAAAACAAAATATGTTTCTATCTCAAGTAGTTCCTTCCTTTTCAAGTTTATTTTTTTATAATACGGACACATAGACATTCCCATGTCAGTATATGTTTGTGTTCCAGGCTGAGTGGTGCTAAAGGTCAATACTGGCATCCTGCTGGCAGAATCAATTTATTTCAATCTGTACAATGCCCATCTGTAATCGCAGTAAGAAGACCTTAGCTGGAGTTAGGTCATTTGGACAGAGGAACTGGCACAAGAAAAAGAAGGTGCTTCTAATACCATTTATTTCCTCCAGGATACTTTGTTTTCACATACATTTGTACCTTGGAAGTGGGCACTTTCAGTTGAGATGTTATATATTAGCTTAAGCATAGAATTCTCAGCTAGGAAAAGCTACTTTTTGGGCCATCGCTTCCTGAAAATCCCTCCCAATGTAGATATTCTAGCTCAGGGCTGCCCAGGAATTCGATCGCGATCGATTAGTCGATTGCAGTGCCTGATTGAGTGCCTTCTGCGCCGCACGGCTGTCACCTCCCTTCTGTGCACCTTCCTTCCTTTCGTGTGGTGCGCACCTTCCTTCTGTGTCGCATGGCGCGCGCCTCCCTTCTGTGCACCTTCCTTCCACGCCACGCTCCTTCGCGCGGCGCACACCTTTCTTCTGCGCTGCACGGCACGCACCTCCCTTCTGTGCACCTTTCTTCCACGCCGTGCTCCTTTCATGTGGCGCACACATTCCTTCTGCGCCACACGGCTCACACCTCCCTTCTGTGCCGCGCTCCTTTTGCACGGCGGCGCATGCACCTTCCTTCCGCGCAGCGCATCTTCCTCTTCATCATGATGCCCCCTGAGGCAACTCCCCCTCAGTGCTGTCACAGTGTGGCCTGAGGAGGGAGAGAGAAAAAGGGCAGCGGGTGCCCGGCCTGTGCATGTGCTCCAAAAGCACATGCGAAGACGTGCCAAGAAGGAGGACAAACAGAAGGAGGCTTTGGCAGCCATTTTCTGCCAAAGCCATCTGCGACTGCGAGGAGTTCATCTGCTTGGCCACATTGATCAGCATTGAATGGCTTTGCAGCTTCGTGGTCTGTGTGCTTCCATTCTGCATGTGTATATATCTGTGGAGTAATGTCCAGGGTGGGAGAAGAAACTATTGTATGTTGGGTGCAGGTTTGAATGTACCACTGGCCACATTGATCAGCATTGAATGGCCTTCCAGCTTCAAACTTATTTATTATGTGTGTTGTGCAATATTGGCTTATTCAGTTACGCAAGGTACATCAACATACATTGTACATACAAAGAATCCTTAATGAATTAGAAAATAGTTTTACGTTTCTGTGTAGGTAGATCTTTGTGACTTGGTTGTTTTATAAGTAGCTCGCATGCTGAAAAAGTGTGGGCACCCCTGTTCTAACTGAAGCATTCTAGAAGTTGTCATTAAGAAAGACCAAGGTCTGAAAATATTACTGGGCAGGATCAGAACCACCAAGATGGTTTGAGGCCCTCAGTTTGCAGGGAGACCCTCATCTGTGCATTAGCTGTGTGGTTCACCAGTGGGTGGCTATGGCATAGCCAGCCAAGGAAGTGCTTCTGGTCCAGAGCAGTGGATTTTGACCAGGCAATAAAGGGGCTCCAAGTATGCAAGAAGGGGTGGAACGTGCACTCCCCCCCCCCCCTCCTTACTTCTTTGCTGCCTTTGGATGCTCCTCATAAAGATAGCATTCTTGCTGGCAAGGAAGAAAAGTGGGTGGGTAGATGGGGCAGGGAACAAGCTAATTATTATGTGTTATGGGAGCAAGAAGGAATCTAATGCCTGGAGCATCCTGGAGCCTGGCTCGGTTGGAGACAGGATGACTTCCCTCCTTTCCTCACACAGCCAAGCTTTTGCTTAATAGTTGCAGATGCAACTCCTGAGGACTTCAGCTACCTTTCCTTTCCTGCTCAGGTGAAATTTTAAACCTCTAGTGCAGTGTTTCCCAACTGCTGTTCCGCGGCACACTAGTGTTCTGTGAGCAATCAGCTGGTGTTCCGCAGGAAAACCTCTCTTGCCCCCCTTTCTTCCCCCTCCTACTGCTGCTGAGAGAGGTTTTCCCGCGGCACACCAGCTGATCGCGGAACAGCGGTTGGGAAACAGGCTTTCCTCATCAGGAGGAACCCCAGAGAAAACCACGGAAGTGATCCAGTTGGGATGGAACTGCTGCGAAACTACATTACCCAGAAGCGCTGCTGTTAGCGATACTCTCGCAGGAGTATCGGGCTAATGGAGGAGCAGCTTTCTCGAGATGAAGGCAAACAACGCGTCCAAACGAAGGATGATCACAAATATGTGTAGTCCCCTTTAAGGATCTTTGTGATCATCCTTCACTTGGACGCATTGTTTGTCTTCATCTCGAAAAAGCTGCTCCTCTATTTGCCGGACACTCCCGCGCTAACTCCGAGTGCTAACAGCAGCGCTTCTGGTTAGTTGTTGGGCTCGGCGGAAGACGCAACCCAGCCAAACTCGGCTCCCAGGCAGGGCCTTGGCCCTGCGAGGAACCGTTCTCCCAGTTCGTGGCTCCGCTGGGCTTGGTGGAGCCGCAAAATGGGAGAAAGGCTCCCCGCAAGGAACAGGCCGTGCTTGCTGGAGCCGTGAACCGGGGAGGGGGCAACCTAAGTGAGAGGGAGACTGCTGGTCTTTCGAGGCCTGTAACTCCCAAATGTCAAGGTCTATTTTTCCCAAACTCCATCTGTGTTCACATTTGGGCATATTGAGTATTCATGCCAAGTTTGGTCCTGATCCAACATTGTTTGAGTCCACAGTGCTCTCTGGGTGTAGGTGCACTACAACTTCCAAACTCAAGGTCAGTTCCCAAGCAAACCCTTTTAGTACTTTCTGTTGGTAATAAGAGTTCAAAATGCCAAGTTTGGTTCAATTCCATTGTTGCAAGAGTTCAGGATGCTCTTTGCGTGTTAACTATAAATCCCAGAAACTGTAACTCCCAAATGTCAAGGTCTATTTTTCCCAAACTCCATCTGTGTTCACATTTGGGCATATTGAATATTCATGCCAAGTTTGGTCCTGATCCAACATTTTTTGGAGGAATTTGATTTTCCTTCTTTAAAGTTCAGACTGAAACACAAAGCAGTTCATTGCCCCATTGACGTCTTAAAAGCCTGGGCTACAATTACTGTGAATGGGATGCAGTATGCATTATTTGGAAGAACATCCTGCCCTTAGTAATTTTATACAGCTAAATTATCCCGGTATATCCATGAAGCTAATTGTCTTTTGCAAGCCATGAAGCATGAAATATTAGTGCTTTAACAAATACAAGTAAAAAGAAAATGTATATTAAATATCACAGAGTTTCTTTAAGCTAAATTTGGCATATCTTGTTGGTGGGGTGGGGGGGAGATGTTAAGAATGTGGAAAGGAATTATTTGCACTAGTTAATTATTTGGGCTAATTAATAAGAGCTTTTTTTGAAGGAACACACAGTCAAAAGAACACCTGCAGCTTGCCTATTGAATCTAGGGGCCCATTGAACAGTTTGTCTCGGAATAATCCTTTGATCTCTTTAAATCCCATGTAATTTCCTATTCAGAGCTGCTCATTTCCACCAAGGATTTTGCCAACCTTGATGGAGAGTTCGTCCTTAACTGATTATCCTATGAATCTTATGTATTGAATTTCTCCTTGTTTTCCATCTAGTAGTTTAATTAGAATCCAACACTGGAGAAGGGGTAGAAAATGTGGGTGGGGGGCATTCAAAAAAGCAATTTTGCAAAATGATTCTTCTTTCTGATATATTCTTTCTGGTGCAGATAGAGGAAATGTTTTGCAAAAGGTGAACTCACTGCTATCCCTGAAACCTTTTTCTTATTAGAGGCACAGATCTTAAGGTTACTAAGTTTCTAAATGGGATACAATGTTTGACTGTATTTCTCCAAACACTGACTCAACAATATTATAGATACCTTCCCACTTTTATCTATCTTCTAGGTTAGCTAGAATTAATTCAGCATAATTTGGTGGAGCCAAAGCCAGTTGCATTGTACTTTTGTGACTGTTGGTTTGTACATAAGAGGCTGAGGTGAAGAGTTTTCATCTGATAACTTTAGAAAAAAAATCAGTGCTGTTTATCTGGCATTTTCAAAAACAGGAATGTTCATATTTCATTATTAAACAAGCATTTTCTCTGCTTATGTTATGATGAGACTGCAGTCGGAGACCTTGGTGGGTTGAGAAGCAATAAATAGATTCTCTAAATAAGTGAGTCATTCAGCCAACCTCTGCTAAAGCAATAGCTGAGGATTTCATTTCAATACATTTTTGAGAAAAAATGTCACTCTCTTTCACAAATTTCTTAATATTGGAAATGGAGAAAAATTGAGATTTTAAAAACAAAATGTGAAATAAAGTGAAACTGACAAACTCAGTCATCAAGTCCAAGTCTTTGGTGGTGGTTGTCGTTGTTGTTATGTGTCTTTGAGTGATTTTCAACTTATAGTGATCCTGGCAGGGGGAAGGGGTTGGCTAAAGAAACAGAATGGCCCTTGTGTGCACAAGAGGATAATGTAGTCATTCTGAGTTGCATAACTTCAAGTTACTATATCTTATACTTTATTTATTTATTAGACTTATCAACCGCCACTCCCAATTGGCTCAGGGCAGTTTACACTCAAACAAAGCAATACAATAAAAGTGATAAAAACAGTTACAATAAGATACAATTTAACTTGTGTATTAGGACTCGAAAGCCTGCTTGAATAGAGCGGTCTTACAGGCTTTACGAAAAACTAGCAAATTTCGCTCAAGTCTCCGGGGGTAACGCATTCCAAAGAACTGGAGCAATAATGGAGAACACCCTTCTCCGAGTTGTGGTCAGAATATTTCACACTGGGCACGACTAGGAGGTTCTGCTCTTCAGATCGCAGTGATTTCGTGGGACAATATGGGATAAGGTGCTCCCTCAGGTACACTGGCCCCAGACCTTACAAGGCCTTGAAAGTCAAGACTAGCACTTTGAAAGTGATCCAGTACTCAATTGGAAGCCAGTGCAAGATCGGTGTAATATGGCAGCTCACAGGAACTCCAACGGTATTCTGCACCAACTTGAGTTTCCGGGTCACCATCAGAGGCAGGCCAACGTAGAGAGCGTTACGGTAGTCTAACCTTGAGATGACCGTAGCTTGGATCACCGTTTACAAAATATGGTCCTGTATTTTTAAGAGCTATGCAATCCAAGTCCATTTTAAAACTATTAGAAAAAAGAATACAGCTCTGGGAATTTACCTCACCAGAGATATAACCTGATCCTAGGACCTAGGACCTCATCACATGAGGTTTGGGCTCTGTCCTATGATGCTTCCCGGATGTAGCCGGGATGGAGCCTGACTAAGCCCATCACATGATGCAGGGCTGCTTCTGGCAGGGCTCAATTCTATCTCCATCCTGAAAGCATCCTAGGACAAAGCCCAGAAACCACAGGAGGCTTCTCATGTTCTCAATGTGTAGTATAGGGACAGCACAGGGGGACGTTGGGCAGCAACAGTTTCCCACATGGAATGGGGAAGAGAGCGATGTGAGGCATGGGATGGTGTTTTCCCCACTGCCCACTGGATCTAACCCTTGCTGTCCCCTGGCTTGAGGACCTCAATGTGATGATGTCCCTAGACTGTACAGGTTAACAAAATCACCCAGTCATTGTCTTTCCCTCTGTAGTGGCTTTTTTTTTTGCATTCCTTGTCCAAAGTTCAAAGTTATGATTGTGACCGATAAAGCCATACATGTCTCAGGCCCAGATTATGTGAAGGATTGTATTCTCTAATGTGCCCTGCATGTATGTTGAAATCTTCTGGGGAGGTTATTATCTCGGTCCCATCATAACCTTCATGAGTACCTCAGATGGGAACAATGGACAAGGTCTTCTTGTTAGCTTCTCCCAAGTTCTGGAACTCTCTTCCTAGAAAGGTTAGACTGGCACTCTTATTATCGTATTTCCATATGCAGGCAAATGCCTTGTTGTTTCAGCAGACCTTTGAAGATTGATGATAGAAGGCAGAAGTATGTATATCCATCAGTTGTTTTCTTTCTAGCAGTTGTGTTTTAGCTGGCTCATTGTTGATTTCTAACTTTGGAATGATGAGAATTTTTAGCAGTTTTGACGATGTATTTCCTCTTTGATTGGTGATATGCAAGTAGTCATACTACCTGTGCTTCAGGAATTACCAAGGGCACCTGGAAGGCTCTGATCTTTTGGAATTCTAGTGACTTATTTTGGATATTCTTGTGTGCCAGCTGCGCCCGTACCTTGGGAAGTCTGACTTGGCCACAGTGGTCCACGCTCTGGTTACATCCCGTATAGATTACTGTAACGCTCTCTATGTGGAGTTGCCTTTGAAAACTGTTCGGAAGGTGCAACTAGTCCAATGAACAGCAGCCAGGTTGATAACAGGAGCGGCATTTAGAGAGCGTACAACTCCCCTGTTGTGCCAGCTCCACTGGCTGCCAGTTTGCTACCGGGCACAATTCAAAGTGCTGGCTTTAAAGCCCTAAACGGTTTGGGTCCAACTTACCTGTCTGAACGCATCTCTCCCTATGAACCATCGAGATGTTTAAGATCATCTGGAGAGGCCCTGCTCTCGGTCCCGCCTTCTTCGCAGGCGCGACTGGTGGGGACGAGAGACAGGGCCTTTTCAGTAGTGGCTCCTTGGCTTTGGAACGCCCTCCCTAGAGACATCAGATCGGCCCCCTCCCTCCTGACATTTTTCAAGAAAGTCAAGACCTGGCTGTTTGAGCAGGCATTTGCTGATGAAATATAAAGGTTTAATTAGATATATGGAATGACGACGATGTGATGGAAACTGATTTCAACATGACGCTGAGACTGCAATTGTATGTTTTTAATTGTTAATTTGTTGTTATATTGTTTGTTTGTTTGCTTGTGTTGTATTGAGGGCAGAGACTGCCTTGTGTAAACCGTCCCGAGTCGCCTTCGGGCTGAGAGGGGCGGTATAGAAATGTGACAAATCAAATCAAATAAATAAATAAATAAATATTCATTACTTTCAAAAGGTGCTCAGGTTGGGAATGAAAAATACAACAGCCAATCCAGAGTTAAAATCTAGTGTAATAAAGGGGTTCACTGGTGACCTTCAATCTGATCTCCCTGTTGTTCACAGTCCAGCTCTTAGGAAAACTAACAAGAAGCTAATAATTGAAATAAGCCCTAGACAAACTCTCCAACGTTGTCATTGTGAACATTGCCACTTGTTCAAAAATGGTCCTCCGTATTCACCTTTGGTGCAACAACACAAGAGATTAGGAGGGATTTAGGTTTTATATCATTTTTAGGGAGACCTGGCATTTTAAAAATGCTGTTTGGTTTAAAGGATCAGCACAATATTGACCACAGGCACCCAGGCAAGAGGAGAAATCTTTGTCAAATAAAAACCCGCAAAAAAATAGCAAGTAAATATTGATATTTGACAGACTTGCTCTACTGTTTTGATTCCTGGGATGAGTTGAAAGAATACTATCTAGGAAGCAGGCTACGTTTGAAAAGGCAACTGAATACTAAGCTCACAAAGAGACTGGTAATCCAAACTCACGAGTAGATACACTGGGTATATCATGAATGTCAATAATCTTCATTTCATATCATTTTACAAAATATACTGTATATCATAACACATTCAAATATACATATTGATAACAAGCATTAATACAGGTAAGTTATTCCAGTCCAAGTAACAAGGCAATGTCTGCCCAATAAAAGGAAAATCCTGTGGATCTTAGAGCACCTTAAAGTCATACACATTCAGTTCTTTAGGGACACATCAACTCACTGGTCCCGGTGAGTAAACTGAGGAGCCGGCGTAACAACCAGATGGTCAGGAAGTTAGAGACATGCCTACAGTTTTCTGGGTGTAGACGTCCTGTTGTTCGCCGTTTCATGTAGAAAACACGCTTCTTCAGGGCGTTCCTGCTTTGGGACGCTCCTCCTGGGTATTGTAGTTAGACAGATTATACTGCTACATTTGCTAGAAGATCAGTAGTATTAAGGTCAGTAGCATCACAAAGTAGTATCTTCTAGGGCTGGATCCCTAGACGCCTACACCCAGAAAGCTGTAGGCATGTCTCTAGCTTCCTGACCATCTGGTCGTGACGCCGGCTCCTCAGTTTACTCACCCGGACCAGTGAGTTGATGTGTCCCTAAAGAACTGAATGTGTATGACTTTAAGGTGCTCTAAGCTCCACAGGACTTTCCTTTTATTGGGCAGACATTGCCTTGTCACTTGGACTGGAATAACTTACCTGTATTAATGCTTGTTATCAATATGTATATTTGAATGTATTATGATATATATTTTGTAAAATGATATGAAATGAAGATTATTGACATTTATGATATACCCAGTGCAGGGCCGTAGCCAGGATTTTGATTTGGGGGGGGGGCTTAGTTTGGTTCGGGGGGGGGGGGCGGAGACTGGGTGGAAGAGGGTCTACCCTAGCAAACCTTTTGTATTGTTATCCCAATAACCCCATTAATGTGGGATATAATGAGCATGGTGATCAGATCATGATTTAAATGCACGTAACAGTTTAAATAATGTACCAGTAAGGCCTTTTCGCGGACCACCCTGAGAATTTCGGGGGGGGCTGAAGCCCCCTTAGCCCCCCCTGGCTACATGCCTGACCCAGTGTATCTACTCGTGAGTTTGGATTACCAGTCTCTTTGTGAGCTTAGTATTCAGTTGCCTTTTCAAACGTAGCCTGCTTCCTAGATAGTGTTTTATTCCAGTGAGTTACACTCTGTGTTTAGCTTGTATGAGTTGAAAGAATGACAGCCTTCTTGTATTTCTTTTTCTTCCTGCCCCCTCTTCTCCCCACATCCTTCTACAGTATGGTATTAAGAAGAAGGAGGAAAGGGAAGCTGAGGCCCAAGCAGCTCTGGAAGCCAACGCCGAGGGAAGCCTAACACGTCCAAAGAAGGCCATCCCTCCTGGCTGTGGTGATGAAGAGGAAGACGAGGAGGAAAGCATTCTAGACACCGTCATCAAATACCTGCCTGGTCCCCTCCAGGACATGTTTAAGAAGTAAATGTCTACAGACTGCCAAGCCTGTCCATGGACAGTAAAGCAATGGATTTCTCATTGATCCAATGGGGAATTTAAACTTGCCACACATCACGCAACCTCTTCCCACCCACCTCCCCTTCCCTGGCCCTTCATCATTCACTCGACTCCCATCACCCCGACCCACCTTCTCTGATCCATTCCTTATTTTGTACATATTCACATCTAGTAGATGCCTCCAAACGGATGTAAAGATTTAACGAGCTGCAGTCTACACAACTTTTTATTATTATAAAGCCATAGTTCTACGTACGTTCAATAAAGGCAGGTGTATATTAAAACAGAGATAAAGGGACAATAGCATGCTTGTGTTCCTCTCCCAGCAGGAGGGAGAGTTCATCCACAGTCAACAGCAGGGGGGTTAGGGTCGTTGTTTTTTAAAACTTTACTTATTGAGTTAATATCTAACACAGTGGATCAGGCCGCCCCAGTTTTCCATAGCATTAATATGTTATTTTTTTAGGGCTGAGCTGAAAGTATTCACTAGTTTGGTTTTTTTCAAAGAATGTTCTTAGAAATGTCAAAAAAAATCTTCCAGTTTTGGGGAATCTTCGTTTTGCTTTGTATTGGCAATCCTGCGAAAATATTTGTTTATCCATTTACATTGCCCTCTCTTGTTCTCTATCTTAATTAACCTCATCTGTCCTCACTGACATTGTCATGTAGACATACCTAATTTGGTATAGAATGTAATGATATCATTGCGTGTTCACTGCGTGATCCCTGATTGGCCGGGATCATTTGTATGATTTGTTTTTTCAGAAGCATTGCCCTCAATTCGCCATGAATTGTTTTGCCCATGGTCATGTCATCAAATAGCCAATTCTAATTGGCTATTTTTGCAATAGAACATCATCCCGGTCACTATGTGATCCCTGATAGGCTGTGATCACCCATGTGATTACTTGTAGAAGGTGGCAAAAGCAGTAACCCGATAAAGAGAAGGAAAATAGCAGTGAGCAAAGCGCTTAGAGAGGAGAGAATGGTCATTATTATCAAAACAATAACGCTCATTAATATTCTCACAATCATATCAAAAAGAACAGTTAATCCTATTCAAAATCACTCTTTTGTGTTTCCAAAATGGGGGAGGATATTCAGCACTGCCCCGGTCTTCTTATTTTAGGTAAATATATCAAAATGAGCCCTTGGGGGTTTTCTTTTCTCTCCCTACTTGACCATTATTTTTCATAACACACAAGAGATAATTTGGCAACTGACCTATTTATTTCTTATATTTCCAGCTGAGGAATCCAAGGGATGGAAGGACTGTACACACCTGTACTTTATAAATAAGCATCTAATGCCTCGGAAACGTCTAGGCAAGTGTCCTGTAGCTTTGAGAAGAGCCATAACAAGGAATGAGCAAGGAGAGAGTTTAGTCTAAAGACGTCTGTTTTTCCCTTCTGAAATTAATGAAAGCCTGCCAAGTTCTTTTCTCCAATACTATAAGTACCCATGTTTGCTTGCAGGTCCACATTGTGTGCCATCAAATCAATTCTATGGAAGTGCTCGCTTTTTTTTAATGGCCTACCAGGATTTAAGCAGCCAAGGCAGAAATATAGAAACTATGCTCCCTTTGGTATAGCCAATATCCTTTTTATGGATTTTTTTTTCTTGTCAGAAAGCAAGTAAGTCTCTTTTAGTGGTGGAGATAACTGGAAAACCATTTGCATGGTCATATTCCACCAAATTATTAATGTGATCCAAAGAAACAGGCATTTGCCAGTTAAACATTCAGTAAATTCTAAATCATCAGTTAAAACGAATAGGTAAATTAAATTATATTAAATATGTTAGACCAGTGATTTTCAACCTTTTTTGAGCCGCGGCACATTTTTTACATTTACAAAACCCTGGGGCACACCACCAACCAAAATGACACAAAATGACACTCTAACACAGTAATACATATAGTTGATACGTTTTTAAAATGTATTTATACACGCACTTAGTGTGAAACCTGGGCCTGTATCGATGAACACAACATAGATATCCTGGCAGGAATGGTAGAAAGACACACACAAAGCTATTGTTCAATGCGCAGCTGCAGCACTGACTCTAACTTTGTTTACTTAGCTGCGTCTGAGCAAATCCAAGATGGCACAAGAGTGCTATGGTTCCATTTTTTAAAGGGACAGATGCGCCTTATAGTTTATATATGAATGAAGTTCAAAAATAATTTCCCACGGCACACCTGATGATCTCTCACGGCACACTAGTGTTCCGCGGCACACTGGTTGAAAATCACTGTGTTAGACCACTTGCATTTAGGTTTTGGGGGATTTGTATTTACTGCCCCCCCCCCCCCAAATTGTATTTTTGAGCTCCCTATTATGGAATTTGTGGGTGGGACTCCATGTTCAATAATCCTGACATTGGGATCTACATTTCACCTGTAAGAGCTAAATTTAAGGCAAAGACATAGGACACCTAACAAAATCAAGGGAGATATGGTTTTGGAAATATTCTGGGTATTGAAAAGGATTCCAGGTTCATCTCCTGGTATTCTTAATAAAATAGATGTTTATCTGATAACTAGTTAGTTGTTGCTAATCAAGATTGAAGTACTTGGTTAGATGAGTTAACATAAGGTGCTCTGTGCTATTTCCCTTCCTCTCTAGTGAGGATGTTTGAAATGATTTTTGAGCATTTGGATACTGTAATGAGGAGAATCCTTAATACATGAAAAACTGCCCAGTTTGAGACTTATTCTGTGCTGAAAAAGCACACTGGTGGCATTTTTGCACAGAAAATGCTGTTGCATGGATCTGCACAGGTAGTTCCTTCAGTTATCATAGTTTTTGACAATGTTCCCATAGTGGGGAGAAAAATACTTTTGAGAAAAATGTACAAAAATGTGCATCACTGGTCTTTAGATTCTTTCAATCAAGGCTAGACCCACTCCTTTGTAGATACTACAACCACATGGGTTTCATTCCTGTGGCAGACCTAGGACTAGTTTGCTAGAAGTGTGGGTTCACCATTGGCTGTTCGTTTGTGGTTCTCCCCCACCAAATGCACAAGTGGAAACCCTGATCAACAACACAAAATGATATACAGTATCTCTTTGTTGCTGATCTAGATATATTGCTGCTACCTATCGTGCCCCAGCCAGGTGGCAAGATTTTTGAACTGGATTTTTTAAATCATTGCCTCATTTCAAAAAATTACTAATGCAATATGAGCTGTGGAAAAGCTACTAGTAAACCACAAGTGGGACAATATCATTTCAGCAGTATCAAAAGAGATATAATATGTCAGAGGGCTAATTCATATTGCAATCCCTTGACAAATGTCTTATACAGCTAAGGCGCTACAACAATACATCATATTATGGTGCACATATTGATATAATAACATGGGGTACCTTAGGGATGAAAATTAGGAGCAATATGTAGACAGGTGTTAAGGTAAGATCATAGGGAACACGTGAATAGTCCATCCAAATTGTCCATGGAATTCCAAAGTATTGAGAGTCCTAACAGTCCAGAGTAAAAAGTTCCTCAGTTCCAATGCAAGTAATCCAGATACTCCAATGTTAAATCCAAATGAGTGTCCAAAATAAACCAAAGTAACGCCTTAGAGAAAGCCAAAAGGATGCTGGGCGGGCCGCAACGGTAGAGCTGCAGGGCCCAATCTGTTTTGCCCCAGTGGGCTTTTTCAAGCGGTGAAATCAAGAGCAAGATGCTGTGCGTCACAGGAAATCATAATTCTGTAACAGATAACATATATATACAATATCATGTCCATTTTCCACAATAACAAGGTCGGAAAGGTAATGTACCTACCATGGCTATGAGGGATAGTTGCGTCGTATTTCCTGAGGACCCGAGGGTGACTATTAACTCAACCCTATACTATATATAGATACACTGGGTCAATCATGTTCGCAGAATTCACGTGAATAGGGCATTAAGGGATAAGGGTTCATTCAACCCGAGCGGGGATTCTGATTGGAGGTTGGTGATCCACCAGGTTTCTCTCCTAATAAGCTGATCATGGTTGTTGCTATGGGCGTTGCTTCTGACTTTTTCCAATCCAGTAAATTTAAAGAACTCTGGAGCATGGCCAACTGTCAAAAAATGACTGTATAAAATGGAATTATCCACCTTCGTACGCATTCTCGAACGATGCTCCGAAATGATATTGATACTACTGAAATGATATTGTCCCACTTGTCATTTTTAAAAATGTCTACATGCTACGGAAAATGTTTCCATACTCAGTTTCTCCCCCACATACTGGAGTATGGTGGTTTGATTTTGTTTGAACGTAGGAAGGTATTCAGATATTTCCCCAACTATAGTCTGAATTGGAACAGTTTACAATGGGTATTTCATGCACTATGACAGACAGCACAGAAGAAAGGTTATTCACCTCATCTAATGGGAAAGCTTACTAAACTTATTCCAAGGCAGCATTTCAGTTACTTGAATGGTCAAACGATCCACATTGGTCTTCCTTATCTCAGTAGAGAAAAGCCTAGTAGGAAATCATCTTAGCCAATGAAACGGTTTTATTGAGCAATGGCACAACTAAGTAAAAAAAACAATGCTGAGCCATCTTTATTCTGATTTTTTTTTCAATTCACTGTTATTCATCTTTTCTGTATGAATGTGATGCTAGATTTTTCACTCAGCTCCCAGAGGTGGGAAAGCAGCAGATTGGAGATCGTTGCATTGCTGCAGTCTCATTTGGCAGCTTGGATGTACCCTTTGCACCAAGACAGATAAAACACAAATATCATTGACTATTTTGAGCTGAACACATTCCCCCTATTATACTAAATAATTAGTTTCAAAGATATTCAATATCTAAGCAGAACAACTCAATTATTAAATGCAATCTGGAGGCAGTATTGGATTTCTTTAAAAGAAATTTCCTTGGTTCCCATTGTTTGATCTCCATCCAGTCAATACTTATTATGGTGAATCCATGGTCTGACAATATTCATAGGTATGACTTCTGGATAACTTCTCTTTCTATTTATTTATTTGGTCACTCTCCCATAAAATATATGCCTTGTTTGAAGATTCAAACACAATAATGATGTGTGCAAATATCATTATTAAAAACACATAGGGCTGTTTTAAAGACAAAATTTAAAACCTCATTTTGGACATTTGAAATTTATTTATTTATTTATTTCCTTTATTTATATTCTGCTCTTCTCACCCTGAAGGGGACTCAGAGCGGATTACAGGTACACATACTTAGCAGACAATCCCTGCCGTTTTGCACATACACACTTATAGACAAACAGAGGCAAACTCTGGCCACCAGGGGGGAGCTGACGCACTTCAAATCTCTCAGCATTCCCAGCGTCCCTTGTTGTTCCTTCCGCATTCCTCAGCATTCCTGGAGTTCTTTAATGGCCTCATAATTCAGTCAAAATTTGCTTCCCACTTAATGTGGTACCTTTATCTCCTACTTGACAGATGCAACTGTCTTTCGGGCTGCAAAGGTCAGCAGCAGGCTACACTTAAAGGTCGAGCACCCACCTCGACTCGGGCAGGCCTCGAACTCATGACCTACTGGTCAGAGAGATCTTATGCAGCTGACACTTAGCTAGTGGTGCCACATTCCCGGTGCAACTTCATTTTGGAAATTTACGTTTGCACTATAACTCCTCCAATTCCTCAGTCAACATGGCCTTAACCACAATGACTAGAGTTTCTTGGAATTGTGCACTTTCCAAATTTAAGTTCAAGCACACACATTTAAACTACAAATATAGAAAATAAAATACCAGCGGATTAGAAGTTTCACAATGATTTAGGGAGGGAAGGAATAGTTGAGGATATTTGGGGATACGGCTTTTAAAATACTTTGAGGAAACAAAGAATTCTGGATGAATGAAAATTTTCGCTGTTCAGGACTTTTCTGTACAAAACTGACAACTATTTTTGTCTTGTTCAGAAATAGCTTTATAATATATCCATATAAAATATATATTTCCTGTGTAGAAAATGCGGGGTTTTTTTTAATTAAAAATCTCATGTTTATTTAAATTTTTTGCAAAATAAATCTTAAATTGTAAAGAATCTGAAAATTACATAGTTTTCAAAATTTTCTCCCAGTAGGAAGAAAATTGCTAAAATTACATAATCATTCCTTCAATAACAAAATTGTTGAAAAATTATGTCCATATAAAGATGATACCGTAAAGATGGTACTGAGAAGGCCCTATTCCAGGCCTGGGAAAACTTTGGCCCTCCAGGTGTTTTGGACTACAACTCCCACAATTCCTAACAGCCTACCGGCTGTTAGGAGTTGTGGGAGTTGTAGTCCAAAACACCTGGAGGGCCGGAGTTTGCCCAGGCCTGCCCTATTCCATTGTCAAGTGATGGAAAGGCCTTATTTAAAAACTTATACTATATGTTCCTTTATCTGAGAATGGAAGTCTATATTGTATCATTGATCTATAATCATGGTATCTAATGTTTTATTTAAATATTCATTTGTTATTCTCCTTTACAGTATTACCATAAGGACCAGTGCAAATAACCATCATGAAGTGCAAATTCAGTTTAGATTTTGGCAGGCTTTTTCTGCAGTCAAGCTTTGTGTTCCAAGACAGAGCAATGTGTTTCTAACCCACAATGAGGTGTAAACAATTACATTCATGATAGACTAAAAAGCAAATGGTTCATTGCAGAACAATTGGGTTATTAATTAGACACATATTCGACAACAGCTTCCATTCTGCATTTTGGTCAAGTCAAACTTGCTTTGACTGGAATTGGAAAATGGAGGTGGAATATTCTGTTATAGATCTACTCTGCCTATCTTTGCACATATTTAGCAATATTGCAGAGGTGCTAAGGAATCCTGTTAGTGGATTATGATGATGTGTAACAGGACACCAACAAGAATATCCCAATGCACATTGGACTCTACTGATCTGCGTTGGCACTCCCTAGCTGGTGTCCCAATGTGCATTGGCTTTTGTTGTGCATCTGGTCCCATTACACTTTGAGCCTGGTCCTATCTTTGCCAGCTCCTCTAAGCAGGAATATAAGAGTAACATGCTGAATATGAATGTTGTGAACCTGCTTGACTGTCTTTCCCATAGATAGAAGTCCACTTACAAAGACTTAATTCCCCAAGTGACGTCTGGACAGTGTTTCTGAACCAGTCATTTATTTGCTCTATGGCACAATGACAATTCCTTCAAGAGTCTCAGAGCATTAACAAAGCCATAAATGTCAATTTTTATTTTTAAATAGAGAAAGGAAGGTGTGGTATTCTGCTAAAAAGAACAGGAATGAAGGAATAGCTGGGTGAGTGCTGTAATCACAAATTATATTTCTGTTAGTGAACTGGGAAACAGCTATACATTCAGTGAAATCAGATGGCTTCATTCTTTCTGGGAAGTTCTGCATCTGGACAGTGGTTCTCAACCTGTGGATCCCCACATGTTTTGGCCTTCAACTCCCAGAAATCGTAACCGCTGGTAAACTGGCTGGGATTTCTGGGAGTTGTAGGCCAAAACACCTGGGGACCCACAGGTTGAGAACCATTGAGCTACACCAAACCTAGAAACTGCAGAGTCTGAGAGACACATGTAGGCCAAAACCCCTGAGCACCCACAGGCTGGGAACCACTGAGTTAGAAGGTAGTCTCATTTCTGAAATATCTCTCATGTTAACTCTTTGCGAAAAGCTAGCATATCAAATATTTTTAACTTGGACATCTTCCTGGTGTGCTATTCATTTATTTACTACATTTGTATACATTTATATACATTATGTATACATTTGTATACATTTATTTATTTACTACATTTGTATACATTTGTATACCGCCCCTCTCAGCCCAGGGGCGATTCGGAGCCGTTAAAAATAGGCAACAATTCGATGCTACTTTTCAGCATACAAAGTAATATTTATTACACATAGTAGTACGTTTTATTGATTAGCCCATCAGCCATATCAAAACATTTGACAAACGGATTACTTATTACAAAAAGAGAGGTTTTCAAAAACACCACTTTTCTGCCACCTCAAATCGAAACTGGAGGTCCAGACCAAAAATTGAATTTGTCCCAGTATTTTGATAAATCTGTAGGTTAGCTCAGAATTATTTATTTATTTATTATTTCAATTTATTAGTCGCCCCTTCCGATAGGCTTTTCATTAAAACCATGAAAACACTATAAAAACAACGGACCAATGTCCACGCATTAAAATTGTACAGACAGATACACACTAAAAATAATTCTTGTGGCCTACATTACAAAGTGAATGGCCTAGAGTTGTCTACACCCCAGATACCCCCTGCCCCTAATGTCGGAGATTTTGGCCCAACTGGGAAAAGCCCGCATTTTCACAAAATTGGACATCAGGGATGCATTCTACCGCATTCCGGTGCGGCCTAAAGACTGTTGGAAGACTGCTTTCAACTGCCACCTGGGGCAGTACCAGTTCAAAGTGGTCCCCTTCGGACTAAAAGGAGCTCCAAAGGTCTTCCAGCACCTGAAGCAATGTCAGGTTCTGAAGGGTGTTTCCCTCCAAAGTGCCTAAACTGCTGTGAAAATAGTCACAATGGCACTTCCCTCCACAGAAATTAAATTTCAGCACAACTCCTCAGATGTCAGCTTTGAAGCCGTATGTATATGGGGACCACTATCAAAACACCAACACTCAGCACTCAGTCGGTTGATGCACATATACCAAGACCAAAGAGAAGTGTGGTTCTTTGCTTGGATTCTGAATATCTCTTTGTCCTTCCACAGCATTTTTTTTTTAAAAAAAAATTGCGTTACAATATGTTCAATCTCAGGTATATTTCTTTCTTTTTAAAAAATAAAAATCAAGTTCTATGGGTACAGAAACAACAGGCAGCCCCCCATTGCTGCACGCTAGCCCCTCCTTCCCAGGCATTCTGTTTAATTTTTTTAGGTAAACAATTATATAAAGCAGTATTATTCAAAAGGCCTTCACTTTTGGAGGAAGCCAAGTGATTGATCTAGTTTGGCATTCAGCTTCATGAACTTGCATATATCCTTAGAGAAAGCCATATGAAATCAGACTGCAATATAAAATCATGAATGCTATTCTGTGTTTTTTTAAAATAAAAAAAAACAAACTTTAGATTGTGTGCTAATAAATCACCTTGGCATATCTCTTGTCTCTATGTTTCTGGTACAATATGTTAGTTTAGTTTCCATCCACCCTGTCCTTTTACTAAAAACCAACATACCAATGACGTTCAATGCATCTTTCAAACAGGCTCTTAGAACACTAGAATCAATTGTTGTGAGGAATCTGTTGTTGTGATCTGAATGTAATGTCCTATGTATATCTGATCCCGTTACCTGTATCTGTTTAATTCCGTGTTACCAAGGTTCTGGTTATATGTGCTCAGTCGGCAACATCTTTCAGTAAACGTCTTTTTAAACGACGCTTGTTTTCACACTCGCATAATAAATTTTAAAAAAGCAGAATGCTAACTAGGTGGGCATTTTCTAATACGCAAAAATAAATAAATACAAATGCTCCTTTTTCTTCTCTAAAATGCATGCGGCACCTTCCAGAGCAGCCGGAAGGTGACTTCAAGTAGAGACTTTGTGAATGTAAATTTTGTTTGTAACTTGCCTGCTACCTTTTCCTGCATGATGTGGGTTCAATGATACAATGTTCTTTTCAAATGGAATCACAGCCAATAAACAACAACAACAAACAAATAAAACAAATGATAACAAAAAAAGTGATTTCGTGCCTTCTCCACCTTATCACCCCTTCCTCGCTGTCTTTTGAAAAAATCCTATTGGTAAATAAGAATACATGTTTTTCAACATATTATGTGGCTCCTAACAGCGATATACTTCATGGAAGACTATAGTCAACAATAGCTTTCTATGCTTAAGTATGTGTTTATTCTTATTTACATATTACATTTCAAGTTATATGTTGTATTACTTCTGTTCACTTTGAGAGGCATTTAAAATGGGGTAGTTCTAGATCTAGTCAGAGTTATTTGAAATGGATTGACCATGATGGCCACTACATGAACCAGGCTGAACCCTCAGTAATGTGTCCAGATGGTCCAGTCAGGGCAAGCCAGCATTGGCCTCACTCACCTATCCCCTTGTCCTTCGTGTCATGAAGTGACCCCTTTATTCTTGTTGATTGCAAGAGCATCCTGTTCTGACCACAGCAGATTCAACCATTTATTTATTTATTTATTCAAATTTCTATCTGCCGCCACTCCCAGTGGCTCGGGGCGGCTTACATGAATCGATAAAAACACAGCTAAAATCTCGAATTAAACATTTCATTTACATCACCTCAACCAGGAACACAATAGAGGTATTTAGCAAGAGGGGGGCCATGGCCATTCATGTTCTGAAGGCCTGCCAAAACAACAAGGTTTTACAGGCTTTCTGGAATGGAAGAAGGGTCTTAAGAGATCGAATCTCGGCCGGCAGCACATTCCACAGAACCGGGGCTATAATCGAAAAAGCCCTTCATCGGGTTGTGGCCAGATGGAACGTCTTGGGGCTTGGAATAACCAGGAGGTTGTGTTCTTCAGAATGGAGGGATCTGGTGGGACGATATGGGATAAGACGGTCCCTTAGATACACTGGCCCCAGACCATTTAAGGCCTTAAAAGTCAACACTAGCACCTTGAAGGTAATCCGGCATTCTACAGGAAGCCCGTGCAGTTCGCGCAGAATTGGCGTGATGTGATGGCTTGTCGGGACTCCGGCGAGGAGTCGAGCTGCTGCGTTCTGCACTAACTTAAGCCTCCGGATTACCAACAAAGGAAGGCCAATGTAGAGAGTGTTACAGTAGTCAAGCCTCGAGATGACCGTGGCTTGGACCACTGTGGCCAGGTCGCGTCGGGACTAGTAGGGGGCCAGCTTCCTCACCTTGCGAAGATGGAAAAATTCCACTTTGCTGACGATGACTTCCAGACTCTCACAGGGAGCTCCATGACTGGCAAGAAGTGATGATGATGGCATGTAGGACAACTCATACTCTTCATTAGTTCTGAGGAAGGATTGTAATGTGTGCATGGACATCAGGCCAAAATGAGCCTGATTCAGCTGTTCTGGTGGCCACAAGGTCCAGGACACTCCAGAGTTTCCCGCAAAGTCCAGAGTATTCCCTGATTTTGCTTACTGTGGAGCAAACTCAGTTTAAGGCTGAGAACTCCAAATTCTTACCTGCATCATGAAGACTGCCAGTGACAGCTTCAGGGTGAGTATGGTTTATTTTATTCATGTAGCCAGGGCAGTAGTCTAAATCCAACATCATGTTCTTAATTAGTATCCTATTAAAAGGTCTGGAAGAGGAAGTGACAGGAGCCAGAGTTAGAGGGATGTGTCTGCTTTTCTTCTTGGATGGATACTTTTTGGGTATGCATTTAATTTATACTCCTTGTTCCTAGCACAACAAGGCCACTATATTACAAAATCTGTGTTTGTTCATCGATTGGAATGACTGATGAATTGACCTTAATTAATTAATTTATTATTTACTTTATTTATATTCCGCTCTTCTCACCCCGAAGGGGACTCAGAGCGGATTACAGTACACATACTTAGCAGACAATTCCTGCTGTTTCACAAACATACATATAAACAAACAGAGGCAAACTCTGGCCACCAGGGGGAGCTGACACACTCCTCCTCTCTCAGCGTTTCCAGCGTCCCTTATTGTTCTTTCATTCCTTCAGCATTTCCTGGAGTTTTTTATGGCCTCATAATTCACAAGTAGGTTCCTATTGTAAGCCTGAAGCTGCCCACTAGAAATTATATCACTATTTGTCTCCCCAAGGGAAAAAATGGTGTCAATGCTGCTAGCTTTGAATACTACCATATATACTCACATATAAGTCTAAAAATTTTAAACAAAAAATTGCCACCAAAGCCCTGGTCAACATATCAATGGGTCAATGTAAGTATTGTACCTTTACATACACACACATGGAACAATCCCCATGCAGGCCCAGATTAGTGGACTGTGCTGCCCAAGGCCCCCCTATCTAAATGCCGCCACCCGGGGGGCGGGGCCTCTTGCGGGGGGCAGGGCCGGCATGACGGACAAGGCGCCACTGGAAGCCCCGCCCCTAAGGAGACTCACGTGGCTTCCCCCGCTGCCGCCCCGCTTGCCCGTGCCCCAAATACAAGTGGGGCGGCAGCGGGGGAAGCCGCGTGAGTCACCCTAGGGGCGGGACTTCCAGCGGCGCCTTGTCCGTCACGCCGGCAGCAGCTCCGCCCCTCCTCCCTTCAGTGAAAGGAGGGGGCGGAACCGGCATGAGGGAGAAGGCGCCGCTGGAAGTCCCGCCCCTAAGGCGACTCACACGGCTTCCCCCGCCACTGCCCCACTCGTATTTGGGGCACAGGCGAGCGGGGTGGCGGCGGCGAAAGCCGTGTGAGTCGCCTTAGGGGCGGGACTTCCAGCAGCGCCATGTCCGTCACGCCAGTTCCGCCCCCTCTTTTCACTGAAAGGAGGAGGGGCGGAGCCATTGCCGGCCTGACGGACAAGGCGCTGCCGGAAGTCCCGCCCCTAGGGCGACTCACGCGGCTTCCCCCACTGCCGCCGCGCTCGCACCAGTGCCCCTCCTCCCTTCACTGAAGGAAGGAGTGGTGCCCGCCCTCGCGAGCGGGGCGGCGGCAAGGGAAGTGGCGTCAATCGCCCTAGTGGCGGCGGGACTTCCCCCCGGCTCCTTGTTGTCCCTTGCGCGGGCGGGCTCCACCCCTTCTTTCAGGCCCGGAAATGCTGCCCCCCCAAATCCGCCGCCCGAGGCCATGGCCTCGGGTGGCCTTATGGGTATCCCGGGCCTGTCCCCATGTCTGAGTAGAGAGACAAAAGATGTTGTGGGAGAATCTAAAAGAAACACCAGACCACTTTACTGTCTCCATCTTGGCCCTGCCTGTCATCATATTGAATGCCTGGCAAGAAAGTGGCAGCTCTTAGGCATTTCCTTCAAATGACTCCTGAGAAAGTAGTGGTGGTTGGTGATTCTTTCATGTTATCTTGGGATGGACTAAGATGTCACCTTTCACCACTCTACTCAAAGAAAGACATAGTTCTTCTTTTGGACAAATAAGAGTTACGATACAATAATTACAGTGACCCATGGGTAAGTCAACTCAGGTTATTTGGGTTGTTTATAAATTTATAAGTGTTTATAAACTTAAAATAAAGTGAAGGAAATGAAGAAAAGGCTCTTCAAGGCTGGAGGGAGGGAAGATTGAGGAGGGAAAGCGCCTCAAAGAGCGGTGGTGGCAAAAACCCACAAAACAGCAAAAATACTGCAATATATATTTTAAATTAATATTTTTTTAAACCGCAAAATAGCAAGTCCACTAAAAGTGAATTGCGAAGTAGTGAGAGAACACTGTATTGGGAATATATATGGTATTTTTCAGCATATGTATTTTACAATGTTTGACATGTCTACACACACACACATACACACACACGAGTTTGTTTTTCCTCACTCTACTTTGACCTGTAGTCTATGGAAACTATGTCTGACTACAGCAGATAGTGGGAAGCCAGAAAAAAAGAAAAGGTGAAGCCTTCCACAAATTTAGTCTTAGAGACATTGAGGACTCGTACAGAAGCCGTATTTTAGAACAGTGCTTTTCAACCTTTTTAGAGCCGCGGCACATTTTTTACATTTACAAAATCCTGGGGCACACCACCAACCAAAATGACAAAAAAGGACACTCTAACACAGTAATACATATAGTTAATATCTTTTTAAATGTATTTATACACTCAGTGTGAAACCTGGGCCTGTTTCGATGAACACAACATATATATGACTTCCTCTCACATATTTATACATGGCTATCATGTCTTCCCTCAGCCTTCTCTTCTTCAGGCTAAACATGCCCAGCTCTTCAAGCTGCTCCTCATAGAGCTGGATCTCCAGACCTTTGTGAAATTTCACCCTGAGTGAAACTTGTTTCCAGTTAACTATGGATGTCATGAAACTGTTATAAACAGTTCCTTGGGGGGAGGGGGGGCAACTCTCGAAAAATCCAGTAAAATAGTTTTTAAAAATTCCAAGCAGAGAGGCTCAATTTGTTTCTTGGAAACCTGTGAGGGGGCTGCTAGGAGGGGGGAGAGTGCCAATTTCCCACGGCACACCTGATGATCACTCACGGCACACTAGTGTGCCATGGCACACTGGTTGGGAAACACTGTTTTAGAATACCCTGTGTTAGTATAATATCATTTTATACTATATTGCATTACATCAAATCATAATGTAGTAATATTACAACTATTCTTCACCTTATAAGGAAACTCTCAGAGTGGGTTAGAGTAAGAAAGTGAAAGCACAAAGGACAGAATGTTGTATCATCTAAAACTTAAATAAGTACTGAACTAAGTATAGCTATTCCTCTAGAGTAGCAAAGCATTAGATCTGATCTCCTCTATAGACAGAAGGGACAGGATTGCAGAAAGAGTGGTAGCTTGCATTTTATGCTTTTAATTCAGATCTCAATCAAGGATATAAGAGCAAATGATGCCTAAAATAATGGGGAAAGGGGAGCCTGTGAGAAGTCCCCTCCCGCATTGCCACCAATGGGCTGGACTGATCTGTCATTAAAAACGGATTTCTGTCCTCCCCAATTCAAGAAGCTCCTGAAAAATGGATTAAGACCCCCTACTGAAATCCAGGACACTGAAACAGATCACGGTTTACCTGGATTGCACAAGCCTAATCACCACTTATTCTCGACTCAAATAGTTCATGCAACAACTAATGAAAGTATTATACAAAAATATATATATTTGAAGACATGCTTCCAAAATCTGTACATAAAGCAGAAAAGTGTGTATTTGCAAAAATGTGCATTTCTATCACTTTTTTTTAAAAAAAGAAGAGTTACTTCAAAATAAATTGGCAGGGAAATGCAAAACAGGCTGGAACAGATTTATAATTAAAAAGCAAAGCAGAGAGGGATTAAGAGAGAGAGAGAGAGAATTTAGAACTGATATTGTTATCCATCCCTACTGAGGGCCATTTGCAGTATGAATAAAAGCAAATTAAAAATGCATGCAATAAAATAGGTCAATAGTAAATCATACAAGCAGCATTTTTATAAGAAAATTCCCCTTTGGCAATTATAAATCTGTAATTTCTTCAAGTATTTAAGGATTGTGCATGAAATATCCATGGTCTGCCCACAAGACAAGCAACAAAATGGAAAGGAGAAGAAGGGGGAGGGGGAATTTAGAAATGCATGCCAATGTAAAGAGTGTACTATTTGGCAACATTCAAACACATCAGGTAGATGGTAGCAGATTTTATAAAAGTAGGTGTTAATAAGGGAAATAGGTGGTTAAGTGGAAAACTGTGTATGTGTACATTAGAGTTTTACATTATATTTAGACCAGCCTGTTTGTCTGAATGTATATGCCCAACAGCAGCCGGTGGCTTCCGTGTTTACTGCTTCTTGGCAGGGGGTTGGACTGGATGGTCTCTTCCAACTCTATGATTCTATGACTCTATGTGAGTTGATGTTACGATGTGTTTTAGTCCAAACTTTAAAGGGGCTATTCAAGGAGCTGAACCTGTTCTACCTATAGGGTTTAACTCAGATTTACTGTCCCACTGATATGGAAGTCAAATACCTGCTCCTGTACATAATGGATAAGGATAGGTTACCATCTAGATGTGAATGAATGAATGAATGAATGAATGAATGGCTTTTCTTCGCGAACAAAGATTCAGATTCAGGAAGGACTCATCCCATGCTTTCTACAAGCACGTTGATGACTAAGAAGGGCAATCCGAGATAGGCAAGTCCGGTTGCAGAAAGCACAGCAGAAAGCCTCCTTGGGTGTTGTTGTTTCCAAGTTGCGGTTCTTTCTGCGTTGTCGTTTCTCTTTGAGACTCGTTCGTCGTGACTTCTCGAAAGAGGCCACAGCATCTCCATGCCTCCCGATGTGAGGCCAGGGTGGACCATTGTTGGTGATCAATCTGGACAAGCCTGAGATGTTGTTTCAGGGAGTCCTTATATCTCTTTTTGGGGGCGCCTCTCTCGTGATGACCCGTGGTGAGTTCACCTTAGAGTAGTATCTTTGGAAGGCGGTGGTCCTCCATCCTAGAGGCATGCCCTGCCCAGCGCAGCTGTGTTCTCAATAGCATGGCCTCAATGCTGGTGATCCCTGCTTGCTCAAGGACAGCAACATTCATCTCATAGTCAGTCCAGTGTATATTTAGGATTGTGCGAAAACAGCACTGATGAAAGTGTTTGAGGAGTTATAGGTGTTGGCGATAGGTGACACCATCTAGATGTAGGATATGTTTAAAGAACATACCCTGCATTAACTAGGGTTAGGAGTTATTATTACTGCATTACGCAAACCCAGTTAAGCCAAGTATCTCTGCCCCTGTGCTCAGCAAACTGAAACAAATCATGTTGGTTTCTCTGTATACACTTGTTCTGGGAACAGCACTTACTTGGACGCACTAGCATGAATTATTACAATGATGAAGAACTATGTTAATACCAAGATAGAAGGATCCTTTGTATAAAATGCATTTTTTCCAGTGGAAAAAAATGATCATGATGATGGAATTGTTGAGAAGCTTTGTGTCCTTTCCCCTTCTCTTCCCACAAAATTTTCTAGCCTGGAAAATTTACCCAAAATTCTTTCCTTATGCACTCAGTGCAAAAGGACTGCTGACAATCTTCACAACACACAATGACTTCCAGTGGGTATTTTGAGGGTTTTGGCTATATTTTTTTTGCCCTGCTTTAGGCAAAGTCTGATATACTCTGGAGTTTTCTTGTAACTCTAGAGCAGGGGTGCCCACACTTTTTCAGCATGCGATCCAAGTCAGAAAGATCTACCTCCTCAAGGCTGGAGAAGGGGGGGGGGGGGGGGGGCTGGGCACGGCCTGGCTCCGCCCCCGTCTGGCTTCCGCTCTACCAGCAGCTTCTCCAGGCTTGAGGATGGCAATGCCAAGACGGCCTTGTGCTAGCTATGCCACCACTGGCTTGGCATTGCCATCCTCAAACCAGGATAAGCTGCTGGTAGAGCAGAAGCCAGAGGGGGCGGAGCCAGGCCGCACCAAGCCCCGCCCCTCCCCTCTGGCTTTGGAGCTCCCAGCAGCTTATCCAGGCTTGTGGATGGCAGTGCCAAGCCAGTGGTGACATAGCTAGCACAAGGCTTGCTTGGAATTGCCATCCTCAAGCCTGGAAAAGTTGCTGGTAGAGCGGAAGCCAGACGGGGGCGGAGCCAGTCCGTGCCAAGCCCTGCCCCCTTGCCTCTGGCTTTGGAGTTCCCAGCAGCTTCTCCAGGCTTGAGGATGGCAGTGCCAAGCCAGCCTTGAGCCAAGCCAGTGGTGGCATATCCTCAAGCCTCAAGTGCTGAAGCCGGGGGAGGGGGCAAGGCTTGGCGCAGCCTGGCTCTGCTCCCCTCTGAGAAGCGCCCTATCCTGGGATCGACCTCCTTTGGTCACGGGATCGACTGGTCGATCGCGATCGACTTCCTGGGCAGCCCTGCTCTAGAGTATCCTAGGGCTTTGAGGCAGTCTGAACTGCTGGATCTGATTTGGTCTAGTCCCTTATCCAGAAGACACCACCACCATCACCTTTTCCCTGAACTGATCAGTGCCCAGGGTAAATGGATGGATTGTGCCCACTATTACATATGGCATCTATGTACACCTTTTCTGATCTCTGACCTCAGGGACTTCTTCACACATGCCACTGGAATGATTGTGTATCGCCACAGATTGCAGCAATACTAGCAGCACCTGAGCAGGGTGCATGGGGACCTGTCACCTCACACCCCTCACGGTCGCGGCTTTCTCCCTGCTTCATCACACGGAGGAAGTCTTATTAAGCCATCTTGACACATCTTTCCTAATAGAAAGATGGGGAGCCACACATCAACCACAGCTGATAATTTTGCAGCGGCAACAGTAGGGTGTTTGAGGCAGTTCAGCCATAGAGCCACACCGGAAGTACTTTTCTGGGGTGTGTTGGAACCCATCAGGCTCTGTGGCTGAAGTCAAGAAACCCTACCACCACTGAATTTTGGACCATGTGAAAAGGCCAAGACACTATATGACAAGCAAGAAGAAGGGGAGATCACCCCTCTCCTTGCTGGCTGGCACCTGGTTATGCTATTAGCAGACAATGGCCACAGCCGGGCACTTGTATGGAGTTCCATGGCCAGCCAGAAGCAAAAGCAGTAGTGACATGGATGAGTTGACAGCAGGCCCGGATTAACACTTTTTTTGCACCCTAGGCCACACTTTGGAATTACGCCCCCTTTAACCCAACCTCCCACCACCTCCAAGGTCCCCATTCCCACCAGCTGGAAAGCTCCGCTGTGCTCTGAAGGTCGAGTCGGGAGGCTTGGGGAGAGTGCAGGGGGTGCAAACTCATTCCAAAGGCGTGCACAAGAGAGAGAGAGAGTACACACATGAGAGAGAGCGCGAGAGAGAGAGCACGCGCGAGAGAGCGCGCGCATGAGAGAGAGAGCACACACACGCGAGAGAGCACGAGAGAGTGCGAGAGAGAACACGAGAGAGAGAGCACAAGAGCGAGAGAGAGAGCACGCGCGAGAAAGAGAGAACGAGAGAGAGAGCATGAGAGAGAGAGCATGCGTGGGAGAGAAAGTGCGCGTGAGAGAGAGAGTGCGCGTGTGAGAGAAAGAGAGTGTGCGAGAGAGAGAGAGAGGGGGGGGACAGAGCAGAGACTTTGCCGGGAGAAGGAGCGAGGAGAGGCATGAGAAAGGGGGAAAGAGGGATGCAGACCAAGAGGTTTTTTTTGTCCGTGATCTGTGCCCCCCCCCCCGGCTTGCGCCCCTAGACCATGGCCTCGTTGGCCTTACAGGTAATCCGGGCATGGGTGACAGTCCAGTTTGAGAAATACATTCAGCACATATATGTTGCATCTGGGGCTTTTCCTGTGCAGATTGACACCGGACTAACTGCCCAGTGTTGCTTAGCCTAGAAATTATCTCTGAATGCAAATCCATTTGTACTAAAAATGCAGACTGTTATTAAGAGGAACACATTCCTGTACCAGTTTCTCTTTTCCTAGGTTAGGTCTCAGGTCTTGCGACTTTGGCTATTACACTCATGAAAAAAAAAGTCTCCTCCCGTCCAGCCCTGCCTCTCTGAGTGTTGGAATCGTATCTGCATAAGAAATTCTAAGCCTCTTTCATCCAAATGGCCCAAGCAACAGCAAGCATTGCAGAAAAATAGCCCGAGGGCCTTGTCAGTCTAGGAAGGAAGAGAATGTGTCATTCTGTCACAATGATATAGGACTGAATTGGGTTCTTCTGTTGTTTTGCTAACTTAGCTGCTGAACTTCTACACCGGGCAATAGCAGATACCATTTCAAACATCATTATTCCTCCAGTATTCCGACCACCATGACTTTATATATCTAGACTTAAATGGCAAAAACATTGCCATCAATATTCTACATTTGCCTTTCGGTTTCTTCCCTTGTGAAATAAATTTCAATGAATCCTTCTGTCATTGTTTGCATAGTACATTTTAATCAAGATATATAATGTCTGAATTAAAAACAACATACTAGGCAAAATATTCATTTTTGTCACCGAAATTTTCCCCCAGCAATGACAAATTTAATTTAATCCCTCTTTCTAAAACTTTAATTAATTCCATATCTTCACATAGTTATTGTGAAATAACAATAACATTCGTATTTGTCATAGTAATAGCTTTGTATGTTATCTTTTTAATGACTTTAAAAACCTGATATATCCATCAGTTGCATTTTATCCTCTTTTTATCATACAGTGTTCCCTTGCTACTTCGCGATTCCCTTATTGCGGACTCGCTGTTTTGTGGATTTCAAAAAATATTAATTTAAAATATATATTAAGGTATTTTCGCTGTTTTGTGGGGCTTTGCCGCCACCGCTCTCCAAGGCGCTTTCCCTCCTCAGTCCTCCCTCACTCCAGCCATGAAGGGCCTTTCCTTCCTTTCCTTCACTTTATTTTAAGTGTATAAAGACTTAAAATAGTGTATAACTACTAAAATTCAGTCCACCTTCAGTTCAGTTCAGATGTTCACCTACCTGGGAAGCATCATGTTTTCAGACATCAAGATTGACAAAGAGATAGATCACAGATTATCAAAGGCATATAGTGCATTTGGAAGGGTCTGGAGCAACAAGCACCTGAGGCAAAGCACCAAAATCAGTGTGTACAGAGCTATTGTACTGTCTATTCTCCTTTATGGGTCTGAAACATGGGTCACCTATCGCCAACACCTACGACTCCTCGAACGCTTTCATCAGCACTGTCTTCACACAATCCTGAATATACACTGGACCAACTATGTGACTAATGTTGCTGTCCTTGAGCAAGCAGGGTTCACCAGCATTGAGGCCATGCTATTGAGAACACAGCTGCGCTGGGCAGGGCACGTCTCTAGGATGGAGGACGACCGCCTCCCAAAGATATTACTCTATGGTGAACTTGCCACGGGCCAGCGCAAGAGAGACGCCCCCAAAAAGAGATATAAGGACTCCCTGAAACAACATCTCTGGCTCTGGCAGATTGATCACCAACAATGGTCCACCCTGGCCTCACATCGGGAGGCATGGAGACGCACTCAAAGAGAAATCCACAATGCTGTGACCTCTTTTGAGAAGACACGCGTGGGATGAGTCCTTCCTAAGAATCTTTGTTCGCGAAATAATGCCGAGAGAGACTAAAATAATGTATAAATATTAAAATAAATAGAGCGTCCCCACATCATGGTTTTTCACATATTGCAGGAGGTCTTGGAAACCTAACCCCAGCAATAATTGAGGGAACACTGTATTTTTGTTAAAATGGTCATCTTTTGCTTGTTGATCTTAAATCCAACCAACTCTGCAAACTGTTTTTGTTTCTCGAAGAATGCATCTATACTTTCCAAAGGATCCTTTAGCACAATCACTAAATTATTCACAAATGTCCTTAAACATTTCTTTTACATTTTATACCCTTCTTGTCTTACTTCTCAATCAATCAATCAATCAATCAATCAATCAATCAACTTTATTTCTTATGAGTCGCCCTCCACCAAAGGTGCCCTCGGGGCAACTTACACAATTAAAATAAACAGGTTACATAGTCACAGCTTGTTACTTAACAATCATAGGCTCTTCTTAAAAGCCATGTCTTAAGTGCCCCCAGGGGCGGTCTGAGGTAATTTTAAATGGTAGGCGAACATTATTTTGGTGCCCCCCCCAAAAAAACATTATTTTGCCGCCCCCCATGTAAAACAAATATACAATTATAACATCACAATACCATTAGTAGTATTATATTGTATCAATGTATATACAATATATTATACCATACTCATACTATATTATATCATAATTATACTACATTACAATATAATTATATTATAATATATTGACATTATAATATAATGTAACATTCTATTATATTATTATTATAAAATAATAAAATTATTTATTTAAATAAATTATCCTCTGCTAAATATTTTCATTACTCCTATAAAACTCAAATAACCCAAAATAAAGTAAAATAAAATATTATATATTACTATTTTGTACAATACCACTATACTGCAATATTGTTTGTAATATTACCTGTAATATAAAATATATCATCATTCTATTGTTATATTGTATTTGTATTATATTGTATGACAATATTAAGCAGAACTGTATAATAATCAACAAGAAATGCAATGTAAATGCATCAAAATCAGAATATATTACCTATCACCGACTCATAATTCATAGGAGTCTCCCATAAGTCCAAAATTAGGTTCCCAATGTAAATGTAAATAGAAAAACAGCCAAAATGTTCAAATGAGGTCGAATACAGGCAGCGCGGCCTGGGCAAACTTGGGCCCTCCTCCCTCCTCTAGGTGTTTTGGCCTCCAACTCCCACAACTCCTCATAGCCTCAGGCCCCTCAGGTCTAGACAGAAATAGAGCCGAAGAAAGGAAGGAGGGAGAGAAGAGGTCACAGAGGAGGAGGAGGAAAGCCCTTCATTCATTCCTTCACTTACACTTCCTTCACTGATTCTTTTCTCCTTCCCTGCAAACACGCGCGTGCGGCGGAAACAAAGGGAGAGGGGAAGCACTCTCTGCCTGCCCGATAGGGAGTGCTTTGCTTACAGGCTTCTGCGCAAGGGAGCTACTGGGCATGCACGGAGGTTTTTGCGCATGTGCAGTTGCTCCTGCGCTCAACTTCAGCTACAGAGCGACTGCGCCTGCGTGAAAACCTCCGCGTGTGCCCAGAAGCGGCGTCGGAGCGCACAAGGCCGGGGTCAAAAAGCCGGCAGCTGCAGCACTGTCTGAGGAAAATCGGCAGGGCCAGGATGGCGCCCCATGCGGCAAGGATGGCGCCCCCTTCCCAGATGGCGCCCTAGGCGGCCGCCTACTTGGCCTATCTTGTAGGACCGCCCCTGAGTGCCCCTCAAAATGTATGTAGATCAGGAGTGGCTCTTTGGTCTGGCGGCAGGGAGTTCCACAAGATTGGGGCTACAATGGAGAAGGATCTCTGTCTTGTGGACTCGAAACGGACCTCTCTAGGGCCAGAGGAGATTCTCATGAGCTGACCGTGGCAGTCTCTGGTGGTGGAGTGGCATTAAACAGTCTCTTAGATATGAAGGACCCTGACCTCGAAAGGCCTTGAGTGCTAGGACCAGGGTCTTATAGAAGACTCCGTGTTCTACCGGCAGCCAATGCAAGCGCTGTAGGGATGGCATTATATGGCACCTCATTGATGCTCTTGTGAGGAGTCTAGTGGCTACATTTTGCACAATTTGGATCTTACAAATTGCTGCTCGAGGTAAGCCCACATACAATGCATTGCAGTAATCCAGCCTCGACGTTACCGCTGCATGGATTACCGTAGCCAGCACCTCTGTTGGTAAATAAGGTGCAAATTGCCTCGCTTGGTGTGAAGGAAGGGTGGTTTTCAAAACCTCCTGTCACCAAGTGTTGTGGTGAGGGCTCTCCTTATTTTCAAGGCTGGGCAAAAGGTCAGGGAACTTTAAAAACAAAACACGCTGCCACCATTCACTCAGGGAGGATTGAGACACCGGGAGGCAAGGATAAAGATGAACAAAAGGATCAAAGTTTATTTAAACAACTTGTGAGAGATTCACAGGTACAGGAGCGTATTGGTTTCACTAAGGCAGTGATTCTCAACCTGGGGGTCGGGACCCCTGAGGGGGTCGTGAAGGGATGTCAGAGGGGTCACCAAAGACCATCAGAAAACACAGTATTTTATGTTGGTTGTGGGAGTTCTGTGTGGCAAGTTTGGCCCAATTCTATCGTTGGTGGGGTTCAGAATGCTCTTTGATTACAGGTGAACTATAAATCCCAGCAAGTACAACTCCCAAATGTCAAGGTCTATTTTCTCCAAATTCCACCAGTGTTCACATTTTGGCATATTGAGTATTCATGCCAAGTTCGATCCATCATTGTTTGAGTCCACAGTGCTCTCTGGATGTAGGTGAACTGCAACTCCTAAACTCAAGGTCAATGCCCACCAAACCCTTCCAGTATTTTTGGTTGGTCATGGGAGTTCTGTGTGCCAAGTTTGGTTCAATGGCATCATTGGTGGAGTTCAGAATGTACTTTGATTGTAGGTGAACTATAAATCCCAGCAACTACAACTCCCAAATGACAAAATCTATCCCTTTTCCTAATCCCACCAGTATTCAAATTTGGGCGTATTGGATATTTATGCCAAATTTGGTCCTCCAGTGAATGAAAATACACCATGCATATCAGGTGTTTACATTATGATTCATAACAGTAGTAAAATTACAGTTATGAAGTAGCAACGATAATAATTTTATGGCTGGGGGTCACCGCAACAGGATGAACTGTATTAAGGGGTCGCGGCAATAGGAAGGTTGAGAAACACTGCACTAAGGGCTCAGTGCTTATGGTTACTGAAAAATATTTTAACAAGGCTTGAACAGGTTACTTCAACTTAACATCCCAGATAATACTGTGCTAAGTTATTATCTGCACTCTATCAACACCTAATCTGACTCTGCTAGCTCTCAGAGTCCTAAAACTCAGCACTAAGCTGCTAACACACTCAGAGCCAAACTCCCTTGGATTCCAAAAAGAGACTGCTTTATTTACACCGCTATTTGAGCGGTCTGGGAATACATCGGATTCTACCTCCTGCATATACTTTCCTCATCTCCCGTGAATTGCACTTCCCTTCCCAGTTTGTTCTCCTTCTCCTCTGCTCGAACTCTCGGCAGCCAGTTTCTGAGGTACTGTACCGGACTATAGTGCGCCTGGACTTATTTCACGATTTGCAACTGGTTATATGATATGTAATGCGCCTTCATACATACTCTATATCAGAGTTTTATATAAGTATGTGACTTTATGTCGGTGTGTCTTAACTCTTAACCCACTATTATGAATACATATTATTCACTATTTTTGATATATCTTGTTCCTTGTGTTGTCGGCATTGTAAAGCAGCCATGAGATATTGGACAGAAATACATAAGGAAATCCAAAAAAATCTTTAAAATAAACTTCAAGAAAGAACCGGAGTACTATCTCTTGTGAATCACAGATTCAAATTTAATGTTAGATGAAAATACGATAAATTTTTCATATATATGATAACTGCAGCAAGAATTGTCTTTGCCAGACTCCCGAAATAGAAGAGTGGAAAATTAAAGTGAGGGAAATTAAAGATATGGATAAATTAACTTTTTTTTTGAAGAGGTACTCAGACAATCCGATTAAAGAAACAAACTGGGAACTTTTCCAAAATTATGAAAAAATATTACGAGAAAATGAACAATAAATGAGAAAAATGAACAATAAATGCAAGCTTGGAATGGAAGTCAAACATTTTCTTTTATTCTTTTCTTTTTTCTTTTCTCTTAGAGGGGTTTGTTTTCCCCTTTTTTTTTTTTTTTGCTCTTTTTAAGCACTTTTTATTAATTCTATCTTTCCAGCTTTTCTATCACTTTTATTGTTTCCCCTCTTTCCATGTATTAATAATATCTAAATAACCAATAATTTTTTTAAAGTGTCTACAGAAATTCTTCGGCTTTGAATACAGAATTTACGTTCAAGAATTGCTGTTTAAATATGAAAGCTATTCCCTCCAATTTATTGCACAGAATCTTGTTTTGCTTCAACTTGTCTGCTAGGAAGTAAGATTCTTTCCTTTTACATAAACTTCTGATGTGTAACTGTTTCAACATAATTACATCCTTGTCTCAAAACGTCAATCTATTTTCATGGTGTTGCTGTAATACGTGATCTCTGATTTCTTTTATCACAAAGTGAACAATCATATTGCCCTGGCAAATTTCTAAGACCAATGAATTACTTTTATGGTTCTAATTCTGACCTCCTTCCTCCACCAGCGGTCTCAACGTGTGAGGAGGGATGAGGTGGTCTCCGAGGGCTCCCCATTAGTTTGTGGAGTTCCTCAGGGGGCCATTCTCTCCCTTCTGTTATTTAACATCTATATGCAGCCGCTTGCACAGCTGGTACGGAGTTTTGGGCTTGAGTGTCACCAGTACGCTGACTCAGCTCATTCTGAGGATGGAGGGCAGGCCGGGATCCTTCCCCGATAATTTCTAGCGTAGCCTCGAAGCCGTTACTGGATGGCTGCAAGCCAGTAGGTTGAGGGTGAATCCAGCGAAGACGGAGATCTTGTGGCTGGGCTGCCCGGGTGATGGGGATGGTCAGCAAGTCTGCTTTTTTCCATCTCAGACAGGCAAGGCGGCTGGCCCCCTATCTATCCCAGAACGACCTGGCCACGGTGATCCAAGCCACGGTCATCTTGAGACTGGACTACTGTAACACACTCTACGTTGGCCTTCCTCTGTCGGTGACCCGGAAGCTCAAGCTGGTGCAGAACACTGCCGCCCGACTCCTGTCTGGTACACCAGCTGGTAGTCACATAACACCTACTTTGCAGGATCTGCACTGGCTTCCAATCGAGCACCGGATCACCTTCAAAGTGTTGGTTCTTACCTTTAAGGCCTTGCACGGCCTGGGGCCAGCGTATCTGAGGGACTGCCTCTCCCCATACTGCCCTATGAGATCACTCCGGTCGGAAGGTACTAACCTTCTGGATGTCCCCTCTGCGAAATCTGCCATATTAACAGCAACCTGTAGGAGGGCATTTTCCGTTATTGTGCCCACACTATGGAATGCCCTCCCCGCTGAAACGCGTGCCATCCAGGATCTGTTGCCTTTTAGGCGGGCTTGCAAGACCTACTTATTCCAGCAGGCCTTTGGCCTGTAGGCTCCGCTCAGGCTCGCCCACCGTATTTGTAATCTTTGGTACCTGCTGTGTTGTGTTCTTCACACCAGGCTTTTAACTTTGCTGGTTTTATATTGTGTTTTATTCTGCTGTGTTTTAATTTGTTGTACTCTGCTGTTTTATTCAGCGCCTGTGAGCCGCCCCGAGCCTCCCGGGAGTGGCGGCATAGGAGCCCAACAATAAATAAATAAATAAATAAATAAATAAATAAAATTCACCTCTATTTTTCCATTTCTACACTTCACTTCTCCAGGACGGTTGCTAAGGTCTCAGTCATGCTTCCTCTGATATTTTTATTTTGTTGCTCTGGAATCAATTTGAATGCTTCCCTCTCTGTCAACTCTATTTAAGTGACAGAATCAAGATCTTCTTCTCAATCTCTATCCCACATCTTTGTCATTTTCTCCAAAGTCTGCATATTTTCATTTCTTTGAATTCTGTTCCAATACGAGTCAGATATTGCTTCAATTCCTTTTAGAATTCCAACTTCACTGCTTTCAAAATTTGCTTACATTTTTGTTATCTGTAATTTAAAGCAATTTCAGTACAATAAACAACAGAGCCAAAAGGGCTAGAAACAAACAAAAACACACAAGGTGTGAAGCACAACGACACTAAATATGTCAGTAAATACACACTTGATTGGACAGACTAAATAAACCCAGTTATCACAAATACTTGTATATTTCAATCCTATTAGGTTTATTTATTATTTATTTATTATTCGGGCTTCTATGCCGCCGACTTCCTGAGCCTCGCGGCGGCTTACAGGAGCCGAAGGGCACAGTAAAATACAGGCAATAAGCAGTTAAAAACAATTAAAAACAACAGCAGTACAGTAATTAATAACACAGTTAAAACAATGAACAGCACATCATCCTCAGAAGAACGAATAGATGGCGGGGCATGGGCAGGACTTACTCACCAAAGGCCTGCTTAAACAGGTATGTTTTAACGGGAGCAAGTCCTTCATAGCCTGAGTTCCGGCCGGGAGGGCGTTCCACAGCGTAGGTGCTATGACAGAGAACGCCCCGGCGGTAGCAGTCAGCCTTGCGAGTTTAGCTGAAGGTATCTCCAGGAGATTGGAGTCCTCAGACCGAAGTGATCTCGGAGGGCAATATGGGGTGAGACGGTCCCTCAAATACGCTGGCCCCAGGCCGTGTAAGGCCTTAAAGGTGAGGACCAACACCTTGAAGGTGATTCGGTGCTCAATTGGCAGCCAGTGCAGATCCTGCAAAACAGGTGTTATGTGGGCGCCAGCTGGCGTGCCAGACAGGTTAATGTATATACTTCATCAATTTGCTACACATACATGTTATTCATTCATAAGCTGTACTCAGTGACCCCAGCAACACATATATTAGCAGTGGGTAATTCAGACATGAAGGGGAAATATCATAGGAATATATGTACAGACCGGGATTTAGTAGGAAAGAATAGCAGGGAGGGTAATCCAGAGTTCATACGATCTCCTCTGGAGTAAATCCCAGGTCCCGGAGGGATGCTGGTAATATGAGTCCAAGTTCATGTATTCCGCAATGGTTGTAAATATCCAAAGTTAGTTCTCCCAACAGTCCTCCTGATATCAATTTGTAATTCATATATTCATCTGCGTGGTTGCCAATAAGGGTCACAGACATTAACTTCAGCAGACGCTGGGCAGGCCGCGATGGTCGAACTGCAGGGCCCGATCCATTTCGCCCCTGTGGGCTTTCTCAAGCGGCGATAATTACAGCGACATGCAGACACAGGAAAACAATACATTGAGGAAGAAGCTTTCATACACCGTTTTTCCTGCGGACCCGAGGGTGAATGAATAACATGTATGTGTAACAAATTGATGAAGTGTATACATTAACCTAATAGGATTGAAATATACAAGTATTTGTGATAACTGGGTTTATTTAGTCTGTCCAATCAAGTGTGTATTTAGTATATCTCTGCCATTACCAGTTGTGTATACACTAAATAAGTCAGTATCAAAATATATAATTCACAAATGTGAAACATGTAATAATGCAATACGAAGAGTTAAGGTCATACCACCCGCGTTCCGTGGAAGCAACCTTTCAAGCTCCACCCTCTGGAGGACTCGACTGCTTCCTCCGCGTCCACCTGGAGTTCGCGTCTGCCTACCGCCCACTTTTGTTCCTGTGTTGAACTTCCTTATGGATTACGAATTGCACCACCTATTGCTTTGCTTATCCCGGATTTTCCGACTGTGAAATTGAACTTTTCCTTCCTTGTTTGGGATTATGGACCCATCGACTAGCGGACATTTATGGTTGCTTCCACGGAACTCGGGTGGTATGACCTTAACTCTTTGTACTGCATTATTACATGTTTCACATTTGTGAATTATATATTTTGATACTGACCTGTTTAGTGTCGTTGTGCTTCACACCTTGTGTGTTTTTAGCAATTTCAGTACTCCAGTATTATTTAAAAAATTTGCAACATATCTGCTGGCTTTGAAGGCAACACAATTGATCGTTTTCCTCCCTCGGTTGCTTTTGCCTTGGATTTAGACACAGAACTCATTACTACAAGCAAAATAATTTGTTGTTGTTGCTTTTGCACTTCCTCTTTTTTTGATCACCGGATGACATTCTCCCACCATACATCTCCATATAGTTCCTATCGCTAACACTCAACCACAGACCAAAAACATTTGGCTGCAAAAAGCTTTCCATAATTTGTAGTTTACAGCACCATAACTAATCCAAGGCTCTCTCACGCTGTTTAAAATTGTGGCTTTTATTATTCTTGTTCTTTATTTCAGAATTAAAATCCTTTACTTTTCCATTTTCCTAGAATGAACATACCTATTTAACTCTTTTAAATACCCAAAATCAATAGTTATTAATACTCTCTTGAAATCCACTAGATGTATTAATGCCCCTAATGGTTCAGAAAGCCTCACTTCACCCGGAAATATACACTTAAGTTGTTTTTATAGACTTCTTATCCATTATTTGCCCAGCTTTTTCCATGGCAGGACAAAACTGCTCACCTTAGGGTCCTTCCACACAGCCATATGACCCAGAATATCAAAGCATAAAATCCCACAATATCTGCTTTGAACTGAGTTATCTGAGTCCACACTGCCATATATTCCAATTCAAAGCAGATAATGTGGGATTTTATTCAGCTATGTGGAAGGGACCTGGTAACCCAGTGCAAAGCAGATATTGTGGTATTTTTTGCCTTGATATTCTGGGCTGTATGGCTGTGTGGAAGGGCCCTTAGTTTTCTCTCACTCCATCCACAAGTGTTGGACACCAAATGGCAATCTTATCATGTGCCGCAAGATTTATTGACCCTTGCGTTGGATCTCCTGGTCTCTTTTTAGTCCAAGGAGAACTTTTCACCTGTCCAGTATTGCAATGGACCAGCAATAGCTCCAGAAAGGGATTGTGCTTATTATTATTTCAGCCTTGCTTACTGGTGGAAGAGGGCTGGAAGTAGCATTTTACTTGAAACCTATGTGGTAGCCGAGCAGGGTTTTTTTGCCTGACCCAGCTGTTAGTTTTTAAGGTGATTTGAGGGCATTTTCATAATCTTATAGAAAAACTGTAATCTAAATACAAAGCAGTTATGAACCCATAACTGCAATGCAAACTAGGAGTTTAATAATATTTTAAATTGGGAGGGAAGACACACATCAACTGTTCAAAAAAAAGTCATTTATGTCAATCACAGAGCCTTAAAGCGCCAAACACACATCAAGATTAAAAACAAAGTTTATTCAATAGATCACAAAAGAGAGTTACTCTTACTCATACACTTAAGCTTCAGTGTGAGAGTACTGTTCCATAAAAATTAGGACCAATTCATGCCAAAAACAGTGTTCATAAACAAAACCGGATTGTGCTCCTACACAAAAAACCCACATTAAACTAACCACCCTCCCAAAACCCACAAAAGAATAGCACACAACGCCATGGGCACAGAAAGGGAGACGGCAGGAATGCAGAGACTTCAATTCAGTCCAGGGTCGAAAACACGGAGACAACAGAGGCGTGGTCAAAGCAGGTCCGGAGTCAGGGCGAGGAGAAAAGCGGCAGCACGGTCAAGAGGTGGTCCAACATCAGGACAGGCGAAAACAGCAGCGGTGATTAAATGGTCCAGGTCCAACCAGGGAAGCGATGACGACAATCAAACAGCAGCGCCAACTAGCACACAAGAATTTAAGCATTGTGTAGCAAAAGGAAACAATATGCAGAGCCCCTTGTTCATATAATACCCAAGTCCGTGGCAGATGAGCAGGATCCAACTTACGTCCAAGAAGCAGTCTTCGGAAATACCGGAACCCAGAACAAAGAAGCACAGCATACAACAGGCAGGACACAGGCAACCCTTTGCCAACTGCAAAGGGTTCCCCATTCCCCACCAACTTTTATTCATAAATCTTCATCAGAACTGGAATGAGCCAACATCCTGTCATTAACTCTTTCAGCTGTCCCAACACCACCATCTGTAGATCGTTGCCTCCCTCTCCAGTCTTTCCATCTCCTGTCAAGACTTAACTCTCCCCAGGATGAAGCTTGATCCTCAGAATCCCAATCACCATCCCCAGAAAACCCCACAAACTGCTTGTGGTTTCCTCACAAACATTGCGCACCTCTTGCACCTTAGTCCAGTCCATATCCTCAGTGTCCTCCCCAGAATCCCCAACCTCATTTCCCATAGATGGCTCATCATTGTCAGATCCATTATCCCCTGAAAAACCCTCAAAGGATTCATCATCGGTAGGTTCGCTAAGTATCTGCCGAATCCTTTTCCTTTGTTGCTCCTCAAAAGAGTCTTGCTCACAAGTAGCCCTTTTTGCTCTCCTTGCATCCACTCCCATGTGTTTATCATTACTCAAAGACTCAGCTACTACAATTTCTCTGTCATCCAACATGTTCAACTGCCTTTAAAATAACCCAACTCTCTCTCCTACCACTTTCTCAATTTGCCCTTAATTTGCATTTACTAGCAATGACCAATCTCAATAAGATAGTGAAGAGTAGAGACACTTTCTCACTTAATTTGCATTTACTAGGACCAATCTCAATAAGATAGTGTAAGATCCAATGAAGATCCACATAGTTAAAGCAATGGTATTCCCCGTAGTAACCTATGGATGTGAGAGCTGGACCATAGGGAAGGCTGAGTGAAGGAAGATAGATGCTTTTGAACTGTGGCGTTGGAGGAAAGTTCTGAGAGTGCCTTGGATCGCGAGAAGATCCAACCAGTCCATACTTCAGGAAATAAAGCCCAACTGCTCATTAGAGGGAAGGATATTAGAGGCAAAGATGAAGTACTTTGGCCACATCATGAGAAGACAGGAAAGCTTAGAGAAGACAATGATGCTGGGGGAAAAGGAAGGAAAAAGGAAGAGGGACCGACCAAGGGCAAGATGGATGGATGGCATCCTTGAAGTAACTAGCTTGACTCTGAAGGAGCTGTGGGTGGCCATGGCCAATAGGGAGTTCTGGCGTGGAATGGTCCATGAGGCCACGAAGAGTCGAAAGCGACTAAACGAATAAACAACAACAAGCTCAGCAGAGCAGATAGAACACGAAGGGCCAGAATTTTGCCCTTCCCTTTGTGCCCAAACAGAAAAAAGCTCTCTTAGTTTGTCTGTTCTTCCTCATCAATAACATTCACCATCATAACCAGATTCTGGTGTTGTTTGGCTGCAGATGTCTCAGTGAAATGCTGGAGGGTATGACATGGACTCATTGCTGAGCCTGGAGCCCCAGGTCTCGGCGGTGGCCGGGAGAGCTTTTGCACAGTTAAAGCTTGTGTGCCAGCTGCGCCCGTACCTTGGGAAGTCTGACTTGGCCACGGTAGTCCATGCTCTGGTTACATCTCGAATAGACTACTGCAACACTCTCTACATGGGAATGCCTCTGAAGACTGTTCGGAAACTGCAATTAGTCCAACGCTTGGCAGCCAGGTTACTAACAGGAGCGGGGTACAGGGAGCATACAACTCCCTTGTTGCGCCAACTCCACTGGCTGCCAATTAGTTTCTGAGCACAATTCAAAGTGTTGGTTTTATCCTACAAAACCCTATACGGTTCCGGCCCAGTTTACTTGTCTGAACGAATTCTCCCCTATGAACCATCAAGGACATTAAGATCCTCTGGTGAGGCCCCGCTCTTGGTCCCACCATCTTCGCAAGCGCGTCTGGTGGGGATGAGAGACAGGGCCTTCTCTGTTGTGGCCTCTCGGCTGTAGAACTCCCTCCCAAGGGATGCTAGATCTGCCCCCTCCCTGTTGTCCTTCCGGAGGCTGGTGAAGACTTGGATGTGGAACGAGGCCTTCCCAGAATAAGCTGGGATTGATTTCAATCTGAAATGGGTGACCACTTTTATAGACCGACATGAATGTCGTTTTAATGGCAATGTGGTTTTTATGTATCTCTGTTTTTATGTAATTTATTATGCTGGTTTAAGATGCTTTAAATTTGTATGGCATTGAATTTTGCTGTAAGCCGGTCCGAGTCCCTCCTTGGAGGTGAGAAGGTCGGGGTACAAAAATTGTAAATAAATAAATATGTCTTGAGATGGGAGGAGGCCTTTGTTTTTCACAAGCTGCACAGCAAGGGTTGGAATTCTTGGCTATATTTGTTAAAGCTGCAAGAGAGAGAAAAAACCAAAATTGTTTTTAATAACTGGGATGAAGGATAATTCATCTGACAATTAAAAGATGGAGAGGAGGGAGCCACCTTCTAACCTGTCAAATTATTGTAGTCATTCACCTTATGATTCCTTTTAGCAGAACGGCCAAATAAGGACGCTATCAGGGGGCTCTTTGCAAGTAAGTTTAATCATGGCTATCTATTAGCATAATTTGCTTGCAATTACAAAATGCCATGTTGAAAGACAGTTCAGTCGTGCTTAATGAGTAGTACAGTGCCTTATTATTTTTACTTACGTTTTTGAGTTCTCAGTGTTAGGATGTCCAACAAAAGGCATACCTGGAGTACTGTATTCTTTTTGGTCTTCAGAATCACAACTTTGTTTTTGCTTGCATATCTACCTTTAGATGAGTTTTTTTAATCATTATATCAAATGCATTCCTTCTTAGAAAATGCTGAGTCAGAAACAAATACAGAAAATGGTGGTGTTGGACCTTTACCAGCCCTGCTATTAAGCAGAGGGAGGCTGCTGCCTCAAGGGATAGATTTTGGCTGATTAGAAAGGGCAGCAAGGCTTTGAGTAGTACATACTGTGACTTATGTATAGTTGCATATCATTTTATATTCAGTTTCATGCAGCAAAAGGTTGTGGTTCATCCCCACCAAACTCTAGTATTTTAAATGTCTTCCTTCTATGATTTGACTCTTGCCCCCAATACTCCTGAGCAAATCTTGTAAATGGCAAATAGCTTGCATGGCGAGGCATTATGCCCGACATCCTCAGTAAAGAGCCTTGGGGTCATCTTAGACCTGTTGCTGTCGATGGAAGCCCAGGTCTCCACTGTCAGCAAAACCGCTTTCTTACATCTGCGGCAAGCTAGGCATCTGGCCCCCTACTTATCCAGAGATGATCTGGCCACGGTGCTCTAAGCCACGGTCATCTCGAGACTGGACTACTGTAACGCCCTTTACATTGGCCTGCCCTTGTCAGTGATCCGGAAACTAAAGCTCATCCAGAATGCCGCTGCCCAACTTCTCACTGGGACCCCAGTGAGATGTCACATAACACCTATTCTCCAGCAGTTCCATTGGCTTCCGGTCGAGCACCGGATCACCTTCAAGGTGATGATGTTAACCTTCAAGGCCTTGCATGGTCTGGCCCCGCTGTATCTGGGGGACTGTCTCTTCCCCTGCCGACCCCAGAGGTCACTTTGATCTGGACAAATGAATCTCCTGGAAGTGCCAACTTTTAAAGCAATTCACCTCACATCGACCCAGCGCAGAGCCTTTTCTGTAGTAGCGCCGTCAATCTGGAACACCCTTCCAAGTGATGTGCGGGCCTTGCATGATCTACTCTCTTTCCGCAAGGTTTGCAAGACCCACCTTTTCCGGCTAGCCTTTGATCACTAAGCTGGGAAATCTTTATTGGTCTAGTTTATTATGTTGTTTTTACTCCTGTGATGGTTTTATATGTTTGTAAGCCGCTCCGAGCTCTCGGGGAGTGGCGGCGTACAAGTCCAAATAATAAATAAATAAATAAACAACCAATACTTTTGAATGGTGCCACTTTAGCATAGACAGAAGACATTTGGGGACAGAAGACATTTGGGGAAAACCTTGTCCCATTTTGTGTCCTGGCTTTCATTGGGAACCCTGATCCAGTTTTTGTAAGCCTCCCGAAATTGCTAGGGATGTTTTCAGTTCTTTAGTTTTGGAGCCTAAAAATCAGGGGATTATTGGGGAGGGCTTCCCACCCAATAGCTACCCTTCCTGGCATGAATTCTTCTTAACTGGCACCTGCTTTTTCTACTCTAGAATAAGAGGTGCTCAGCTTCCTAACGGAGATATTTTTCCTCATTAATAACTTTTGTCATCTTGACTAAACGTTTATTTTACTTGGGCTCATGTGTCCTGGTTTTCCCCTCTGAAATATTGGGGAGTGGACTGCCCAGTTTATCCAAGTTTCTTTCTGGGACAAAAGCACTCTATATTATTATAGTTCCCAGATTTTACCAACATTCCTTTTATGTATGGAGACTGAAGGACCTGGGGCAGGAGCCATGTTAAACCCAGTTTGGAAGCGGATTTCTTCCTTCCCACGCCAGCAGATTCCTTTCCGAAAATGGCAGTGGTGGCTTCGAAATGGCAAATTCACTTCCGGATTGCTTACATCGCTTCAAAACAGACAGGTTTTTTGCAGGTTTTCACACATTGCACAATCACAGACGCCTTTAACGAAGTCATTCCCGAAAAATTTCAGAAGTCATTCAGATTCAAAGCGCCAGCGCCCCCTACATCCGGAACGAGTTTTGAACCATTTTATTATGGATCAACCAGGCCTAATATTTACACAGTCTTTGTAAAGAACATGAAATAAGGCATCTTCATTTTTACAGCAAGTGAGAGATCACAAAATAAACCTGAAGTAAATGCTCTTATACCATAGCTTCCTTTAGAGTAGCTTCTCCAAACTGCTCCTACAGATTCTCTCCTTCAGCATCTCCTGTCGGTTAACCAGAATGTATTCAAAGAAACCTTTGGGTGTGGTACAAAATTGCCGGTTGACCTACTTAGCCAGCTGAACAAGATAATTAATTACCACTCATAAGGTTTTTCTTTACACACATATACTTGGTCCTGCAAGGACTTACCGCAACAAAGAGGACCACTATGTGAACTGGTTAAAGAATAAGGTAGTTCAATAAGGTGGATAGAAACATATAATAGCTTAGGAAATAGCATGGAAACAGAGCAATTTAACAGGATCAATTCAACTTAACATATATACAGTATATAGATATAGATATAGATATACTGTAGATATAGATATACATATACATATATATAGAGAGAGATGTAATATAGGAATTCAGAATCAGTCATTTGTCATAGGAGTCGTGCTATTGGAATGCTACTTTGCTGTATTGTTTGCTACCAGAAATGCTAATAATAATAATGATTATAATAATACACTTTATTTATATTCCGCTCTTCTTACCCCGAAGGGGACTCAGAGCGGATTACACGTACACATACTTGGCAGACAATCCCTGCTGTTACTACAATACACAACATATAGATGAACAGAGGAAAAATCTGGCCACCAGGGGGAGCTGACACACTCCTCATCTCTCACCATTCCCAGTGTCCCTTGTTGTTCCTTCTGCATTCCTCAGCATTCCTAGAGTTCTTTAATGGCCTCATAATTCAGTCAAAATTTGCCTCCCCTCTTAATGTGGTACCTTTATCTCCTACTTGACAGATGCAACTATATTTCAGGCTGCAAGGGTCGACAGCAGGCTACACTTAAAGCTCGAACACCCACCTCGACCCGGGCAGACCTCGAACTCATGATCTACTGGTCAGAGAGATCTTATGCAGCTGACACTTAGCCAGCTGCGCCTCATTCCCGATGCTATCTTATAGGAGTAAAATGCATTAATATTTCGCCTCAACCTCAGGAAACTTGAAATTGCATTAGTTTCCATAACATAAAAGCAGTCTACATTTTTCCCAATAAGTTCATAACAGAATATATATATTTTTCTAATAGCCCAGTGAGATGAGACAGGCAGAGCGAGAGTGACCAGGGCAAAGCCTTTCACTGAATTGCATTCAATAGAGACTAGAACCCGAACCTTTCGACACTGTTCCTAACCACTCTACAAAACAACACTGCCTCTCTCCTGATTTAATTTGCCACTGGTATGCCAGCAGAAAACATTTCAGTATTAAGAGTCCATCTGGCAGAGTGGCTTTGGATAGGACCTTTATTTTGGTGGTAGTTTTAGCCAGCCATCTGAAAACATGGGAATTAAATGGACCTAGCTATTTCCTAGTGTTTTGTTTTGATTAATTCATAGAGTTGTAAAGTGTTTTGTAGACCAAAGTGCTCAGTAAATGATTAATAATAGGAAAGCATGTCATTTGCATGCAAAGTTAATGGAATGTACCACTATACTATTAAGGTTTGCGCCAAAACAGAAAATGCCAAAGTAACAAGAAGATGAAGTTACTCAACAGTAATCACAAGCTCATATTGCTGCCCACAGTTCTTTTGTGTGATGGGATAAAAACAGATTAAACCAGACAAGGCAGCCGATTTGCAGATATTGTATTCCATTCCATTTCCCCATGATTATTTTTATCTATACATTTTCTCCAAGGAACTTGGGACAGCTTGCATAAATCTCCCTCTTCCGGAAATGTAAACACATTATATTATCACATGAAGGATGTCATGCTAATATATTGTATGTGGCTTGCCCATAATTGTGATTGAATGTATTCTTTAAACTCAATCTCAATTGCTATAGACTTTCATAGTGAAAACTACACTGTACTGGCCCAAGTTTGTTTGTTTGTTTATTTTATTTACTTATGCTTCACATTTATAGACCGCCACTCCCCGAAGGCTCAGAGCGGTTTACAGCAGTATGAATAAATACAATCCAGTACAGAATACACATATAAAACAACACATTATCTAACATTAAATAAATAAATACAAAAAAGTGGGGTGAACTGAGGGTAGCATATCAGGTGGGATCAATAGTCAATTTAGGGGCCATAGGTAAGGTTAGGGACCGAGCACCTTTGTAGTCAGGTTTTAAGGGTCCATACCGTAACCTCAGTGGATGGCAAGGAGGGGTCTCAACCATGGCGATTTGGAAGGCCCTCGCCACTCTGTGCTGGGCTCCTTTAGGAGGGTTTAAAGTTCCAGTCCGACTCCAGCATCCGGCCATCAGACCCCAGAAAACTCTAGGACCAAACCACCAATGCTGGAGTTTGCGTCGGTAGTCTCTGTGTCTCAGGTGCTCCTCAGATTCAACTTCCGGCACCCGTGAAACAGCCCACTTACTATTCTGGGTTGCTGGGGCTGCCGCTTTGTCCTCCTTCCCCTGCAAAACTCTCTGGTCATTGCCGGATGTGGTGCTCAGAGACTGGCGCCCCCTCCGCTTCCTCCCAGCTCTGCAGCCACGTCTACATCGGGAGTGACCGATGGGTTGCTGGGATGAAGCTTTCTCGGCTTTCTTGGTGACATCCGCCTTCAGGTTGGTGGTCTCTGCGCTGGCGACTTCAAGGTTGGTCGCCATTTTGCTCAAGGCTTGTCTTTCCAAAAGGGAGAGACAGCGGCATCCTCGCCGGTCTCCTACTGCTCGGGGCACTGCTGGAGGGCCAAGATCCCTCTCCCAAACCTCGAGGGAATCTGGCCTCTCCGTCCCCAAGTTGCCCGGCCTTCCTTCCGCCTCCAGAGGCTCCGGCAAGGCACATGGTCGCCCCATTGCCCCCAAATCGACTGACGTCGGTCTCTCCTCCTTCGCCAGCCACCTGTCCACAGGCCCCTCCGCTGGCAGGTCCCAGAAGTGATCCCCCGTCCAGTTCCGGGAGCTCTCGCTGGCCAGTCAAAGGATCCGTGGGGGTTTTGCATTCCGCACGGGGGGGTGGTGGGGATGCAGTGCACCCAACTCCATCAACAGGTCCCCAAACCTTCTGACATGTAAAAGCCGCTGATCAAATTCAACTCGCAGATGTTCAGCAGTGGGTGGGTCGGTCTTTCCAGCCTTCTTCCTGGCGCCCAGTCCAAAGGAAGGCTGCCTAGGGAACTCACATGAGGCAGGTCTGGTTGGCATCCCCCCTCCCAGCGGAGTCTGCTCCGGTGGCCCTCTCTTTTTGAGGGATCTCAGGTACTTAGCCGTTGCTGCCATCACCGGTTGGAGAACCCAGCGCCTCTCCGGTCGCTCTGGACTACCCCTCTCCGGCTCCGACCTCGGCCCCCAGAAACATGTTCCATGAAACTAGGGAGGCACAAAAACCTGCTCAAAAGTTTCCCTACAGCATTCTCCCCCCCCCCTTTTTTTTTTTTACTTTGTGAATATCTTCACATATTCCTGAATATCTCCTTTCAGGATTGTCTTAAAATCCCACATTTCTTTGATATGATATATGATTAGTATTACTTTGGGGGAGTAAAACTCCTGAAATCTTTGCATAGTTATGGTTCCTAGTCACTCTGCTTGGAAATATCTAGCAGTTACACTATAAAAAACAACATTTCTAAGCTCTTCATAGAATGCACAGCTAACTCTCGACCCACATCCCCACAACATTGACTATGTTAGGGAGATTTTCTTGAGAGATCCTCAGTTTCTTACTGAGAGGTAGATGATGTTCACAATACAGCTTGAAAGAAAGTCATTTAACCCAGTGTTTTTCAACCGTTTTTGAGCTGCGGCACATTTTTTACATTTACAAAATTCTTGGGCAGACCACCAACCAAAATGACACAAAATGACACTCTAAAACAGTAATACATATAGTTAATATGTTTTTAAATGTATTTATACACTCAGTGTGAAACCTGGGCCTGTTTCGATGAACACAAAATATATAGTTATATAGTATATAATTATATTGCATTACATTACAACATTATCAATATTATATGTATACACAATATACGTATATTACTATAATATCAAATACAACATACTATGTCATTGTCACAGTACAACAATTACATACTACATTGTATTACAACAATTATATTGCAATATTAGTTGAAGTCCAAAACACTTGGAGGAAGGCCCAAGTTTGAACATATCTAGTCTAAATCTTCTTCCAAGCCCTTAATAACGATGCTGCCTGCCTTAATGTATAGTCAGAGTCTCCATGCCCATCTGTCAGGAGGGCTTGGGTGGTGCCTTCCTGCTTGGCTGAAGGGGGTCAGGCTGGATGGCCTTTGGGGGACCCATATTTCTCCCATGAGTGCCCTTCCCTCCTTTCCCCTGTCAGCTGACTGACTCCCTGCCTGCCTGCCCCTCCAGCTGCTTGCCTGCCTGCCTGCATCCAGTGCTCTGACTCACACCTTGCATGGCGCCAACAGGGCTGGGCTGGACTGGACCGGAAGTGCTCCCTGCCGGAGCGGAATGGAATGGAACAGGCCTAAACAGGTCTGCCCTACTGCGCGGCCCTCCTGGAAACAGGGACCCGCATGCTGAGGTTCCGGAGGCAGAGTAGCAAACTTTATACATGACATCAGATAAATAGGACTCTAATTTCCCACGGCACACCTGATGATCTGTCATGGCACACTAGTGTGCCATGGCACACTGGTTGGGAAACACTAATTTAACCTATGTTACCAGTTGGCTGGGTTTTTTTTAACTACATTATTTCATTATTCTAATAATAATAATAATAAATTAGCTGATTACCCAAAATGCAGACTGTGCAAGGAAACTAATGAAACCATTGAGCATATCCTCAGCTTCTGCAAGAAAATCGCACAGATGGACTACAAACAGAGGCACAACTCTCTGGACCAAAGGATTCATTGGAACTTATGTCACAAGTACCACCTGCCAGTAGTAAAGAACTGGTGGGATCATAAACCTGCAAAGGTAGTGGAAAATGAACACACAAAAATACTGTGGGACTTTCGAATCCAGACTGCTAAAGTTTTGGAACACAATACACCAGATATCACAATTATGGAAAAGAAAAAAGTCTGGATTATTGATGTCGCCATACCAGGTGACAGTTGAATTGATGAAAAACAACAAGAAAAACTCAGCTGTTATCAGGACCTCAAAATCGAACGGCAAAGGCTCTGGCATAAACCAGTACAGGTGGTCCCAGTGAGAATTAGCACATTGGGTACTAGGCATGATAACAAATCGAAAAATGGCGATTCTAAAATCAAATGGGGGGGGGGATTTTTTTTGATTAGTATATCAAAGACTTACAAAAATTTCCCAAAAATTTCGAAATGTAACTTAATTACTTACGAAATTCGTTAGTAGTTCTAAAGTAGGCAAAGCAGGGAAACAGGACTGATACTGTTTTAAACACAGGCAAATCAAGGGGCAACATTTCCCTTGGTTTCCTTGCAGGGAGATATAAAGCATTAATATATTATTATTAATATTATTAAAGGACAGGGTTCCTTTGCAGGGACACATATAATGCATTAATATATTATTATTATTATTATTAATATTATTAAAGGACAGGGTTCCTTTGCAGGACACATATAATGCATTAATATATTATTATTATTAATATTATTAAATAAATGCCTAGGCCTACCTCTGGTGCAGGCCTTGCTAATCTGTAGAGTTCTCCTCACTCCATCTTTTTTCCCCATTCAGTTTTACCATAGCAGTCTAGGACCTCCGTTGGAACTCTATGGCTTTTCTGGATTCTGAACTCTTCCTTCTCCTCTCCATGCTCTTTTCACTCCTGCTGCCCTTCTCTCAGCAGTTCTTATGTCCTCCTACTCTGTTCTTCTATCTAAACGCCCTTCCTGGGTGTTTAAATCGCTTGTTTCGTCAGTCCTCCAGCCCCTCTAGGAGTCCCGATTTCGGCTCTCTATGGTTTCCGGCCCCTTTTCACTTCCTGGAGGAGGCCTTCCACTCTAATTAGGCTTCAAGCATGGAAAGGCCCCGATTTCACTGTGAGTTATGTCTGCAAAGCTATTTTGGAGGGGGAAATTTCCCTGTTTAATAATCTAACGAAATATTTAATAATCTAACGAAATATTTAATAATCTAACGAAATTTTGGGCCCAGGGGGTGCGTAAAAGAAAGTCCACTTCCGGGATTGGCCTTGCGATCCGTATAGGCCCATTACATACGAATCACTTACGATTTCTTTTAATTTCCGTTTCATTTTTCTCATGCCTATTGGGTACCGCGCCGAAAGATCTCAGCCAGCATTTGAAACAATAAACACTGACAAAATCATGATCTGTCAACTGCAAAAGGCCAGCTTACTTGGACCTGTGTGCATCGTTTGAAAATACATCACACAGTCCTAAATGCTTGGGAAGTGTTCTACTTTTGATATTTGCTATATGAAATCCAGCATATATATCTCGTTTGCTGTGTCATACTGTGTTTTTGTGTCAGTAAAATAATAATAATATTAATAATAATAATAAATTCTCATAAAAATGAAAGTGGGAAAAACTGACCACTATTTCTATTCTCATTTCCACAGTCTCCCCCAGGAGCATTTTCTCATCCTGGTTTCAAGTTGCAGGCATTCAGCTGAAATGTTGCTGAAGCATCAAAGTGGAGAGAAACGAAGGGGGGAAAGGAGAGTTTATCCCAGCTCTCTCCAGTAGCATACCTTCTCTGAAATAATAAAGTTTTGTTCACCACTCCTCACTTTGTACAACAACAATATCGACAGCCTGTACTACAGTCAAAAGCCATAATATAGATATTAAAAACAGTGCAGTAAAATAATTCATATTAGAAATAATTACTACCATAGCATTTGACATAAAAAATGCCATTTGCTAAAAAAAATTAATTGTTACAATATCACACAATATTAAAACAGAATTAAATATTGCTTTGGCTGTTCTTTAGAAAATGTAGATAATTTATAATATTTATTTATTTATTTATTCAGCTTCTATACCGCCACTCCCAAAGGCTCAGTGCGATTCACAACCAATACAACAATTAAAACAGCATTAAAATACGATTTAATACAACTCGAAGTCTTGTTTAAACAGATGAGTTTTGCAGGCCCTGCGGAAGGACAACACATCTGACAATGCTCAGGCCTCTGGGGGGAGGGCGTTCTACAATGATGGAGCAATAATCGAGAAAGCCCTGTGTCTAGTTGCCGTCAGGCGAAAAGCTTTGCAGCTGGGAATCTCTAACAGATCCTGATCTTCCGAGCGTAGTGATCTCTGGGGTTTGTACGGGACAAGGTGATCCTTCAGGCACACTGGCCCCAGACCATATAAGGCCTTAAAAGTGAGAACTAACACCTTGAAAGTGCCCCGGTGTTCGATCGGCAGCCAGTGTAGTTGCTGCAGTACTGGAGTGATATGGCAACCCGCTGGCTCCCACTTTATCCCACATTATTATTATTATTATTATTATTATGACTCACTGTCAGTTTAATTCAAAAACAATACAGACTATGGGTGTGTTGGTTAAAACTGTAAGACCAACTTACAATGTTAGTAACATTCTGGCCATAAGACAAATGCAGTAATTTGTGAACCGGAGCCACTTCAGCTCTTAAAATGTCCACGTTTCTCTCTCCTACTTTCATTTTACACCTTTGTCCACAGCTTAGTTTCTGCAAACTTAGTCCAAAGTAATTTGTACTCATTCACACTGCAACAGGGAGAGGAGAAAAGAAAGCGGAGATGATGGAATCTTGCCCTTCTCTGTATGCTCATGATATCAAAGGTGACCCCCTTTTTTTCTTAGGCTCTGTAGAAGATAGTTTAAAACCAAGGGATTCATAGTTTTCCCAAGAACACCAGGCTGAAAGTGATCCCATAATCCCCTAACTCTCCCCACTTGGGAACCTAAAGCTCTTCCCATGGCCCCACATGACAATGCCTCTGTAACCCACACTTTATGAATACACCAAGTTATTTTCCTTTTGCATTACTCTTATGGACTTTTGCTCATTCCCAAAGACTTTTTCCTTTCTGTCTAGGACCCCTTGAGCTACCTTTTATGAATCTAATAAACTTTGTATCTTTCTGGTGGGTAGGCAGGGGTGATCAGGATGGTATGTTTTCCCCATGTATGTAATTTTAAAAATATGGAAGTGTCACTGTTTACCTTTAGCCAGCTACCTTGGGTGAGGCTTGCCAGTTGCAAGCTTGTGATTCAATCACCCCTCCACTAGCCTTATTTGCATGACAATAGCAGGAGCCAGCTCTTTCCAAAAGGGTCTTTCCACCTTGGGCCAAAACTGGTTTCTACTAATCAATACACAAAGGCTTCTGAGTTTTGTCTACCTTTGTGCCATTGATTAATAGGCGAAACTATTTCTATATTTCATAAATGGCCACCTCTATCAGCCTCAGAAACTGGTACATGGCTACAGCTTCTTCATTTGTTTACCATCCAAAGAATTGAGACCCTGCAGCAATATATTAGTCTGTGTCTATCAAATAGAGAAAAACACAGATGAGGACATTTGATCATCAACCAAAATCAATAGAATTGCTCAGGAGGGTTCTTGCTGAACACTTGGCCACTTGATCTACATATTTAATCCCAAAATGTTTTTCTGCCTTCATTGTTCTACTCATCACTCACCTCTTCGCCTCCATTGGCTGGAAACCGGAAGAAGATACAGCCAGCCAGGACGATTCCTTATAAAATGGCATGTTTTTTCCAATTTAACTTTTATGTCAGCATTGACGAACGATTGCGGCTGTCATCCTTTCCAGCTGGTCTGAATAAACACCTCAGTTGTACTCCTTCAACTTGGTAGCTTTTATTGGGAAATTCTAGGGAAAATTGGGATTGGGCTTCCTTTCTTACCAGGGTTAATATGGATTCTCTTTGGTGGGTCTAGCTGGTCTGCCTTCATGGCAAGACCCCTCAAATTCTGCTCAATAGCACTCAGGCAAATGCAAACTGCTGCAGCATCCCCTGGTATGTGTATTCTTTCACATACATAACATTTGCCATACTGTCCACTCTCTGAAGTTATTTGAACACATTGCCCCACCTTTCATCTGTGAAATATTAGAGGATATGCATAAGTGCCATTTTGATGCTTCAGGTTTTGTTCCTTTGTTCTTGTTTTTATGGAAGCTGGCCCCGATAGTATTAAGACTTGGCTAGTTTGATTGGCACCAACATCAACAGTCCTTTTCTAACAAAGCCCAAATCATGATATGTGGTTTACTTTTAACAGGAATAACATCAACCATTTCTATTCATCTTTTATGTGCCTTCTAGAAATGTTGTGAGAGTTTTCAATATGCTTTTTGTTTCTCTGAAACTTCCTAGGATGTGACTCCCTGAAGAAGAACCTCTAAACATTTGCAGTTCACATAAGGTAAAAGTAAAGTTTGCTGGTAACTTTAACAAGCATGAAATTACAGCAACTTAGTTTATTTTTTAAGTTTTGCATAACAATTAGCATAAACGAAACATTGTGAATGGTGTGGGCAAGAATTCTCATGAAGCTGCACCATTTCAGATAGTCTTATGATGGGCAAAATTTATTTATTTATTTACTTTATTTATATTCTGTTCTTCTCACCCCGAAGGGGACTCAGAGCGGATTACAGGTACACATACTTAGCAGACAATCCCTGCCGTTTTTCCACATACAACATATAGACGAACAGAGGCAAACCAGGGGGAGCTGACGCATTCCTCATCTCTCAGTGTTCCCAGCGTCCCTTGTTGTTCCTTCCGCATTCCTCAGCATTCCTGGAGTTCTTTAATGGCCTCATAATTCAGTCAAAATTTGCCTCCCCACTTAATGTGGTACCTTTATCTCCTACTTGACAGATGCAACTGTCTTTCTGGCTGCAAAGGTCGACAGCAGGCTACACTTAAAGGTCGAGCACCCACCTCGACCCGAGCAGGCCTTGAACTCATGACCTACTGGTCAGAGAGATCTTATGCAGCTGGCATTTAGCCAGCTGCGCCACATTCCCGGTGCAAACATTGCTCATCCTATGACTGTTTGACCTAACTACAGGCATGGAACCCATCATATTCCGTCATACGACATAGTTCTACTTCTGGTGGGGCTCCGTGACTTAGTGAGGTTGAACTGTCATAAGTGCCAGGAGCTTAGGAGGCTTCCTGTGTTCCATAGAGAACAAGGAGGCATGCTGGGTGGCAACGCTTCCCCCATGGGACAAGGTAAGGGGCAATGCAGGGTGACATGTTCCGCAAGCCCTTAACAGGGTTCGCCACAATCCATGGCGAATTCCCCCGCTATCACCCAGCTTAGTGATGTTGATCTGATGAGGTCCTTAAACTGCATTTGAAGCACTCTAATGTCCAGTTAGGTGACTATGCAATGCAAATCTTTATTACAGTCACTGACCAGCACAAAGAGTTAGGTGACTATACGACTAGGGAATGGAGTTGCATCATATCTCCTCACATTTCAACATCATGTTGAGCATGTCATCTCATAGTATCTGCCCCCCCCCATCTAACTTTCACGTTTAGTAGAAAAATGCCTTTACTGGAGAGAAGTGCAAGAAGTGAGTATGGGTCATCATCAAGTCTTTTTCCATTTCCCAAAACCAGAAGCAATTGTGATATCTAGTCACTCTTAAAAAGATTTCAGCTATATTATTGCTATCACTCTTATCAAACGCAGTAGCATTGGGTAGTATTTAGTAATGTAACTACAGCTTTTTTGTCATATCTATTTACAATTTAAAGAGATCTGCAGGTATTTCAATATTGTTTATCATGAACACCCTCATTGGCTAGTATTCAATACTACAGTTAGAGATTGGTAACTTAGAGGTGTGGATTCATAATTGCTTTGTGTGCACTGAACCTATGTAGTCACAGCTCACCTTAACAGCCACAGTCCACCTTAAGAGCCAGCTGCATGATCAGGCAATCGGTTGCTGTTAACTATTGGGGCAGAAGGAAGATGTTCTTTCCACCCTTCTTCTAGGACAGGGCTGCCCACGAAGTTGATCATAATCGACGAGTCGATCGCGAGTCCAAAGGAGGTCGATCGAGCCGGATGGGGCACTTCTGCCCTGCATGCTCGCACCATCCGCCGCACACGCACTCCTGCCACCGCGTGGCGCTCCTTTCTGGCGCTCCTTCCGCCCGCGCTCCTGGCGCTCCTTCCGCCCCCTCCTGGCGCTCCTTTTGCCCATGCTCCTGGCACTCCTTCCCCCCCCTCCTGGCGCTCCTTCTGCCCCCCTCCTGGCACTCCTTCCACCCGCACTCCTGGTGCTCCTTCCGCCCCCCCTCCTGGCGCTCATTCTGCCCGCGCGGCATTGCAGGAACGAGGGAACGCCTTCCGCGGGGCATTGTGGGAACGAGGGAGCATGAGGCGGGGCCTCTGGATGCCCCACCTCACGCTCCGCCCTGTCTCTCTCTCGCCTGCCTCTCTCTCGGAAGGAGCGCCAGGAGCACGCGTGCGGCATCAGGAGCATGCGTGGGGAAGGTAGATCTTTTTGACTTGGTTGTTTTCTTTTTTTGATTTGAATAGTTTTTATTCAGTTGTTTTCAAACATAATAAAAGTTATAGTTATAGTCCCATCCGGAGTGTAGTAGATAGAAATGTGAGGAAAATAGGTGTCCACGATTGGGATGGGGGTAAGAGGGAGATAGAGGGGGGGAAAGAAGGGTGGTGAGGGGAAGAATAGAAAAAGAAATTGAAGTATGCTTCCAGTCGGGGCGACTGGGGAGTCATTCCTTGATTATGGGTTGCTATTCCTTGGTCTGGCGTTCCCACGTTCAGTCTTCCCACTTTCGAGTGTTGTCATAACTTTGTAATTTTCATATAGTTAAGTATCGGCGGCCAATCCGTTTGCTTCCCCGGAGGTTTATTGTTTACTTTGCTATTCAAAATATCCATGTCTGAAAGTTCTAGCAGTTTGGTGGCCCAATCAGTTATCCTCGGGGGTTTCTCCTGTTTCCATATCCTTGCCAGCACCATCCTTGCAGCCGCGGTTATGAAGTATAAAATTTTGTCTTTATTCGCATTGAGTGCCGCATCTGTTAGATTAAGTAAAAAAATTTCTGGTTTAAATTCTAAGTCCATCTCCAGTATCCTTTGGGAATGCATATGCACGTCCTTCCAGAACTTTTTAACTTTTGGACAGGCCCACCAGCAATGCATAAATGTACCAATTTGGCTTTTGCACTTCCAGCAAGTTTTGTTGGTGTTTTTTTATAATACTTAGATAGTTTTAGTGGGGTCAGGTGCCAGCGATAGAATATTTTTTTGCCAGTTTTCGGTTATCACCGTACATCCCGAGTACTTGATATTCTTCCTCCAGGCCGCTTCCCATTCGCTTAGTAAAATAGAGTGTTTCAGGTCCTGGGCCCATTTTATCATGTTGCCTTTTACTGTCTCCGTTCCCATTCCAGTAATACCTTGTATAGTAATCGTATTTGCTTCTTATCTTTCTTCATCACCACATCCCATGCCGTGTCGTGTTGCGTGAAGTTTTTCCTTTTGTCTTCTTTGTAATATCCTTTGATTTGTGCATACTGGAACCAGGAGAGATCGGATCCTGATGCTCTAAGTGTTTCTAGGGTTTTTAGATTCCAATCATTCCCTACTCTCTCTATTAAGTTTTTATATGTGAGCCACTCAGTCGCTGGTAATTCTCTTTTATATTGTGCTTCTGTTGGCGAAATCCACATGGGCGTTGCCTGGTAGAGTCTGTTCTTATATTTGCTCCATGTTTTAAGCAGGGGTGCACGGATATGATGGTTAGTAAACATTTTTTTTCTATTTTTGCCTTGTCATACCAAAGGTATGAGTGCCAGCCCCTTCTGGCGTTGTACCCTTCCAAATTCAGGAGCCGTTTCTCTTTTAACTTTGCCCAGTCCAACACCCACGTGAGGACCGCCGCCTCATAGTACAGCTGGAGGTTAGGTAATGAGAAGCCTCCACGCTCTTTCCTGTCCGTCAAGTTTCTATAGCTCAATCTGGCTTTTTTGCCATCCCAAAGGTTGTTTTCTTGGTTGTTTTCAAAGTAGCTCGCATGCTGAAAAAGTGTGCGCACCCCTGTTCTAACTTATCAGAAGAACTTATCAGAAGAAGTGGGATTTGAGTGAAAATATTTTCCTCCTTCTCACGCTTTGATCCTCAGCAGGAAGGACCTTCTTCTCTGGATCCAACAACTGGCTCTTAAGGTTGATGTTACACTAGAGCTTTGAAACAGCTTTCCACCACAAACCACACTCTGTCTAGATAATCTAGTAAATAAAAAATTATTCAGTTTATTTGGCAGACAGAACTCCCTTAATTTATGAAGAAAACTCATTGCTCCACAGATATGGAAGCCACCAACTTCTGCTACAGGGATAGAAAACTTCTCTTCCTGGTGTACAATGATGAAAATAGGGGTAGGGGTATATCCTTCTACTTCGAAGTGAGATTCTCCTTGCTTGGGCCATGGGCCTCTTCCTCCTCCTTCTCTTTTTTCCCTTTTCTTCCTGTTCTGAAAAACAACACGTAGGTGGATGGGATTGCATAACACAACCTACACTTAAGCAGAAAACAAATTGCAGAGACATCGAACCAGAGAACAGAATGGAACACACTGTTTTCATTTTTCAAAGATGTTCGGAAAGGATTACAAAGGGCATGTACTATGGTTGTGGGAAAACGAGAAAAATAAAAGGCCTTAACCCATTCAAAAAGAGATGGGTTCTTTAAAAGGGATAAGTGAAAGGCCTCTTCCCAAATGTTCCATATATTGATCTTTTGATACAGAGATAGCTGGAGTTCAAAGCATCCAAGGACCTCAACAGGTGAGTTCATGTTTTGAAGTTCCAGAAATACCGATGTTTGATCGTCTTTGGTGAACCAGAACAGGTATTCATGTCGACTGCAGTGGAAAGGCATAGCAAACTTTTTACAAAGAACATTTCATTTGAAATGCAGTGATTCTCAAATTCCATACATGAAGTTATCACTATGTATATTTTATGTAATAACATCAGCATGAAGCAGGATGAAAGATTAAATCTGTCATCCTTCAGATCTACTAAAAAATGGAATGAATTTATCACTGATTTTGAAACAGGAATAAAGTCAGAGCTTGGAGGAGGCTGTTGCTCTTAACATTCCCCAAGTCATTTTAAAAAACGCGCAACTTCTGATCGAAATATAACCAATTTTCAGGACTTTCCTAAATCAAGGATACTCTGACTGTAGGAGATAAAGATTGAGCACATGCTTTGTTCTGCCAGATAGAATTGGCCTTCTGCCAACAGACCCTCTTCAGCTATCTGATTTCGGAGAACTGCTCTGCTGGCTATTTATTTATTTATTTATGTACATCATTTATATTCCGCCCTTCTCACCTCTCAGGGGACTCAGGGCGGATTACAATGAACATATATAGCAGGGGTGCCCACACTTTTTCATCATGCAAGCTAGTACATGAACAATCAAGTTGAAAAGATTACCTGTTGTGCATGTGAGCGTGTGCGCGCACACGCGCGCACATGCTCCTACTGCAGTCTTCTGTCCGCGCGGGGCTTCTTTCTTGACTGCCCACAAACCCGCTGCCGCATGCACCCGGGAAGGGGCTCCTCCTTGCCTGCGCTCTCTCTCTCTCTCTCTCTTAATCTCTCTCGTAATGTCGTCCTTCCTCCTCCCTGCTGCGTGCTTTCGCGAAGCAGGAAGTCCTCATCTTGTTCTGCTTCTTGCGTGCATAGCAGGCCCTTCCCACGCATGCAGCAGGACGGTATTTATAGGCGCACCCGCCAGTGCTCCGGCCAGATATGGCTTCAGCGGCAGCTCGGAAGGCGCAGGGCTGGGAAGAGGGGCCGCCTAGCTGCTGCTTGGCCAGGAAACTCAACCGAGAGAGGGACCCACGTGAGGCTGGAGCCTCCCCATGGCAGCCTCCCCCCCCTCCCTCCTCCCTCGAGGCTTCCTTACCTGGGCAGGAGAAGGAATAGTGGAAGAGGTGCTTCCCCAAAGTGACAGATGCAGTGGGGGGGGCGCCCTTCCTTCCTTCCTTTTGGGGGTGTCACTCAGAAAGGACGCCCAAGTGGACGGCTGGCAGGAAGGAGGACCCCTCCCACTGGTGGCAGTCCATGCCCCCGGGGGGAGAGGGTGGCTCTTCCTAGCCGGCTCTGTGGAGCCACTCTCTCTCTCTCTCTCTCTCTCCCATGGGCCCTTGCCGCCTTTCTCCTTCGAGGGCGAGGCGGAGAAAGGCGGCGAGGGCACAAGCAGCAGCAGCAAATGGAGTCTCCATCTCCCAGCCCTCCCCCTCCTCCTCGTTTCAGCCCCAGGAACACGGCGGAGCCCTCCCTCCTCACTCCCAACCAAGGAAAGAAAGCAGCCCCACACAGCTCGCTTGCCCAGGTATCGGTTTGGAATGGGAGTCCTGAGGGCAGCAGCAGGGTTTGCGGCGGGGCTTGCTTGGCTTTGCCCCACTTTGCCCGGCCTCCTTCACCTCTTTCTCTCTCCCTCTCTCCTTCCAGCGCCCGCCTGCCTGCCTGCCAAAAGGATCCGAAAAAGTTCTCCGGATTTCTTCCTTTTCTCCTTGGCTCTCTCTCTCTCTCTCACACACACACACACACATTCCCTCCATCCCTCCCACAGTCTCGCATCCTATCCGTGCACGTGCCTTCACCTTGCTCCCCCCACCCAGCAGCAACCAATGGGCGGTCATGTCACCCACTAAAGCCTCATTTTGGCAAAAGAAGCCCCGCAAAGGCGGCGGCAGGAGCACACGTGCGCGCGCATGGCAGGAGTGCGCCATCCGGCTGATGAGGCCCAAAGATCACCTGGAAGAGAGCCGAAGATCACCTAGGTGCTCCCGATCACCGTAATGAGCACCCCTGGACTAGGGAGTCCATTAAGTTCTGATACTCAGAACAAATTCTAGGGCTCATAACAGAACCCAACAAAAATATTCTTGATGTCTTGGTTTTTAGGCTTGTGGGGTTATTTGGGGGCATTGATTAAGAAAACTGCATTGGATAGACCACATCAACTCTTGATTCTTAATTATGTAAGTGAGCAGATGGCATATGTTCTGTCTCTCAAAAACTAGAGCTTATAAAGGGAATCCGCAGGTCAAACGTACCCAGAAAGTGGGCTAACATTTGAGGCACCAAAATGTGTGTTGGGCACTGTAATATTTGCTTCATGAGCTGGTTCATAAATCATGAGATTGAATTGAAAAATGAAGCATATAAGCAAAGCTGAAAAACAAAGCCACAAGCCTGAGGCATCCTATCTTATATAGATTCAACAAGAAAGGAAAAAAATACAAAATATGAAAATAAATAATAAAACAAACAAATATACATGATACACAACCCACGAGAGACTACCCAGTGTGCTTACATGCGGAACCAAGGTAAATCATGCTGAGTCAAGTGAAGAAAAGTCAAGCTGAGTTTCATCTTAACCAAACTGGTATCTCTAAAATAATTGCTGCATTGCAAACAGGAGGTACCCCCTGGGCTTAGACTCCATACTTATGGCTTGGGGTGGTGGAGAAAAGTCCTAGATGTTGCTAACACAGATAGAGATAATAGAGGGATGCATCTCTCAGCAATGAGGACACTAATCAAAGTGCCTTGCCTGCTCCACCAGCACAACTCATGTGTTTGCTATGCACAAGCCATACTCCAGTCTGAATACACCGTTCAAAACCCATTGTTACATCTTCCACTGTGCCCAGCCTGACTTATCGGTATGAGTAATGAAATAGCAGGAAAGAAGGAGTAGCAGCAGAAGGGCTTGAAAAATTATCCAGCTATTTTTATATAATACTAGCTTGGGGACCCGGCCCTGCTCGGGTTATTTGAGAAAGGCATTGTGCCAAGGTTGGTCCTTATCAGTTGTTTATTTGGCTCGCAGTGGTCTCAGGAAGTGAGTGAAGGTACTTCAAGGCCCACCATCCATGGTCCATCCTCCTCCAAATTGCACCAGGATGTAGAATAGGTCATGGGGGCTCTGTGTGCCAAGTTTGATCTGCATTGGTCATTGGATGAGGGTCGCAGTGGTTTCAGTGAGTGAAGGTACTGCAAGACCCATCATCCATGGTCCATCCCCCTTAGAACCGCAGCAGGATGTAGAGTGGGTCATGAGTACTCTGTGTGGCAAGTTTGGGCCTGGTCTGTGATTTGTAGGGGCTGCAGTGGCCTGTGGGAAGTGAACTGGGTGAAGGTACTGCTAATTTCTCATCATTTGTGGCCCATCCTGCCCTAAATTGCACCAGGATGTAAAGTGGGTCATGGGGGATTTGTGTGCCAAGTTTGGTTCTGATCCGTCATTGGTGTGGGCCACAGGGCTGTAAGGAAGTGAGTTTAAGTACTGCAAATCCCGTCATCCATGGTCCAGCCTACCTCAAATTGCATCAGGATGTAGAGTGGGTCTTGGGGGTTCTGTGTGCCAAGTTTGTTCTTGTTCTGTCATTGTTAGGGGCCGCAAAGTGTTTTGGCCTTAAACTCCCACCGTGTCTGACTGCCTCAGGGCTTTTCCTTACCCCCCTCTGTCACTTTAGAGTGTCGGAATGTTGGTGGTGCTGGCCAATCAGAGGGGTTATGCAAATAATCCCACAGTGGCAACCAATCAGAAAGCTGGCACATATCCACAAACCCACAAACACACATACAAACATTATTTTTTATTATATAGAGAGATAGAGATAGAGACTAGCTGTACCCAGCCACACGTTGCTGTGGCAAAGAACAACATTAACATCCCTTTCTGCCTTTCGTTCTTGCTCTCCTCCCTGTCTCCCTCATCCTTCAGCTTTTTCCTTCTCTCTTTCCTCCTTCCTTCCTTCCTTTCCATCCTTCCTCCCATTCATTCCTTTTCTCAATCACTCCTCCCCTTTCTTTCCCTCCCTCCGTTCCCTCCCTCTCTTTCTTTCCTTCCTTTTTCTCCTCCCCTCACCAGGTTGACCTTCCTTTATTACCTTTTCTTACCTTTTTCTGTCCTGTGTACTTTCTCTTCTTCCTTCCTATGGTACCTCCTTCCGTCCCTCTTTCCTTCTTTCTCTCCCTCCTTCTCTCTTACCTTTCTCCCCCTTTTCCTCTTTCATTCCTTCCCTTTTTCCCTCCCTCCTTTCTTCTCTCCTTCCTTCCTGTCTGTTAGCCTTCCTTCCTTCTGTACCTCTTTGATGCCTTTCATTTTTCTTTCCTTTCTACTGTATGTTCTTCCTTCCCTTTTCCTTCCTTCCTTCCCCGTTTCTTTATCTTCTTTCTCTCATTTCTTCCTTTTCTACCTCTTTCTTTCCTTCCTTCACTTTTTGCTTCCATCCTTCCTTCTGTCTCTCTTTCCTTCCCTCCTTCTTTCTCTCCTTTTCCTCCTCCCATTGCCCCCCTTTTCTTCTCTTTTTTCTTTCCTTCTCTCCTACCTCTTTCCTTCTGTCCTTTTCTCTTTCTTTCTTTCCTCCCCCCTTCTGGAGGAGGAGGAGGGGCCGAGGAGGGCCCAGACCATGGCAATGGCGGACGGAGGGAGGGAGGAGGAGGGGACTCCATGGCCTGCTGGGGAAGGAAGGAAGCTCACTCTTGGCTCAGAAGGCAGGGGTAGAAGCACCGTCAGTAGTGGCGCATGGCTCGCCACTTGAGAAGGCCTGGGGAAGCCTCTGCGATGTTGTTGCTGCCACCGCAGGTTGTTTTGTTCTCTTTCATTTGGGAGGGGGGAGGAGAGGAGCTGTGGCATGCGGCTGGCCCATGCGCCTTTTGTTTTTCAGGTGCGGGAGTTTATGGGAGTTGTAGTCTTTAATGTTTTTTGTGTTTTTTGTCCATTGGCTTTTTTTTTTAATTTTTCGGGTGCTAAACACACCTTGTTTGGTTGGGGGTTTGGTGGATTGTTTTGGTGTGTCTGCGTTGTGTGGTTTTGCTGTCTATAAGCACCTCAGCACGACAGCTCTCTTTTTATATATATAGATTTCGTTTCTAAATTGCTGTATAATAGCCCTCCAAAAAGAGATTTCCCCTTTAAGAAAGAAGCATTAAAATGGTTGGATTTGAATATGCACAATAGACAGGTGACATTTTGTGTTAAAATCTAGGGAGAGAAAAATGGAGCAGTTGGGTGGAGAAGGGGCTAATGAGCATTTTCTCTTCTTATAAGCTCTTCTCTGTCATTGGAAGAAAAACAAACCTTTCCAGCTCCAAAATTGGCCTCTTCTTCACCTCCATCACATTTCTCCCAGTTTATCGGTAGCTGTGATGTAAATTAGTAAAGACATTTTAAACAAATGTTGATGCATTAAACAGATAATGATTTTCATATTTTCCTTAACTTTTTTGAATTGACTCAAGTTGTGCTGGAACCAATGATAAACATTCACATTTCAATAAAGATCCCATAGAGCAGGGAATCTGAGATACAATGTAAGCCACATGGATGATTATTGACTACAGTTCATTGGTCATGTCTGGTGGCGTGTGTGTGTGTGTGTGTGTTCAGGTCACCTGTCAACTTATTGCAACATCAAATGGGTTTTTTAAAGCAAGGACTACTCAGAGGTGGTTTTGCCAGTTTCTTCCTCTGAAATATAGGTGCATCTACACCAGGGGTAGGGAACCTATAGCTCGGGAGCCAGATGTGGCTCTTTTCATGATTGCATCTGGCTCTCCAGAGCAGCCAGGGCCTTGGTTTCCCAGCATGCAGCTTCTCCTTCTCTCCTTCCTTCTTTCCTCCATTCTCCCTCTTCCTTCCTTCCACTTCCTTCCTTCCTTCATTCCACCCTTTCCTTCTCTCCTTCCTTCTTTCACCCATTCTCCCTCCCTCCCTCTTCCTTCCTCTTATATTGTTTCCCCCAAGTCTTTCCTTTCCTTCTCCTTCCTTTCTTTTCACTTCCTCTATCTCCCCTTCTTTCTTTTCTTCTTTTTCCTTCATTATTTTATTTTTTCCTCACTCCCTTTCCTTTCTTTTCCCCACCCTTTCCTCCCTTCCAATTTCCGTCTTTCTTTTCCCCTCCTTGTCTCTCTCCTGCTTTTCTTTTCTTCCTTTTCCATAGTTTGTCCTTCTTTTCTTTCTTCCTCTCCCTCTCCCTCCTTTATTTCCTCTGTCTTTCTTTCTTTCTTTTCCCCTTCCTTTTGTCTTCCCTTCCTTCCCAGAGTCCTGAGCATGCCTTTTGCAGAGCCAGGTCTGAAGTGTCCCGTCATTCTCCTTTTCTCATCGTATCTACGTATATACTCACATTTAGTTGAATTCAGTCTTAAAATACATTTTAGACTGTATATTATATGGCTCTCACTGAAATAAATTTCCAAATATTTTGCTTTCATGGCTCTCTGAGTCAAAAGGGTTCCGACCGCTGGTCTACACTGTAGCATTAATGCAGTTTGACATCACTTTTACTGTCATGGCTCATTGCTATAGAATCTTGAAATATGTAGTTTGGTGAGGCAAACTACAAAATTTTGTTATGATTTTTTTCTTTGCTGTTTTATGTTTTATTGTGTTGTATTGTTTTTGGGCTTGGCCTCATGTTAGCTGTCCCGAGTCCCCTTTGGGGAGATGGTGGCGGGTTATAAATAAAGATAATTATTGCTATTATTATTGTTATTATTATGGCAAAGAAGGCTAAAGACATTGTCACAGTACAGCTCCTAGGATTCTATCGCATTGAGCCATGACAATTTGTGTGTTTGTGTGTGTGTGTGTGTCAGGAGCAATGTGAGAAACTGCAAGTCGCTTCTGGTGTGAGAGAATTTTCCGTCTGCAAGGGCATTGCCCAGGGGACATCCAATTTTTTTGATGTTTTACCATCTTTTGGGGAGGCTTTTATCATGTCCCCTCATGGGGAGCTGGAGCTGACAGAAGGAGTTCGACCCGCTCTTCCCAGATTCGAACCTTTGATCTGTTAGTCAGCAGTCCTGCCAGCACAAGGGTTCAATTACCTTTAATTACCTGTTGTGTGTCTGCCCCATATTGTCCTTGAAGCCTTCCTGCTATATGCAAACTACCACTATCTGCACCCAGTGTTTATTTATTTTAAAAAATTTAACATTCACATTTGGCCAGCCCGAAATGATTTTAAATTGTCTGTTATTGCTTGTGTTGAGTTTTATTGATTGTATTGTTTTCTTTCATTGCTATTGTTTTGTTATTATGTGTTATCGGGCTTGGCCTCATGTAAGCCGCCCTGAGTCCCCTTGGGGAGATGGGTGCGGGGTAGAAATAAAGTTAGTAATTACTGTAAATAAATATATATATAAATTTAACCCATTGCACCACCAGGGCCTCCAATTTAAGAGGTATCAAACTGAATTAATTTATTTATTTCCAGTATTTCTACCCTGTCCTTCGCCACCCCCGAAGGGGAACTCAGGACGGCTTACATTTGGCACAATTTGATGCCATTAAATATAATAAAGCAATATAACAACAATTAAAACGATAAATAGAACTTTAATTAAAACAATAAAAACAGTATTAACTGCTGTATCACCATTCCAGTCAAATTCCATATCCAAATGCTATTTATTAGGCATGAGAAAAAAGTTATGAAAATGAAAAGAAATCGGAAGGGATTCGTATGTATGGGACTTTCAAGTTTATACCGATCGCAAGGCCAATCCCGAAGTGGACTTTCTTTTCGCACCCTGGGCCCAAATTTTTGTTAGCTTATTAAATATTCGGATGTCCCCCAACAGGAAAATTTCCCCTCCAAAATAGCTTTGCAGACATAACTCACAGTCAAATCGGGCCTTTCATGCTTTGAAGCCTAATTAGAGTGAAAGGCCTCCCTCCAGGAAGTGAAAAAGGAGCCGAAACCATAGAGAGATCCAGATCGGCACTCCTAGAGGGGCTGGAGGACTGACTTAAAAAAGCGATTTAAACACCCAGGAAGGGGTTTAGCTAGACGGACAGAGTAGAAGGACATAAGAACTGCTGAGAGAAGGGCAGCAGGAGTGAAAAGAGCATGGAGAGGAGAAGGAAGAGTTCAGAATCAAGAAAAGCCATAGAGTTCAAACGGAGATCCTAGACTGCTATGGTAAAACTGAATGGGAAAAAGCTGGAGTGAGGAGAACTCTAGCAAGGCCTGCACCAGAGGTATTTAATAATATTAATAATAATATATTAATGCATTATATCTCCCTGCAAGGAAACCAAGGAAATGTTGCCCCTTGATTTGCCTGTGCTTAAAACAATATCAGTCCTGTTTCCCTGCTTTGCCTATTTTTAGAACTACTAACGAATTTTTTGTTAGTAATTACGTTACATTTTAGAAATTTTTGGATTTTTTTGCAAGTCTTTCTATTACTAATAAAAAAAATTCCCCCCCCCCCCAGTAGTTTTTTGTTTGCCTATTTTTGGGTTTGAAACCATGCCTACTATTTATGCCTGCTGTCCAAAAGCCTGGTCCCAGAACCACGTATTCAATTTCTTCCTATAAGACAGGAGGGATGAAGCTGATCTTACCTCGTTGGGAAGCAAGTTCCACAGGCGGGGGGCTACAGCTGAGAAGGTCCTGTCTCTCGTCCCCACCAGATGTATTTGTGACGTGGCGGGAGTGAGAGCAGGGTCTCCCCGGGTGAACTTAAACATGGTTTTTGACAGCTGGCTCTTACCATTTTGAATCATACCAACAACCATGCATCCACTCTTTTTTTGCAATTGTGTGATGCTTTTGTGACCACATACTGGTCTCTCCCTCCCCCGATGAATGTGGCACGTGTGCATTTGTATAAAAGTTGTTCTGATGCATATTTTATCATATACAGAATTTGTTCTTATAATATAACTTTCTTATAATAATTTGTTCTTATAATAAATTAGCAATCTCGAGGCACTGATCGCCTACAGCAGTGTTTCCCAACCAGTGTGCCATGGCACACTAGTGTGCCGTGAGCGATCATCAGGTGTACCGTGGGAAATTAGAACCTCCAATACGGGAAGACGTGACCCGTGCGGGTGCTACTGCGCAGACTCGCCCCACGTCTTCCTCCCCCCCCCCCCCTTCACAGTGCTCTCTGGATAGAGGTGAACTACAACTCTAAAACTCGAGGTCAATACCCACCAAACTCTTATAGTATTTTCTCTTGGTTATGATAGTTCTGTGTGGGAAGTTTGATTCCATTCCATCATTGGTGGAGTTCAGAATGCTCTTTGATTGCAGGTGAACTATAACTCCCAGCTGTTGAGCAAGACCTTCGTGTGTGTCTTTCTGCCATTCCTGCCAGGATATCTATGTTGTGTTCATCGAAACAGGCCCAGGTTTCACACTGAGTGTATAAATACATTTAAAAACATATTAACTATATGTATTGCTGTGTTAGAGTGTCATTTAGTGTCATTTTGGTTGGTGGTGTGCCCCGGAATTTTGTAAATGTAAAAAATGTGCCGCGGCTCAAAAAAGGTTGAAAAACACTGGCCTACAGCACCCGAAATTCCTTAGTGTTATCACATCCAAGTATAATCAGTACTAATCCTTCTTATCTTTCAAAATCAAAATGGGTCTGGTGCCTTCAGGGTATTTAGACCCTTTATCTTAGAATTAAAATATCTTCAATTTTTGAGATAAAGAACAAAGTATCTGAAACGTTCTCTGGGAAAAGAGGAGTCTTCTGCTTCTTTCTAGAATGCCACCAAGTGTGAACTTTTGCTACTCCATCTGCCAACTGTTCATATGAGCCTTCAGAGGCTGAGAAATTAAAATCTCACATAAGATGACCACCGTTAGCTTTAATTTTGTTTTTCGTGGCATTGAGTGAGTACCCACAAATGGATGGAAGCTGCAGGGGGTTGGTTCCTATAGCGAAATGTCCATTCTATCTCTAAATTAATCTCTCTCTGTTTGTCTCAGTCTCATTATTAAAGAGCCATTATCGCCAAAAGGTTATTTGTCTCCTCTGGCAATCTGTATTCTAATATTTACCCTGGCCACACAAGGCTAGGCAAGTGAAAGCCACATGTTGTGGCATTATGTATGCATTTTCATCCCGCTGAGTCTCTGAGTCTCTAGGTAAATACAGATTGAGGATATCAAATTGTCAAGGGACGAGAAGAGCTCTCCCAATGTCTCCTCTTTGTGCCTCAAAATGGAGATGTCTTACACATGTGGTTTATTTGGGGTAAATCTAGCCTTTGAAATTCATGCAATTTGACACTATTTTCAAATGCTATGAAACCATAGGAGTTGTAGCTTTAAAAGGTCCTTACACTTCTCTAAGGACCCATCCTGATGGGCCCAAAACATGGCCCCTGTCTTGGTTTTACTGGAGGCATCCAAACAATGCTTCCAATTAAAGCAAATTTAATACAGAGTAAATCAAGGCTTCCCTGGTTTATTCCACAATAATTAAACACCTCACTAGATCTTGATCTTTATGGGGACTGACTCCTGGGATGCTTCACATGATTCCTGGGGGTCAATCTCCACAGATTTTGTAATATGTAATCTGGACATTTGGAAATCTATATACACATTGAGACTTCGCCTTGAAAAAGCCAGAGGACAGGAGAAACGGATTAGGCCTGCATTTCTCACCGTCGGCGGTCTTATTTCTCACCGTTGACTTGGATCCAACCTACATGTAGCTGTCTCCCTCCACCTTTGGATACACTACGTTTACCCTCCGAATTCACCAGGCTCTGATGACTTGGAAGTCCAGGATACTCCTAGCCCACCCAGCTTCATTACGGGTTTACAGTTTTTACTTTTAATTGGATTTTCCGCCGGTATAACCCAGGATATCAATAGTTAGAACTATATTGTCAGGAACCTCGCTCTATAGCTGCATCCAAGGGATATTCGGAGATACATAATTTCACTTGATATTTTAGCGTTTGTACTACTCTCTGGAGTCAACAGACATATTTCACATTGATTAGAACTCTTTGGAACTCCAAGACTTCTCCAACCAACTTTACTTTGTTGCGGATAACCATACAATTACCTCAAATTGGATTTTTCTTCTATCTAATCCGGGATACAGACTATTGGAATCACATCCTCCAGAGCCAAAAGTGACTTCAACAGGACATTTGGAGAGGTACTGTCCACTCAGGTGGACTATGTTTAATTGTATTGGAATGTAAACATGTTCACAATTGATGTATTATATTTAGATTATGCGGAAAGTCCTTATATATATTAGTCTATTGAATTTCGATAGGGAGACAGGCATAGCTTGAATATGTCACCCATTTCTTGAATATATTATATCATTGATATTTCTTCCTGTGTATTCTTTTGGGCTGGAACCAACTTACTCAGATATTTATGAGGGAATAGAGACTAATGGTATACTTTACACAATAAACTCTCACCATGGTGTGTTGGTCAATCTCCACAGCCATTCTGCATCTTTGGGCTCCTGGAGCCCAAGGGTACAGGAGGGCGCCCACAATTTTCCCTGTCCCCAATTTGCCCCCTAAAACTTACTGAAAAGGTCCCTGGCCCCCATGGAGCTTCTTCTCTCATCCTTATGGCATGAAAAAATGATGTGTGAGGAGAGGGGTGGTTGCAGAGGTACTGTCCTCCTCACCCCTACCATCTCCTCAGGCATCATTTATGTCGAAGCAGGATAGGTGCATGATTTATAGATTTCCCAGTCATGCACTCCCTGGATACACTTGCACACTGGACTAAATGCCTCAGAGGCAAGCCAAACATAAAACACACATACAACAGAGTGCTTATCTGCTGAGTACAACTGCTCCATCTGACCTTGTGCTGCTCACTGTTTAGAAAAACTCTCTGATTCAGATTTCATCCAAACTGACGAGGCTTTTAATCTTGACATGTTGCTCTATATACAAATTTTACACAGAGAGATCAGGATTCCCTGATCCCCAAACTGTAAATGACATATACAATGAAATACTCATGGTGTTGGCAAATGGATACATGAGCAAGAGATATCAGCAAGAGACGTACGGCAATAGAGTTCACATAGCAAGAGAAAGAACAAGCATTTCCTGCCTAGGACTCACTGCTTTCCCGTCATCAGCCAGAGACAAGTAACACTTGCAAGTATTTTTACACAATAGGATTACTCCAATCAAGTCCTGTACACAAATGCTACTTCTCTAGAGTCCTAACTCACTCTACTTTTTCAGAGCCAACCATCTACCTCAGAGTGAGGCTCCTAACTGCTAGACTCTTCCAACGTCATTTTAAGTTCAAACTTTCGGGCCTGGCTAACTGCTCTGGCTCAGGTTCTATGCCTTTCCCAGGCTGTTCCACTCGAACTGGAAGCTAACCTTAAATGGCCTCATCCAAAAGAAATTAAATGGCCAACCAAGGGTTCCTCGGGTTTCGGGCCCAAAATATGGCGAACCGATCACAAGTGGTTACAAATTTCAAATCCCAGGTTCCCACAAGCATTGAGCCAGGAATTTAAGTATGTCAGACCCTAAGGGGGGGGGGGGGGGGGGGGGGGGTGGGGGGTGGGGGGGGGGGGGGGGGGGGGGGGGGGGGGGGGGGGGAAAAAAAAAAAAAAAAAAAAAAAAAAAAAAAAATAAAAATGAACAAAAACAGAGTTTATTTTAACAACTTGTGAGAGATTCACAGGTACAGGAGCGTATTGGTTACAATGAAGCGTTGGCATGTGTGTGGTTACTTAAAAACTTGCACAAAGCTTGAAACAAGTTACAATCAATGTAGCACCCCAGATAATACTGTGCTAAGGTATTATCTGCTGACTACAACTACCTGACTCTGCTTCCTCTCAGAGTCCTAAAAAAACCCAGCACAAAGATGCTAACTCTCTCAAGAGCCTAACTCACTCTGACCTTCTCTGTCAGAGACCAACCATCTACCCCCTCCAGAGTTCCGTGGCCTCCCTAACTGCCTAACTGCTCACCAACTGTCAGTTTTCAAAGTTCCAACTGACATTTTACCCCTGGTGCCTGGCCTAACTGCCCTCTGGCCTCCCAAGGTTCTATGCTCCTTTCCCTAGGCTGTCTCCACCTCAGCCTAAACTGGTAAACCTAACCTTAAAATGGCCGTTCATCCAAAACAGACCATTAAATGGCCAACCCACCAAAAAGGGCTTTTCCTCCTGGGCTTCTTCTGGCCCAAAATATAGGCAATTCGTCACAGTGCCTCATCAAATTTCAAATCCCAGGATCCCACAAGCATTGAGCCATGGAATTTAAAGTTATGTCAGACTGTATTAATTCTACAGTGTAGATGTACTCTTGGTGTTTTCATATTGTATTTCCAGTATTTAGGAAGTCTCTGATTGCCAGATAATGATCTATAAGCAAAGCAGACGAAGAATACACCAACACTTTAATATTGGATGGGGATTAGGTTTCTGCTCTTAGTCTCTTATGCCTGCTAAGAGGTTCACGTGACAACTCCTGAAGAGATGGAGATGGCAGAACAATAGCATCATAACACTGATGTTACCAGCATTGCAGGTCACTAAATGCCTTAAGCGGGCTAAAGGGTGAAAGTCAAATGAATTCAGTAGTTGTACTGCTAATAACACATCTTATTGTCTTACTGTGCCACTGAATCTTACCAGTCGGACCACTGGTAGACCAGGGCAAAAAATGTAAGCTGTCATTATCATTGTCGGTATCTGATGATTAGTTAAACCTGAATAAACTTACCTGGTTGATGCTAAGTCAACTTGCTTGTTCTCCTGATTCAAGAAGCAGGAAGCATCTGAAGGCTGAGCTTCTGTCATTGACTGTCTCTCCGCCTCCATCAAGTGCTGCAGTCTGTGCACCCGTAGCACATAATGCAGTGCTTCAACCATAGAGCTATGGGGAACCTCTAGATCAGTGGTTGTCAACCTGTGGGTCCCCAGATGTTTTGGACTTTAACTCCTAGAAATCCTACCTTGGCTTTTCTTTGCAAACGAAGATTCAGGAAGGCCTCATCCCACGCTTTCTACAAGCACGTTGATGACTAAAAAGGCCAATCTGAGATAGGCAAGTCCAGTTGCAGAAAGCACAGCAGAAAGTCTCCTTGAGTGATGTTGTTTCCAAGTTGTGGTTCTTTCTGCGTTGTCGTTTCTTTTCGAGACTTGTTTCGTGTAACTTCTCGAAAGAGGCCACAGCATTGTGGATAGTGCGTCTCCATGCCTCCCGAAGTGAGGCCAGGGTGGACCATTGTTGGTGATCAATCTGGTTACCTATCAGCTGGTAACCTGGCTGGGATTTCTGGGAGCTGTCAGCCAAGACTCCTGGGGACCCACGGGTTGAGAACCACTGCCTAGATGCCGTAGGAAACTTCTCCAGTTCTAGAAGGAGAGTACCAGGAGAATTGCTTTTGTTTTTTGAAAAACTACAACTTTTACAATTGTGCAGGACTAAAAATTCCAGGTGCTACCTGTCTGAAGTGTGACTGCATATGAAATATAAAATATTGCTCTCTTTAGGATCTAGTGTGGTTGCATTTTGTAAGTAGATGTATATATATATATTTTAAAAACACACACACACAAGTTATAGTCCATTTGATTTCCCAGGAGAACAAATGCCATAAAATGTGCTACTCACTCACCATCTTTAGAAAAATCTGTGGGCACCTTACTCTTCTATCCTCCTAATTTTCATTTTTAATTTAGAAGGAAAAATCAATCTGAACTGAGGCCTGGCCAAGGGACCGCCCACCTGCAGTTGACCAACTGGGGCCCTCCAAGTCAACTAAGAAGCGGAGGAGGTTCCGCACCAGGACTTTCTGGAACATTAGTACGCTCCGGTGAGTCCCCAGCCCTGGAAACAGGACAACTCAACAGGCAAGAGGCTTATCTCTAAGTCACTGGGACCAGAGGGTAGAGACAGTTCCCCTCTCCCTGGTCTAGAGACTTTCCATGTCTTCCTGGGAGCTCCACAGCTCCCCTCTTTTGATTGTGTGACAGATGTCACTGTTAGATGACCCTCTTTGGCAGCACGTCAGCCTGCGCGGGACCTGAGTTTTACCCCAGACCCACGTTTTGCCACTAATTCCTTTAAATGTTGTATACCCCCTTTACTCTCCCTCCCCCCGTCTATGTAATCACCTCTCTATTCTGTTTTGCTGTTCTATTATATGTTCCTATTATATGTTGTTGTCTGTCTTGTATGTCAATACTAATGGCAGGGATTGTCTGCTCGTATACAGTATGTTCTGTAATCCGCTCTGAATCCCCTTCGGGGTGAGAAGAGCGGAATATAAATAAAGAGTATTATTATTATTCTCTGTTATGTGTCAAACTCTGTAAACCGCTCCGAGCCCTCGGGAAGTGGCGGTCTAAAAGTTCAAAAAGTAGTAGTAGTAGTAGTAGTGAACTGACAAAAAATTAAGAATAATTTTCCTGGGACATCTGAATAACAACAGAGCTAAAGTCTAGAGCTTGGAAATGTTACTTCTCTTGGAATACAAATTGCAGAAGACCTGGAAGTATTCTAGGGCACAGATCCTATTGTTTGGCTCCAACAGCAGATTATTTAAATTAATTATCCAATACTGAATCAAATTGTAGGCAAATCCCATTAATTCTATGGGTCTACTTCAGTTTGAATTAACTATAGGATTACAGGCCTATGAGCTATTTTCTCTCCCACTCCTTGCCCCCCCTAGAATAAGTTGTCCCAGTTCTACAGAGAAATAATAGGAATCATTTTCATTTCAATCCTGGTTTTGATGCTGTTTCCTCTAACAAGATGTGACTTTATCTGTGACAAATGGAGCTGTCATTTCAGCACAAACAATCTTGTTTTCTATCCTGATGCAGCCATTTTTGTTTGACTGATTTATAGCGCATTTTATTTCCATGGCAGGGATGCAATGCAATTTCCAGCTCTCTCTTTTTTAAGTGACCAGTATAAACACATAAAACAATGCCTATTAAAATATAAATTAAACCAGACCTACTTTCCTACATAAAAGGCATGTTGGTTTATGCCAATGTATTACATTGGGGTCATGGATTTAAAGGAAAGCTTTTGATGACCAGTCATGAAATAACAAGGCCAGACACAGAACTTTTGATTAAATAAGGAACACTTTATTGGACTTATAACTGATTCCAGTGAGTTGTGCCTTGGGTTGAGTGGGATGGGGGCCAACTTGGCGCAGGTCCAGTTGAGGCCAAGTGTCAACCTGTGATGGTGTCAACCTCAGCCATTCAGCCAAAACACAGAGGGCAATCCAAGGGCAAACTCAGGGTGCATCCCATCTCACTCATCCCAGAACTTGCAAGAAAGGCAAATCATGGGAATCTTGGGAAGGAACGGTGGTCACGCTCTGGTTACATTCACAGGATGTCCACGCTCTGGTTACGTCCTGTATAGACTACTGCAACGCTATCTACGTGGGGTTGCCTATGAAGACTGCCCGGAACCTGCAATTAGTCCAGCGCGCAGCAGCCAGACTACTAACGGGAGCGGGGTACAGGGAGCGCACAACTCCCCTGTTGCGCCAGCTCCACTGGCTGCCAATTAGCTTCCGAGCACAATTCAAAGTGCTGGTGTTGACCTACAAAACAATAACAACACAACCAAGGTATCTCACTATGAAATCACCTAACAAAAATCGCTAATGCCATGAAACTAATCAAAGGACTGGATCAATATGTGCCATGAAGGTAAAAATCACATGAGTTCACTTTTTAGTACAAATGTATCAAATTATTTTGTATTACACAATTAATAAACAAGTGACATTCTGTCTATACAGTAGCCAAGTGCTTACATTCATGCGCATTATATCATAGCACTATACATTCCACATGAGATAGCACCATACAGATCCCCATAAGTCCTTCTATTCTGAGTCCGGAGTGAGTGCACTCACGGGTTCCAAGCGCATGAATGTAAGCGCTTGGCTACTGTATAGACAGAATGTCACTTGTTTATTAATTGTGTAATACAAAATAATTTGATACATTTGTACTAAAAAGTGAACTCATGTGATTTTTACCTTCATGGCACATATTGATCCAGTCCTTTGATTAGTTTCATGGCATTAGCGATTTTGTGTTAGTTGACCTACAAAACCCTATACGGTTCCGGCCCAGTTTACCTGTCCGAACGTATTCTCCCCTATGAACCGTTAAGAGTGCTAAGATCGTCTGGAGAGGCCCTGCTCTCGGTCCCACCACCTTCGCAGGCGCGTGTGGTGGGGATGAGGGACAGGACCTTTTCTGTGGTGGCCCCCCGGCTGTGGAATTCCCTCCCAAATGAAATGAAACCCTCCTGACTTTTAGGAAGCGGGTGAAAATGTGGCTGTGCAACGAGGCCTTCGCAGAATGAAGGAGGAGATCGCGAAGCCAACCACTTAATACGGACCAAATATATGGATGAAGTTGGACTTGATTTTACTTTGGCAAAAGGCTTTTTAAATGTATTTATTGTATTGTATTTTATTGTAAATTTTATTGTAAATTTATGATGTTTTTAGATTTTAAATGTTAGCATTGAATACTTGCTGTTTGCTGGTCTGAGTCCCTCTTCGGAGGTGAGAAGGCCGGGTATAAAAGTTTTAAATAAATAATAAATAAATAAATTTCCAAGCGCAGACCTGTTCCCCACCTCTGAGCACATAAAGAGGCCAATCCAAAGTCTTACCATTAACCAAAAGAATACCAAGTTGTCCATTGAACTCTTGCATTCTCCCCGTTACCTGTCAATGAAAATCTATTTCAGACAACGCTGTTAGCCAGTCATCAAAGTCCCAAAGATATCCAGTAGTTTCCATCAGTGTTCATGCTGCACTGCACTGAGGGTGGATCACAATGCCAAGATACAAAGATGGTACATGAGGACCATGGAACCACTTTGTTCCCAGTGCTGAGTGAGTACAGTGAATTCCGGCCTCTGATGTAGCATTGGTCGCTGTACAGGTCCAGGTATTATTTATTTATTTATTTTATAGCCTGCCCTTCTCTACCCCCGATGGGGGACTCAGGGCGGCTGACAAAAGGCAACAATTCGATGCCACATATACAGTTGATAAAAACAAACAATACATCCTAAATACATTAAAATAGAATTAAACCAATTACCGACATTTCCCCTTCTGCCTGTAAACAAGCCCTCCTTTAATGCTGACTTTTGCAATAGAATTGTCAAGTTTTCTCATGTTGGGGTGCTTTTCACTTTTCTTTCTTCCGATACCATCGAATTGCTGAGGCTTCAGAGCCAGCAATCAATTCAGTCAACTGTCAGGATGTTGAGCCTTCCTTCCTTGCTACAGAAAACTATTGATCCACTAGTCTGGATTAAAACAGAACTTAAAGTGTATCACAGACAGTGGGAGAGCCTTTCTCTCCTGTGAAATAGAGAACAATATGGTTTCCTTCAACTGGCAAATGCTTCAAAATTCTCCTCGGGAATTAGAAGGCTTTATGGGACATCAATATAAAGCTAGCAATGATTACTTCAACCTGAAAAGGTAAGAAGAGTACCTTGGTCCTTTCTTTCACCATCATCTTGCTGCACAGCCTCTCACTGAGAGCACAAAGGGATTTATAAATCTCTACACGGAAAGCTGTCATAGCCTAAAATACAAGTAAACATGGGAACAGTTATAGCACTCATTCCACTTAAATACCATTTCTGCATCCTATGGAATCATGGAATTGTAGTGTTGTTGTGTGCCTTCAAGACTTTTCTGGCTCATGGAAAACTGCCATAGCCTAAAACAGTCAACCTTTTTTCAACCTTTTTTGCGCCGCGGCACATTTTTTACATTTACAAAATCCTGGGGCACACCACCAACCAAAATGACACAAAATAACACTGTAACACAGTAATACATATAGCTAATGTGTTTTTTAATGTATTTATACACTCACTTAGTGTGAAACCTAGGCCTGTTTCAATGAACACAAAATATATAGTTATAGTATACTATTAGTAGTATTATATTGCATTACATCACAACATTATCAATATTATATGTATACACAATATACGTATACCATACTATATTATACGATAATATCAAATACAACATACTATGTCATTGTCACAGTACAACAATTACATACCACATTGTATTATAGCAATTACATCGCAATATTATTCACAATATTACATGTAAAGTAAATATACAATTATAATATCTTAATTTTAAATTGTGGTGCTCAGAACAGGACACAGTGTTGGAGTTGAAGTCCAAAACACCTGGAGTAAGGCCCAAGTTTGACCATATCTAGTCTAAACCTTCTTCCAAGCCCTTAATAAAGATGCTGCCTGACTTAATGTGTAGCCAGAGTCTCCATGCCCATCTGTTGGGAGGGCTTGGATGGTGCCTTCCTGCTTGGCTGAAGGGGGTCAAGCTGAATGGCTTTTGGGGGACCCATATTTCTCCCATGAGTTCCCTTCCCTCCTTTCCCCCGTTAGCTGGCTGACTCCCTGCCTGCCTGCCTGCCTACCTACCTGCCCCTCCGGCTGCTTGTCTGCCTGCCTGCCTTGAGCGCTCGGGCTCTGCTGCTCTCTGACTCACACCTCACCCAGTGGCAACAGGGCTGGTCTGGTCCAGAAGTGCTCCCCGCCAGAGCGGAACGGAAGGGAATGGGCCCAAATAGGTCCGCCCTACTGCGCAGCCCTCCGGAAAACAGGGACCCGTGAACTGAGGTTCCAGAGATAGAGTAGCAAACTTTATACATGACATCAGATAGATTAGAATCTAATTTCCCACGGCACACCTGTTGATCTCCCACGGCACACCTGTTGATCTCCCATGGCACACCTGTTGATCTCCCACGGCACACCTGATGATCACTCACAGCACACTAGTGTGCTGCGGCACACCAGTTGGGAAACACTGGCCTAAAATACAAGTAAAAATGGGAACCGTTTGTGCTACACAGGGCCCTTTGGACAGGCCCTCTATCACAGGTTTTCCATTTTAAATTAGATTAAAACATCACATTATCCTTTAAAACCCTCCTCCTAGATACATCCTACCTCCGTTCACGTCCAGTGTTTATTTATTTTACATTTTAATATATTACATCTGGCCCGGCCATTAAGGTTTTAAACTTTGTGTACTATTGCTTATATGTGAGTTATATTGATTGTATTGACTTATTATTTGCTGCTGTGTTGTTTTACTGATGTGTTATTGGGCTTGGCCTCATGTAAGCCGCCCCGAGTCCTTTCGGGGAGATGGTGCCGGGGTATAAATAAATTATTATTATTATTATTATTTGAGTCTGCACATGCAGACTGCAGCCAGGAAATCAGAAGACGCTTACTTCTTGGGAGGAGAGCAATGACCAATCTCGATAAAATAGTGAAGAGTAGAGACATCACACTGGCAACGAAGATCCACATAGTAAAAGCAATGGTATTCCCCGTAGTAATCTACGGATTTGAGAGCTGGACCATAGGGAAGGCTGAGCGAAGGAAGATAGATGCTTTTGAACTATGGTGCTGGAGGAAACTTCTGAGAGTGCCTTGGACTGCGAGAAGATCCAACCAGTCCATACTTCAGGAAATAAAGCCCGACTGCTCATTGGAGGAAAGGATAGTAGAGGCAAAGATGAAGTACTTTGGCCACATAATGAGAAGACGGGAAAGCTTAGAGAAGACAATGATGCTGGGGGAAATGGAAGGAAAAGGAAGAGGGACCGAACAAAGGCAAGATGGATGGATGTTATCCTTGAAGTGACTGGCTTGACCTTGAAAGAGCTGGGGGTGGTGATGGCCGACAGGGAGCTCTGGCGTGAGCTGGTCCATGAGGTCACGAAGAGATGGAAGTGACTGAATGAATGAACAATAACAAGAGTCTGCACTGCCAGATAATCTGGGATAAATAGAACACCTGGGATCAGATCCTGGGATATAGGGCCTGTCTGGAAGGGCTCACAGTTATAGTACTTTTTCAACTTAAATAGTATTATCGTAGGATGTTAGGCACCTAACATCCTGCTTTGCAACAGCTGCAGAGCTGTTTGAGCTGAAAGTCAGCCTGAAGAAAATGGAAGTTCTCTACCAGCCCGCACCACAGGAAGAACACCAGCATCCCCACATCAGCATAGGTAAATCTGTGCTTAAGTCCGTTCAGCAGTTCACCTACCTGGGAAGCATCATCTCTTCAGAGGCCAAGATTGACAAAGAGATAGATCACAGATTAACAAAGGCATATAGTGCATTTGGAAGGCTTCACAAAAGAGTCTGGAGCAACAAGCACCTGAGGCAAAGCACCAAAATCAGTGTGTACAGAGCTATCGTACTGTCTGTTCTCCTCTATGGGTCTGAAACATGGGCCACCTATTGCCAACACCTACGACTCCTCGAAGGCTTTCATCAGTGCTGTCTTCACACAATCCTAACTGGACCGACTATGTGAGTAATGTTGTTGTCTTTGAGCAAGCAGGGATCACCAGCGTTGAGGCCATGCTATTGACAACACAGCTGCACTGGGCAGGGCACATCTCTAGGATGGAGGACCACCGCCTCCCAAAGATACTACTCTATGGTGAACTTGCCACAGGTCAGCGCAAGAGAGGCACCCCCAAGAAGAGATATAAGGACTCCCTGAAACAACATCTCAGACTCGGCCAAATTGATCACCAACAGTGGTCCACCCTGGCCTCACAATGGGAGGCATGGAGATGCACTCTCCACAATGCAGCAGCCTCTTTCGAGAAGGCATACCGAATGGGTCTCGAAGAGAAACGACAACGCAGAAAGAACCGCAACTTGGAAACATCTACACCATGCTGCTTCTCTGGATTGTAGTTCAGAGAAGAGCATTTTGGAATCTCAGTCAAAAAACTCCTTTAGTGCTAATGACCAAATTAAAGCCCCTAGATTCCATGGGATGTTGCCATGGCAGTTGAAGTATTATACATTGTGTACTGTGAAACAGTCAAGCTCCCATCACTCAGATGAATTCCTTTCGTCAGTTCAAACATTTTGCTCCCTGAGGCAAAGCAGCAAATGACTCTCTACCCAACTCAAGTACAGCATAGTACCCCAAGCAAGATGTAATTCAAGAAAGATGATTTAATGGGTTTAGTTTGCACTAGCAATTATATATAAAGCAAATGTGGCCAGCCTAGTGCAAGCCCTTTGCATCAGTCAAAACCATCTCATAACTGCTAATAGTCCCAACTTGACAGGGATTGTCCCAATTAACCCTCTATTCTTCCACCCTTTTGGTTATTTTTGTAATGTCTAAGCTTCTTTCCCATCTCCCTACTTTTCTCCATTGTCCTCAGGCAGCTTCCATTGGTGTAAATAGAGGGTGCATCTACACTGCCAAATAATGCAGTTTGGCCATGGTTTAGCCTGTGTCCATCCACACAACACACACAGGCTAATTCAGTTTAACTTGGGGTCAGCTACTTAATGCAGATGGATGTGCACTAGGTTAAAAAAAGCACCAGGATTTGGATCTTCCCCCATGCCAAGACATTAAATACAACCATCCTATGCTCAGAAGATGGGATGACAATCCCTTCCTGCCCCACTGCATCGCCAATTTCCCCCTATAGAAGACCAAAAAACCCATACAATGCATGGTGACTATTCTTTTTCTGGTTACAAAATACAATCTGAAATCACAGTTCATTCCACCAAAATTTGGTTTTCTTTTATTGGTTACAGAGTTAAACACAGAGAGACACAAAAATGATGTAGTATTCGTTCTTCCCCAGAAGCAACTTTTGCCTTCTTGACTACATTTTGGTGTTGTTTGGCTACAAGTATTCTACGAGCTGTTGAAGGGATATACACTCCTTCAATCTGAGGATTACCTGGGAAGGAATTCCACTGGAGCATTCCAGCGGACCCAAATACCTAGGAAGTCGGGACCGTGCTCTGACCTACAAGAAGTACTGCCTGAATACCAAGCAAAAAGTGGGCACTAGTAACAATATCATACGAAAGCTGACTGGCACAACCTGGGGGTCACAACCAGGCACCGTGAAGACATCTGCCCTTGCGCTATGCTACTCTGCTGCTGAGTATGCATGCCTAGTGTGGAACACATCTCACCACGCTAAAATAATGGATGTGGCTTTTAATGAGACGCCGCATGATCACGGGGTGTCTGTGCCCTACACCAATGGAGAAATTACACTGTTTAGCTGGCATTGAACCACCTGACATCCACTGGGAAGTGGCAACCAATAGTGAAAGGACCAAGGCAGTGACATCTCCGGCCCACCCCCTATTTGGGTATCAGCCAGCATGCCAATGACTTAAATCAAGAAATAGTTTTCTAAGATCTACAGCAAGCGTGGGCAATTACCCACGCTTGCTGTTTTGGACTTCAAATCCCAGAACAGCTGGTAAACTGGCTAGGATTTCTGGGAGTTAAAGTCCAAAACCCCTGAAGGGCCGGCAATTGCCCACGCCAGCAATTGTCTACAGGGACACTCACTGGAACACCTCAGCAAGCGAGAGTCCAAAAGTGGCAGGCTAAAAGCCAGAGCCTCAATTAATGGCTGATACCAAATGAGAGACTCCCTCCTGGGCACACAGAAAACTGGGACAACTTGGAAGGTGCTGAACAGACTGCACTCTGGCACCATGTGATGCAGAGCCAACCTAAAATCCACAACATGTGAGTGTGGAGAAGAGCAAACCACAGACCGCCTACTGTAATGCAACCTGAGCCCTGCCACATGCACAATGGAGGACGTACTTATAGCAACACCAGAGGCACTCCAAGTGGCCAGCTACTGGTCAAAGGACAGTTAATCGAATACCAAGTTTGCAAACTTTGTGTTTTGTTTGTTTGTTTTTTAATGGAATACAACTGTTTTGTTCGTTCCTGACACGATAAATAAATTCCAAGCCAGAACAGGATGGGACTTAGACACTTTCATCTGTATTTATTGATGCAGATGAAGTGCTCTTGTAATGAAAACCTTGATCGAGTAATATCCTGACAGGCTATAAACCTGAAGGCTTAAGAGAGTGAGAGGGGAGGGTTGAACACACGGAAACCATGCATTTTAAGTAACAACTAGCTACAGAGATTTGTTTCCCTAATGAATCACATCCTTTTACTTTCTAATCTGTCCAGCATCTCTAATTAAGAGAGCGTTGCATTAAGGGGAGGGGCCTGCACAAAAGTCACTGTCAGAAAACGCACACTCCCTGATCGATCAGCAGCCTCCTGCCTTGAAGGAATGTTTCCTTTTGCCCTGCAAAGCAGAAGTGGAAAAGAAGCCAAAGATAAATGAGAGGGAGCTCTGCCAAGGTACCAGCTGCTGTGTGCAACTAAACACAAAGTAACTTCATTACAAGCTTGGCCCTGGGACTTTGCACAAAATTAGACAAATCACTCAATTGTGTTTGCGCCTGATGCATGTATTTCAAGACAGACGGGTTTGTTAATCACTTTGGCCCTTAGTAACTTTGACCCTGAGTTAAAAGAAAAACAACAATCAGTGTCTCTAGAGAAGGGATGATAGCCCATAAAACCTCCCCAAATCAAATCAGCAAGCCTCCATTGGATGGTGTCTTGCTAATGGACAGGTGATAAAAGAGCTCATGGAAGCATTACTTCATCTGCAAGAGGCTTATTAAGTGAACCTGCGGATCAGGTGATGAGTTTGCATCCATCTAGAAATCAGTGGTATGCTTTATTTCACTAAAGGCAGGCTGGACACCGTGCCCGATTGTTTCCATCAATGCCTTGAAGCCGTGACTGGATGGCTGCGTACAAGCTGGCTGAAGGTGAACCCTTCGAAGACGGAGATCCTATGGCTGGATCATCCTGGTATTGGTGTAGGGTTGAGAATACACAAGAATAGACTACAAAATGTCAAAAATAGCGAAAATATCAAATATATTGAATAACAAGGCACAAGGTACACACTGTAAAGGGGCAGTGACAATAATGCCCCTCGGCGCTCGCAATAACAACAATATTGGTTGAAATACCAGTCGATGAAGCGCGGCGTGGTGTCCGAGCAGAGTTCCAGGAGCTGAGGTGATGTAGCTCAATGGGGAAACAAAGTACGCTGGGGATGGGGATCGTAGCAATGAGATGAACGGGCGGAAAATACCCGGCGCGATCCAAGCCGTGAGCAATCAGTGGCTAAGGCAAATGCCTGGTTTGTAATCCCGCTCCCGAAGGCCGATTGCCTGGAGCAAAGCGCGAAATGCGCCGCGTCTTGAGTCCCGAGCCACACACGTCGTCCTGGGAGGCTTTCCGCGGGAGAAGCCCACACCCAAACAGCGGCTCCAAGTGCCAAAGAAACGCCGGGCACGCCGCAACGGCTTCAGCTGCAGTGGGCCCGTCCGTTTCGCCGATTAACGGCTTTATCAAGCGGCCAGGTGCTATAATAATAGGCGTTTCATGGAATATTATATATCTGTAACAACATAAACATTTCAAATAGAGGTCTACAAACATGCAGTAAACAAGAGACACGGAAAACACAATCCACAGAATAAAGGCATACCGTGCGATATCATGGCCCCATCATAGGTAATTCCATGGACCCGAAGGTGGATACAAACACTAGTTGCAAGGCTTAAGTACTCCATTGGGGGAAACAGGTGGCCCTGACATTAAATTAGCAATGAGTTGAGACTGAGAGAGTCATTCAATCCGTTTGGATGCTTTGTTTTGAGGAGAGCAATTAGTCTGCTTTCAGCCCTGATTACGTTGTTTTGATTATTGCCATGGGGATGCTGCTTCACTCTTTCCAAGACTGTAAACTTAAAGAGGCCTGGATGATGATCAACTTCAAGGAAGTGCTTATACAATATAGAATTATCAGTCCTAGCTCTGATCCTCGAGCGATGCTCAGCCAATCTCAATTTCAAAATTAGCTACTGAAATGGACATCCAAGTGCCACCTCTGTGTTGATGGAGGCAGGCAGGATTTCCCCGGGTACTGGTTGTGGGGGGTCGGGAGCAGGTGAGGGTTTTGCCCTCCTTTCTGCTAGAGATCCCTGTGTACAACTAGTGGGCCACTGTGTGACACAGAATGCTGGACTAGATGGGCTGAGGCCCGATTCAGCATGGCTCTTCTTATGTTCTTATGTTCTTAAATTCTGGAGGTCTGGCCCAAATACACCTTGCCACAAGGATCACACACGAGTGCATACACGCAATTTCCTGTGGCACAAGTGGAATGTACTCTGATTTCATAAGGTCTAGATCTCCCTGGGGTAATTAAAGACCTGTCCCTGTAGACCTGTGGGCAACAAATACAGTGGCCACAGGGTTTACACCCCAGGCTTAAGATGCTGCGGGGAGAGGAACTAGAGCGCATAGAAGAGTGCACCAATTCATCTCTAAAGCTTCTGGTGCGTTTATTGCCCACAACCGGGAACTTCTTAAAGGGCTCAATGTCTGGAAGGATATTCCAGAATTTTTTAACTATACCCACAATATGTTTTGTGTGGGGAGTGAGAGTGACAGGCCAAATGATCCTGTCACTGGTGCCCCTAGTCTTAGGTATGAGTAGGGGTGCCCTGGGCTGGGAAGCTGCTCTACGTTCAGCCCTTTGTACTACTGGAGCAGGATAACCCCTGGAGAGAAAATCCGAGGTAAGTCTGTTGGCAGAGAGAACATAGTAGTCTGACATTTTGTAGTCTATTCTTGTGTATTCTCAGTTACCATAGCGGTAATTACATTGTCTGTGCATAATTGGTGTAGGGTTGCCATATGTCCCTTATTCTAAGGGACGTCCCTTATTTTGGCCCTAAAATTTGTGTCCCTTATTTTCAGGCCCTGTCCCTTATTTTTGACTACCAGGACAGGACTGGGCGGGGTTGACCAGAGGAAGGTGTGTGCTGTGGTTTCCACAGCAATGCCTGCCCGGGGATTCCAACTCGCAGGGCAGCCTGCGTCCCCGTTGGAAGGAAGAGGCGATACAGGACTTTTTCAAAGTACAGTAGACTAATTAACCGTTACCCAAGGGGAATGTTGAATCATGTTAGATAAAGATAGTTTCTGGTTGCTTGAGAGTTACTCTTAAAATAGGCCTAGCTGTGCATCCCAATACTATACAATGCTGTGTACCCCATACTATACTATACCATTAACTATTGACATAATAATCATGAAAATGTACTGTCTTATAAAATTTATTTTATTTTAATGTTTAGACAGTGCACTTTTAAAGTCAGCAAAGTCAAGGACTAAATACAGATGGAGAAAATAAGGTAGTTCTAATAATGTTTTTTCTGCATGACAAAGCATGCAGAAACATACCATGTACTGTTAAGAGTGTGAGTCAATTTCTTTTGTGAGTTTCAATCATTATCTTATTCTGTTAATAAAACTATTTCTACCTAATGTTTGAGTTTCAAGTTTTTAATGAAGTGTCCCTTATTTTTGTGAAAAATCCCATAAATGTCCCTTATTTCTTATATCAAAAAATGGCAGCCCTATATTGGTGAGTGCCAGTTGCCTACTCTGGATGGCGAGCGGTTAAGCCCGTCGTCTTTGGTAAAAAGCCTGGGGGTCCAACTAGACCCACTGCTATCGATGGAGACTCCGTGGTCAGCAGTTCTGCATTCTTCCATCTCCGACAGGCTAGGCGACTGGCTCCTTATTTATCCAGGAATGACCTAGGCACGGTGATCCAGGCAACGGTCATCTCAAGCTAGACTACTGTAACGCCTCTACATTGGCCTTCCCTTGTCAACAACCTGGAAACTTAAGCTGGTGCAAAAAGCTGCTGCTCGATTGCTGGTGGGAGCACCTGCAAGAGAGCACATCACACCAATCTTACAGCAATTGCACTGGCTGCCAATAGAGCACCGGATTGTTTTCAAGGTGCTGGTTCTGACCTTTAAGGCCTTGCATGGTCTAGGGCCAGTGTACCTGAGGGACCGCCTCACCCCATATGTTCCCCCGAGATCACTGCGATCAGAAGAACAAAATCTTCTGGTGATTCCATCATTTCGTTCCTGCCGCCTTTCAGTAACAAGACAAAGAGCTTTCTCCGTGGTAGGGCCGACATTATGGATGCATTACCAGATGGAGTTCGCGCTATCACAGAGTTAGCCCCCTTCCGGAGGGCCTGCAAGACGACCCTTTTTAAGCAGGCCTTCAATTTAAGTGCCTCCTGACAAGTCTGTTTATACCCTGTGTTTTATATAACAAATTGTTTTTATCTGTATTTTATCTTGTTGTATACTGTTGTTTTATGTAAACCGCCCCAAGTCTGCAGGGAGGAGCAGTATATAAAAGTGAATAATAAATAAATAAAATAAAGGGGAATCAAACCTAAGAGGGCCTGTATTCTGCAGAGGCATCACCCAGATTTCTGTTTTCTTTGCCAGTTGCGTAGCTGGCAACTACCCAGCATTGGCTTTGTGCTTGGAAGATGCATATCAGAGCAATCCTTGCGTAACAAACCTACAGGGACATTGAGAAAACACTCCTTTTGCCTCTGGAAAGCATCAGCCATATGCTTCCCTTTTTTACAAGTTGATGGAATTTCATTTAGGATGGTTACAAAGCCATCACAAAGAAAATGAAGTGGGGTACTACTTTATCCCATTCCCGTAGTGAGAGAGGGGTGGAAGCTTTTCAGAAATGTTGAAAGCCCTCTCTGAGATATAGCTAGGATCATCATCATCATCATCATCATCATCTTTATTTATACCAGTACACCTACCTGGGAAGCATCATCTCTTCAGACGCCAAGATTGATAAAGAGATAGATCACAGATTAGCAAATGCATATAGTGCATTTGGAAGGCTTCACAAAAGAGTCTGGAGCAACAAGCACCTGAGGCAAAGCACCAAAATCAGTATGTACAGAGCTATCATACTGTCTATTCTCCTATATGGGTCTGAAACATGGGTCACCTATCGCCAACACCTACGACTCCTCGAATGCTTTCATCAGCGCTGTCTTCACACAATCCTAAATATACACTGGACTGACTATGTGACGAATGTTGCTGTCCTTGAGCAAGCAGGGATCACCAGCATTGAGGCCATGCTATTGAAAACTCAGCTGCGCTGGGCAGGGCATGTCTCTAGGATGGAGGACTACCTCCTCCCAAAGATACTACTCTATGCAGGCATGTAGCCGGGGCTAAGGGGGCTTCAGGCCCCGAAATTCTCAGGGTGGTCCACGAAAAAGGCCTTACTGGTACATTATTTAAACTGTTATGTTTATTCATATCATGATCTGATCACCATGCTCATTATATCCCACATTAATGGGGTTATTGGGATAACAATACAAAAGTTTTGCTAGGGTAGACCCTCTTCCACCCAGTCTCAGCCCCCCCCCCGAACCAAACTCAGCCCCCCCCCCGAATCAAAATCCTGGCTACGGCCCTGACTCTATGGTGAACTCACCACCGGTCAGCGCAAGAGAGGCACCCCCAAAAAGAGATATAAGGACTCCCTGAAACAACATCTCAGGCTCAGCCAGATTGATCACCAACAATGGTCCACCCTGGCCTCACATCAGGAGGCATGGAGATGCACTATCCACAATGCTGCAGCCTCTTTTGATAAGACACACCGAATGGGTCTCAAAGAGAAACGACAACACAGAAAGAACCGCAACTTGGAAACAACATCACCCAAGGAGACTTTCTGCTGTGCTTTCTGCAACCGAACTTGCCTATCTCAGATTGGCCTTTTTAGTCATCAACGCACTTGTAAAAACCGTGAGATGCGTCCTTCTTAAGAATCTTCATTCGCGAAGTAATGCCAAGAGAGAGAGAATAATAATAATAATCTTTATTTATACCCCGCCACTATCTCCCCGATGGGGATTCGGGGAGGCGCACAGGAGGCCAGGCCCAAACAACAAATACAATAAATAAAAATCAAAAACATCAGCAGCAACACAATAAAAATACAGACATGTAAATAAAAATAATATACAGATAAGTATCTCAAATCACAAATGACAAGGCGGGCCGCATGCACAAGATAAAAAAGTTTTCAGCCTTGAAAGACGGCGTTTAAGAGGTGACTTGATCGAAGTGTATAAAATCATGCATGGGATAGAAAAGGTGAATAAAGAAAAACTATTTTCTTTGTCACAAAACACTAGGACTAGAGGGCACTCCCTGAAGCTCCAAGGTAGGAAAATTAGGACTAATAAAGGAAACATTTCTTCACCCAGAGGGTCATTGGGTTATGGAACTCACTTCCAGAAGAGGTTGTGACAGCGGTCAGCCTGAACAACTTCAAGGCAGGATTAGACAGATTCATGGATACCAAGTGTATCGGTAGTTACTGAAAAGGACATTCAAGTGCCACCTCGGAGTTGGTTGAGGTAGGCAGGATTTCCCTGGGCACTGGTTGTGGGGGGTCGGGAGCAGGTCAGGGTTTTGCCCTCCCTTCTGCTCGAGATCCCCGTGTACAACTGGGGGCCACTGTGTGATACAGAATGCTGGACTAAATGGGCTGAGGTCCAATTCAGCATGGCTCTTCTTATGTTCTTAAAAAGTTAAAATGTTAAAAAAATCTCAGGGTGAGATAACAGGAGTAGATTCTTTGCGAAAGAGTTGGAAGAAATGTATATTTCTAGTTTGTTGAGAGCCACAAGCACTTCTGTTGCACTTTATAAGAACATAAGGCCAGCAGGCACTCTCTCTCGGCCTGGCATGCTTCAGAGGATTGTTATATAAGATAATGTCAGAGGGGAAGAGGCAAGCTGCAGATAATGTCTCGGGCCTATTGGAGAACACGTATTGTTGAAGAGTATCTGTTCAACAAGGAAACAGAAAAGGGGCTAGTTATTGTGTTAACATTGGACGTGTACAGTCCAAGTAAACCTTGACCTGTTTCATGTCCCAGCTTTCGGTGAGGGCCCTGATCTATTTTTGAGAGCCTCCTAAAAATGGAAGGGCAAATATTTTCGCTCTGGGGTGCAAAAAAATATGTTTTCTATCAACCGATTATGGGGGGGGGGGCTTCCCAATCTCCCCTTCCCATCATTTTAGGCATTTATGCTGTTACTACTCTAAAGGAGAGGTGCTAAGCTGCAGGCAGGTGTGCACTTTAAGGAGGTTTTTTATTGTTTCTACTCTAGAGGAGAGGGAGTGGGCTGCAGGCAGGCACACACTTTCTCTCCTAGGCTTGCATGCCACACCTGCACTCTTTCAAGGCATTTAAAGGAGGCAAGTTCTTAAAACGGTTTCTTACTCTAGAGGAGACACAGGAGAGGCACTCGGCTGCAGTCAGACATATGCGTTCTCTTCCGGGCCTGCATGCTACACACACACACACACACACACACACACTTTCCAATGCATTTAAAGGAGGCAAGTTCTTAAAGCTGTTTCTTGCTCTAGAGCAGGGGTGGGCAATTATTTTTTTTCCAAGGGGCCACTTGAGAGCCAAAAAATATTATGGAGGGCCACACCTAAAGGCTGAACTACATTCTAACCTACTTTATTTATTTATTTATTTATTTACTATATTTACTATATATCAAGAAATATTCATATATTATTAGTATTAATATCATAATTATTATATTATAATATAAAAATAGACATTATAATATATTGAAATTATAATATAATATGACATTATTATATTATATTATGTATTATATTATAATGTTATTATTAAATTATTATACAATAATAATAAAACCCACTAAATTAAATTAAATTCAAGAAGACAAGGTGCGAACCAAGATGAAGGCTGACATCCTCAAGAGAGGAAGGATCCCAAGATGGAATGGCCCAATGGCCCCAGCCTAGAGGATGGCAAAGTGGACCCAGCCGCCACCACAGCACAGGAGAGCAGCAGGTGATTGGAAGCTGCAGGCCTCCGCCCGCTCTCGCCACCAGCCGTTCCCCAGCTGATTGCCCTGCCATGGAGTGCCTGCCATCCCTGGAGGCAATCCGGGCCTGCAGGGAGAGCAGTTGGTGATCTGAGACTTGATCGCCCTGGCGACCCCGAAGACGATCAAGTCTTCCGGGTTGCCAGAGCGATTGGCCCCCGCAGGTCGCCGAGTGCTCCCGCTGCAGGCCTGGATCGCCTCTAAGGATTGCAGGCACTCCAAAGCCACCGCTCTTCTGGCCTGTCTTCCGACACAGGCCCCACAGAGCCCATGATGGGATGGCGGCAGCGGCACTCCTTCCTCTTGGCCCCGCCCCCAATGCCCTTCTCCCTGGGCCGGACAAAATCGGCTTCCGGGCCGAATCCGGCCCGCGGGCCATAGGCTGCCCACCCCTGCTCTAGAGGAAGACACAGGAGAGGTGCTCAGCTGCAGAAAGGTGCCACACACTTATACTTTCCATGGTATTTAAAGAAGGCTTCCCACTTCCAGGTAAGGAAGAGCGATGACCTCCTGGAAGAGGGGAGGTAACTGGTAGTAGTTTTCAGGGAATTAGAGTTTTCTTTTTGTTTGCTGGGGCTATGGGGTATTAATAAAAAGATGCCAAAAAGCAAAGAAGGAGTGGAGATCAGCTCCCACTTGCTTTCGTGTCGGGTGGGTTTTTGTACCGGGAGGGCCCTTACCATTATGAGCTCCTGAAATACCAAAGGTAACAGAGGAAATGGAAGAAATGAATTCCATGCACAAATCTAGTTCATATTCCATGGGCCTCTGTCTCACCATTGCAAGAAGTAGGATTCTGTGATAGGCCAGTCTTTCGTTGGGTCTCACATATCTTGGTTTGCTAGTAGTTTCAGTTATTAACACAGACTCTTTAAATCAATCAATCAATCAATTTTTATTACTTACTTAGTCGCCCTCCACTAGCGGTGCTCTGGGCAACTTACAACATAAAACCAATAAAACATTTTTTAAAATTACAATTAAAACAACTAATCAAACGCTCTGCCAAAGAGCCAAGTCTTCAGTGCCACAGTAAAGCATCTCAGTTTGTGCATGGCCTGGATGTCGGGTGGCAGAGAGTTCCACAGTTTTGGGGCGGAGGCTGAGAAAGCTCTCCGCCTAGTGACCTCCAGGCAGATTTCTCTAGGGCGAGGTATATGGAGGAGATTCTCTTGGGAAGATCGAGGTGACCACTGGGGTTGATAGGAGGAGAGGCGGTCCCTAAGATACGTCAGCCCTTGGCCATACAAGGCCTTAAAGGTCAATACCAACACCTTGTAGGAGATCCAGAATTCGATCGGTAACCAATGCAGCTGACACAGGATAGGTGTTATATGACATCCCACAGGGGTTCCTATAAGGAGCCTGGCAGCTGCATTTTGAACTATACGAAGTTTCTGGGTCACTGACAAAGGAAGGCCAGCATATAGTGCTTTACAGTAGTCCAGTCTTGAGGTGACCGTGGCATGGATCACTGTGGCTAAGGCCTCCCCGGAAAGATAGTGTGCCAGCTGCCTAGCCTGGCAAACATGGAAAAATGGGATACACACTTCAATACACGACAAAGTAATCACTATTGCAACTTCTATACACACTGCTAAACCACAATGTTTAAAGGGGCAGTGTCAAAGGAATACCAAGACATAGCATATATAGATAAAAACCACTATATTGTATGGCAGTATATGCTCAATAGCAGAACAATATTACAAACAGTACAATGTAATGCAAATAATCAATCATGTGATTAATACACAGTATGAGCATAAATCACAAGCCCATATACATGGTTGGGCGAAGGAGTATTCCACTAGGCACTGAGTAACCCTTAGTGAAGTCCTGGGCATGATGACCCATGGACCTGCGACTGAGTCAATAGGGGAACCTTGGTAGGTGGCAGGGCTGGTGGCTGCTATAGTAGGCAGGCGCCAACGGCTGGAGGTAAGCTGACGACGCCAAGATGGCCGTTTCGCGTAACCGCTTCCTCAGGCGCCTGATCACTTCTGACCGCTCCTCCCAGTATTGTAGTAGACCAATTTAGACTCAAAGTCGAAACGAGAGATTTCGCGTTTCCGCGTTTCAATACAGATCGCTCTTGTGAGTTATCTCCCGGGCTGCAATTCCTTTGACACTGCCCCTTCAAACATGGAAAAATGCCTGTTTGCTGATGGCGGAGACCTGGGCCTTCATTATCAGCAAGGGGTCCAAAATGACACCTAGGCTTTTGACGGTGGCAGATGTAACAATAATAATAATACAATTTATTTATATTCCGCTTTTCTCACCCCAAAGGGGACTCAGAGCGGATTACATTACACATAGAGCAGACAGTCCCTGCTGACTGACATACAGTTAGAATACATTGTACAGACAAACGTGCAATTAGAAGGATTTTTTTTCTTCTGGCTGCGTCGCCGGTGCGGTTGATCCATTACGTCACAAGAGGATACTGTTGCTTCAGCCTCAGACAAGAGCCTCTGGTTCCGCATTCCACCTCCGAACAGCCGATCTTCCTTATTTTTATTCAGGTGTTATAAAGTCCTTATAAAAATCCTTCCCCGCTGAGCGGTCCCTAGTTCATCTACTCATAGCTGGCTTGTTTTTCGATCTGTTAGGTGGACAGTGGCCAGGGCTCACAGCTGGGTGTCCAGACCAGCCCAGGAATCGAACATGCAACCTTATGATTGCAAACACAACTGTTGTTACCGCTGTGCTATCTCTCCGGCCCACTGTCAAGAGGCTCACTGTCAAGGGTAGGCCTATATGACTACAGCAGCATGAATACTTTATGCAAAAAAATGGAAATGCAAAGAAATACCAACGAAAGCAGATTGGGAGAATAAAGTATGGGAAATAATGGACATGGTTACGCTCACCTTCTATCTGAAAGATTCAGAGGGGAAAGCGTTAATAAGGACAGATTGGACATTATTTAAGGACTATATGAAGACTCGACAGGCCCAACAGAACCCTTAATTTATAAGGAATGGAAATAATAATAAGAAAATAAAGAAGAAGAAATGTAAAGAAAGAAGTGACTAAAGAGCTAATGATTAAATCGAAACTGAATCAGTAAATATAATTAACCAGCGAAGAAAGAAGATGGAAGTCAAAGAAACCCCCTTTTCTATCTTTTCTCACTACCCTAGCCCTCCATTTACCTCCCAAGTTCCCTTATCAATCCTTAACCTGAGTCACCTATTTCTTTTCCCCTTTCCTTTACCATTACCTACCGTCCCAATTACCCGTGCTTTTCCCTCCCTATATTCCGTATTCTCTCTTTTTATCATATACTAGCTTGGGGACCCGGCCCTGCCCGGGTTATTTGAGAAGTGCAGCAGGATGTAGAGTGGGTCATGGGGACTCTGTGTGCCAAGTTTAGTCTTGATCCATCATTATTGGGAGTTGCAGTGGTCTCATGAAATTACTGAAGGTAGTGCAAGTCCCATCATCTCTGTGTGTCCCGTCCCCCAAAGTGTAGTAGGATGTAGATTGGGTCATGGGGGCTCTGTGTGCTAAGTTTGGTCTGTATTGGTGAATGGATGAGGGATGCATTGTTTTTCGGAAGTGAGTGAAGGTACTTCAAGTCCCATCATCCATGGTCCGTCTCACAGTAAACTGCACCAGGCTGTAAAGTGGGTCATGAGGGCTCTGTGTGCTAGATTTGGTGTTGATCAGTCATTGCATTAGGTTTGTAGCAGGATTGGGAAGTGAAGGAAGGTACTGCAAGTCCCATCATCCATGTTCTGTCCCCCTCCAAACTTCAGTAGGATGTAGAGTGGGTCACTGGGGCTCTGTGTGCCAAGTGTGGACTTTCTCGGTGTTTGTTGGGGGCCACAGTGGTCTGTGGGAACAGAGGGGTGTAAAAGTACTACAAATCCCATCATCCATTGTCAGTCCTCCCCCAAACCTCACCAGGACGTGAAGGCAGTCATGGGGGTTATGTATGGCAAGTTTGGTCTCGATCAGTGATTGGATGAGGGTTGCAGCGAACTTGGGAAGTGAGTAGAGGCACTTCAAGTCCCATCATCCATGGTCCACCCTCCTCCGAACTGCACCAGGACGTAGAGTGGGTCATGGGGGCTGTGTGTGCTGAGTGTGGTCTGTATTGGTCCTTTTTGGTGGCCTCAGTGGTCTGTGGGAACCAAAGTCTTGGAAAGTACTACAAATCCCATAATACGTGGGTCATGTCATAGGGGGTTATGTGTACCAAGTTTGGTGCAGGTCCATCACCCGCGCTGGTCGCTGTGGCCTGTGAAAGTGGCTGCCACATATCCGCCCTGGCCTGTGAAAGTGGCTGCCACATATCCGCCCTGGCCTGTGAAAGTGGCTGCCACATATCCGCCCTGACCTGTGAAAGTATACCGGTGTAAAACAGAAAGGAGTAAAAAAAATGGAAAAGGCCTGCATGAAATTAGCAGTAAGGTCCAATGAGGCTGGGTGAGGGGGCTTTGGGCCAGAATTATTTATATAAGCATTAAAAGGCATTAGAGAAAGGTATTTATTGTTTTCTCTTGTGTCTTTTGAGGGCCTTACCTTGTAGAGTGACAGTGCCTGTTCTAAAGATCCTGTCAGGAGCTGCCTTTCTCTGACACTGTGTTGAAGAGGGAAGATGGATGCCTCTTTTGGGCCTATCTGGGAGAAGGATTTGTAGGGGCTACAATGTTTTCTGGGAAGTGAATTGGGATGCAAATACCATCATTCGTCAGCCATCCTGCCCTAAACTCTATTTTGGGGCCTGTAATGTTATGGTCTGCTATTGGTAACTTTAAAAGGGTGCATGGCAGGCAGCCGTTTTCTAAAAGCTGAGGGGGAGGAGAATACAGGAATCCATTTTGTTTTCACAGAGCCAAGTGGGGGAGGGACTGTTGATGGTGCATTTTTTCCCTCAGTGGGAAGAAATTCTGTTGTTTGAATGTAGAGGCCTGGATTCTGGGATGCTGGCTTTTTTCCCCTCCGTGGGAAGAAATCATGTTGTTTGAATGTAGAGGCCTGGATTCTGGGATGCTGGCTTTTTTCCCCTCAGTGGGAAGAAATCCTGTTGTTTGAATGTAGAGGCCTGGATTCTGGGATGCTGGCTTTTTTCCCCTCAGTGGGAAGAAATCCTGTTGTTTGAATGTAGAGGCCTGGATTCTGGGATGCTGGCTTTTTTCCCCTCAGTGGGAAGAAATCCTGTTGTTTGAATGTAGAGGCCTGGATTCTGGGATGCTGGCTAATCAGTGGCTAACAATGCCCTCTGTCTGGTGCCTTAGAATTTTGAGTGGCGAGGCTGTCCAATCAAAGGACTTTATGCAAATAGCTGCCACATATCCGCCCTTCCGCCCTCCGCATACACACATACACACATACACACATACAAACATTCCGTTTTATAAAGGTATACAAATGTCAGGGCTGTCCAACTTCTACCGGCCCAGGGGCCTGAATTCCGGTCACTGATGACCTGGGGGGGCCGCAGGGTCTGCCCCCACCCCCGGCTCCGCCCCTGCCCCCAGCTCCACCCCCTCCCAGCTCTGCCCTCTCCCCCAGCTCCGCCCCCACCCTGCCCCCACCCCTGCATGCATACAGTCAAATATAATCTTTTACTGAGATAAAATGCAGGGTGGGCATTCAAAAGGGGCATCCATACAGTCAAATATAATCTTTTACTGAGATAAAATGCAGGGATAAGATATTAAAGTATTTTAATTTAATATTAAATATATTTAATTCCATCTCCCCTCTCCCCTTATTTTAATTTAATATTAAATATATTTAATTCCATCCTCCCCTCCCCTTATTGTTATTTAATATTAAATATATTTAATTCCATCCTCCTCCCCTAATATATCCCATCTCCCCTTATTTCATCTTTAAATATATTTAATTTTATATTTAATACATGAGGGGAGATGTGGGGAGGGAATGAGAAGCCCCCGAGGAGCCCCCTGCTTCGGCCTACCTTTCCCAAACGCGCAGGATCCAGGAGTACCCGGACGACGAGAGAGGCGACGACCGACTGAGTCAAAGAAGGTCCTAATCGCGTCTGTGGGCCTCAGCGATCCAGTAGTAGAGTAGCCGAAGAGTATCGTGAGAATACGCAATCCACACGGGATTTTGCTGTCAACACCGGCGTGATCTCGCGTTGACAGCGAAATCCCGTGTGCATTGCGTATTCTCACGATACTTGCTCCGAACCCAGAAATAGGGTTTTTTAAAAAAAATTATTATTTATTTTATTTTTCAAATTTTATTTTTTATTTAAAAGCTTAGGGGGGCGTAGGGAAGGGCCTGGGGGGGCGTATACGGCCCCAGGGCGCCAGATGGACAGCCCTGATATATGTATTAAAAACTATAATAAAAATTATTTTTTTAAAAAAAATAGGGTAGGCAACGGTCGCTCCACTCCCACAGGGCAGCCAGGCCACAGAAGGTACATAACTGTTGAATTAAATGACGAGAACTTAAGTGTTGATTCAATGAATCTACTTTAGTCAGGACTGTGCTCCTCACATGGAATGCTATAAACACACAAGTAATTCATCTAATTGTTTATAATGTCACAATGAAACCAATGAGTTGGGAAGAAATAGAGCCCCGTGTGAAAACTTTCTCAGGATTCATGAGGTAAGGAGGTCTTTCTACCCTTTCAGGGACATTCCTGAATAGAAACTGACAAAAGTAATTTTCGTAATCCTTTCCCTTAGCTGTGCTCCTTTGCATGCAAACATTGAAGTTGACTTCCTGCCCTGCTCAGCATGCTCCAGAGACATCTATCGCAGTGTAGATTTTTCTTCTGAAACATATGACCTTGAAATGAAGCAAAGGCAACTTAGCTGCTTTAATTGTTTTGGTCATGGCTCTCTCCGGTCTTTGATACACATAAATAAAGCCACAATTGTAATAAATGAATGGAGCATTATCTCGGTGTATCTTGACAACATAAACAAGTCATATTCTATCATCCAACTTTTTTTCTTATTTTTTAGACACAGAGCAAGGCCATTCTTCTTAGGAGGGTCATAAAAGCAGACGTACAACCCCTGCTCCAAATACAAAATGTAGCTAACAATTTTCTTTTTTAATTTTTTTAAAAAATAAAATAAATATTTATTAGTTTCAGATATAGAATAAAATACATAATAGAATAGATATGATAATAGCAGATAAAGGGGAAAGGAAAATTTGGGGTAGGGGGTAAGATTACAAGAAGGGTACCTACCTACAAAATGTGGGTAAAGAGCAGGCATGGTTTAGAACCCAAAAATCGTGATTCTAAAATCAAAGGGGGGGGGGGGGTTTGATTAGTAATAGAAAGACTTACAAAAAATTTTCCAAAAAGTTCTAAAATGTAATGTAATTAGTAACGAAATTCTTAATTAGTTGTAAAGTAGGCAAAGCAGGGAAACAGGACTGACACTGTTTTAAGCACAGGCAAATCAAGGGGCAACATTTCCCTTGGTTTCCTTGCAGGAGATATAATGCATTAATATATTATTATTATTATTATTATTATTATAAAAGCCAGGGTTTCTTTGCAGGGACATATCATGCACTAATATATTATTATTATTATTAAATAAAATAGTTGCCCACCTCTGGTCAAGGCTTGCTTCTCCAGAGCATTTATTAGAATTAAATGCCCAGGGCCCTTCTTCCAGGAAATTAGAAGGAGTAAATATTATTAATATAATATTATTATTATTAGAATTAAATGCCCAGGGCCCTTCTTCCAGGAAATTAGAAGGAGTAAAAATTATTAATATAATATTATTATTATTAGAATTAAATGCCCAGGGCCCTTCTTCCAGGAAATTAGAAGGAGTAAATATTATTAATATAATATTATTATTATTAGAATTAAATGCCCAGGGCCCTTCTTCCAGGAAATTAGAAGGAGTAAATATTATTAATATAATATTATTATTATTAGAATTAAATGCCCAGGGCCCTCCTTCCAGGAAATTAGAAGGAATAAATATTATAAATATATTTATTATTAATTATAAAATAGTTGCCTACCTTCTCCTGAGCTCTTCTCACTGCAGCTTTCCCCCCATTCAGTTTCCCATAGCTCTCTAGGAGGTTTGAACTCCATGGCTTTTCCTTGATTCTGCACTTTTCCTGCTCCTCTCCGGGCTGTTATCAACCCCTTCTGCCATTGTTTCAGCCTTCCTCATGTCCTTCTCGCCTGTCCTCCTATCTAGGCTCCTTTCCCTGCAGTTTAAACCGCTTTTTTCCTGAGTCCTCCAGCCGCTCTAGGACTCCCGCTCTGGATCTCTCTATGGTTCGGCTCCTTTTCCACTTCCTGGAGGAAAGGCCTTTCAGTTAAAGTAGGCCTCGAACATGGAAAGGCCCCATCTGACTGTGAGTAATGTCTGGGAAGCTATTTTGGAGGGGATAATAGGGAGCCTTCCGAAATATTTACAAATCTAACGAAAATTTGGGCCCAGGGAGTGCAAAAAAGAAAGTACACTTCTGGGATTGCGGCAGCAATGCGTATAAACTTGAAAGTCCCATACATACGAATCCCTTCCGATTTCTTTCAATTTTCATAACTTTTTTCTCATGCCTAGTAAAGAGATGCGATTGATTAGCATAGCAGGAAAAGGTGCTCTGAAGTTTTTTTGCGGATTGTCGGTGACTTTCCCTTCTTATTTATCCTATAGATTTGGCTAATTATGTTCATTACAATATCTTCTCTACTTTCCTGACTGATTTTCTTATTTTATTTATTTATTTATTTGTTGAATTTCTAGGCCGCCACTCCCAGGAGGCTCGGGGCGGCTCACAACGGGGCAATACACAATAAAACACATTAAAACACATAAAACACTCTAAAATATCCATACATTAAAACACAATGCGCTGTACAAAATACGAAACGCACAGTATAATACAGTATAAAAGATAAAATCAACAGGCAAGACTGGGACACTGATGGCGTCTTATACAACCTAAGATAGGGAAAGACGGTATAAGAGGGGAGTATTGGAAACATAAACATAGTAAATACTATAGCCTATCATATATCTATTGGGAGAAACTAACTCCATCCTATTATATCTTATCTTATAAAATCTAAGTATATATCGCATTCTTTTTTGCAATAGAAGTAGGGACCAATCCCATTTATTATTTGCTTTCTCTCTTAATGCTTCCGTCAATTTTTCCATCTGACAGATTTCTATAACTTCCTGTAGCCATTCGTTTTTAGCTAACAATTTTCTGAGCCTCACTGCTGTGTAAACTAGGAGCAGGATGTAAAATAATATGCAGCCAAAGGAACAGCTGTTGCAAGAACATTGCTAGTAAAAGAACAACATGACTCTGTATTATAAGCTTCTTTTGGAAATTAGATACAATTAGCTGTTGCCAATAATGTCACTCAAACAGGTTCCAGGATTTTCTAACAAGCATTACAGTTCTCCGTAAGAAGAAGGGAAAGTTCATGGCCCTATTTTAAAGTATTCAAAGCTATTCTTGCTTGTATTTGGGGCACATGCTGAGCCAATGTGGTGGTTGGGGTGCTGGACTAGAACTCTGGGAGACAAGGATTGGAAGATTGACTTGGCCATGCCACTTTGAGCAAGCCACATTGTCTCAGCATCAAAGGAAATAATAATAATATTTATTATTATTATTATTATTATATCAGATACACAAGATCACTACGCTGGCTTTTGTTTTGGATCATGGGTCGGACACTTCCCAAGGAGAGTGGTTCTCAACCTTCCTAGTGCCACAACTCCTTAATACAGTTCTCATGTTGCGTTGACCCCCAACCATAAAATTATTTTTGTTACTACTTCATAACTGTAATTTTGCTATGATGATGAATCGTAATGTAAATCTGATATGCAGGATGTATTTTCATTGACTGAACCAAATTTGGCACAAATACCTGATGTCCAAATTTGAATACTGGTGGGGTTGGAGGGGATTGATTTTGTCATTTGGGAGTTGTAGTGGTTGGGATTTGTAGTTTACCTACAGCCAAAGAGCATTCCGAACTCCACCAATGATATAATTGAACAAAGTTGGCACACAGGACTCCCATGATGAACAGAAAATACTGGAAAGTTTTGGTGGGCATTGACCTTGAGTTTTGGAGTTATAGTTCATTTAGAGTGCACTGCGGACTCAAACAATTATGAATCTGGACCAAACTTGGCACAAATACTCAATATTCCCAAATGTGAACACTGGTGGAGTTTGGGAAAAATAGACATTGACATTTGAGAGTTGTAATTCCTAGGATTTATAGTTCACCTACAATGAAAGCATTCTGAACCCCACCAACGATAGAATTGGACCAAACTTCCCACACAGAACCTCCATGACCAACAGAAAATACTGCTTTCTGATAGTCTTTGGTGACCCCTCTGATACACCCTATCGATTCCCTATATTGGCAGATAGACTATATTGGCACAAACACTATTAGTCAAACATAAATTTATTTGTGTCATTGGGCGGGCTGTACCCCACCCCCCTTAAACATTGGCATTGCAAGTTGTACATTTTAGCAATCAGCTCTGTTTTCGAAGTTAATTATGGAAACAAAGTGCCACTATAATTAGATTTAACTTGAGTTAATGGGGTAGTGGGCAGATTAAACAAGGAAACAAAGCTTTCTCAGCAGGGGCTGATTTCAAAGTGAAGGCACACTTGAGGAAAGAATAGTGACAAGTAATTCTTTCTCTATGAAACTGTTAATATATAACAATTGAAGTCCTAGGTCATTCAAAGGCACAGTATTTGTAAAGGACCTAGGAGCTGGAGAATGTGCTGCCATTCATCAATGCAATGACATATACTAAGTCTTGTAATCCTTGTGAGATTCAGTATCTAAACCGTAATGAATGTGTCTAGTGTCTATTAGGCATGAGAAAAATGAAACGGAAATTAAAAGGATTCGTAAGAGATTCGTATGTAATGGGACTTTTGAGGTTTTACGTATCGCTGCCGCGATCCCGGAAGTAGACTTCCTTTTACGGTCCTTGAGGCCAACAATTTGCGTTATGATCGTAAGAAATTCTTAAGTATTAATTAATTATTGTACTACTCACTTCTCCCTGTCTTCTCCCCCTCATTTCCTTCCCGCCTTCATTCAGCTTCTTCTTTTTCCCGCATTTCTATGAGGAACTGGAAGTGACGCTGCTGCTAGGTAGGCTAGGCAATGCATTCTGGAAAGTGTAGTCCTCCAGGCTTCCCCCCCCTCCTTCTCTTCCCCGTTGCTCTGCTGCCATGCTCAATCGCAGGGGCCTGCTTCAAACACACACACACGCGCGCACTTCTCCTCCTCTCTCTCCAGGCTTTCCCCCCCCTCCGTCTCTTCACCGAGGCTCTGCTGCCGGGCGCCATCGCAGGGGCCGGCGGCACACACCCACACACACACACACGCGCGCTTCTCCTCCTCTCTCTCCTGCGCTCTCTCAGATGCTTCTCTTCCCCGTTGCTCTGCCATGCCCCATCACAGGGGCCAGCTTCAGCCCTCCAGGTACGTGTTTTGGACTTCAACTCCCACCATTCCTCACAGCCTCAGGCCTCTTCCTTTTCCTCTCAGCCTGGGCAAACTTGGGCCCTCGCTCCCTCAGGATCGGGGTGAGAGAGAGGCAGCGAGGAGCGAGGGGCTCCTCCTCCTTTTCTTTTGCTGCTTCCAAGAATAGAATACCCCTCCCTCCCTCCTTCCCCTCCCTCCTTCCTATTTGGAGAGTCCCATCTAGAATTCAGTGTGGTTTATTCAAGTTTTGGCCTACAACTCCCAGAAATCCCAGCCAATTTACCAGCTGTTAGGATTTCTGGGAGTTGTAGGCCAAAACCATCTGAATGCACATGCTCTGCCATACGAATTACTAACGAATTTCGTTAGTACTTAAGTTACATTTCGAAATTTTTGGGAATTTTTTTGTAAGTCTTTGATATACTAATCAAAAAAAAATCCCCCCCCCCATTTGATTTTTGAATCGCCATTTTTCGATTTGTTATCATGCCTAGTGTTTATGTATAACTGTTTGTATCCAGTGTGGAGATAAAGTAGAGATGTAGTCTAATTCTGTGGATGGATTCAATTCTTTTGCCTCTGCTGTAAAATCTAACTATGTTGTCTTGGGCCAATCTTGCAAAGTATATATTGTGATTCTTAATACAGCTGCTTGGGACTTAGAATCAAAGAATCATAGGGTTGGAAAGGGAATGAAAGTTTCATAAAATAATAGAATCATAGAAACCACATGGGCTATCCAGTCCAACCCCATTGTGCCCCGGCCAGGATTAGCCATAAGGCCAACCTAGGCCATGGCCTAGGGGTGCAAGCCAAGGGAGGGCCGCAGATCATGGACCAAAAAAAAATTGAAACAAATAAAAATGCAACGTGCATGGAGATGAGGAAGGAAGGATACCGGAGGTCCTATTTTTCGGCGGCGTCCACTTGCTGGCTCCTTCAGTGCAAGTACAGGAAACTCCATTGCGCAGTCTGCGCATGCCCTAGCACCATGAAAGCTGGTATTCCTCTTCCAACACAAGGAGGAGACTCCTCCTTACTGGAGAGAGAAGCGCAACTGCCAGCTACGGAACATGCGCAAACCCCAGTACAGGAGAGAAGCCCAACGCGGCAAGCCCCGGTATCAGAGAGAAGTGCGGCATCGGTACAGCTGCTAACTACAATGCATGCGCAATCCCCAATACCGGGTAGGAGCCAAGTGCCTCAAGCCCCGGCATCAGGGATGAGGCTCTTCCCCCCCCCCCCCCATGCCTGCCGAGAGGGAAACTCCTGTGGCGGACCTAGTGAGGCCACACCGGGAGAGCTGGATGCGGGGCCCTAAGGGGGACGAGCAGATGAAAGGATGGGGGGGGGGGCGGTAGAGGTTGGCTTAAAGGGGGTGTAATTCCAAACTGTGGCATAGGGGGCAAAAGGGTGTTAATCCGGGCCTGATTGTGCCATGCAGGAAAAGCACAATCAAAGCACCCCAGACAGATAGCCATCCAGCCTCTGTTTAAAAGTCTCCAAAGAATGAGCAGCCACTACACTCCAAGGCAGAGAGTTCCACTGTTGATTAGCTCTTGCGATCAGGAAGTTCTCCCTAATATTCAGGTGGATTCTCCTTTCTTGTGATTTGAACCCATTGCTCTGAGTCCTAGTCTTCAGAGCAGCAGGGGAAAAAAGCATACTCCCTCTTCCTTATGCCATCCTTTCAGATATTTATTTATACATGGTGATCATGTCTCCACTCAATCTTCTCTTCTACAGGCTAAACAGACGCAGCTCTTTAAGCCATTTCTCATAGGGCATGGTCTCCAGACATCTGATCGTTTTCATCACAATCCTCTGAACGTGTTCCAGCTTGTCAATATCAGAATGATGTAAAAAGTAAACAAAGCAAACGTTTCACTCTATATATCCATTACATTCAGAAGCCAGATTTTGAAGACCTTTATTTTCCTTCCCAGACTTGGGAAAATGGAACACAACTGCATCTATGCATGGCTGACCAGCCTCTTACGTTGTCTGAATGCCACAGAGGCAAGGAGATTGGCACCATGTGCTCAGTTTTCCATGGAAGTGAACCTATTGCGTGCTAAGTCAAGGTTGAGCTGTACAATCCTAGACAGATGGATGCTTGCATGCTTAAATTCACCAATGAAAATTTAATCAGACAGCAGAGTTCGGCTTGAAGAACAGATATTCATTCGTATGTGACATTTCAATATTTCAACATTTATGCATAACCCACCAAGGGAGGAGAAATCAAGCTACTACACCACTTTCTGTGAAAGAAAATATCATTGTCTCCCAAGGCATTATGTTTTGATCCAGAGCTAGCTAGCTATTTTATTTTGTATATTTTATTTTATTTTGACTGATCCAGATGAAATCAGTTTTTCTTCTCTCTCTTTCCCTCTCCCTCCCCCCTCTCTTTCTTTTCTTTCTTTCTTTCTTTTCTTTCTTTCTTTCTTTTTTGATATAAGGGACTTTTTTGCACCGGGAATGTGGCGCAGCTGGCTAAATGTCAGCTGCATAAGATCTCTCTGACCAGTAGGTGATGAGTTCAAAGCCTGCTCGGGTCGAGGTGGGTGCTCAACCTTTAAGTGTAGCCTGCTGTCGACCTTTGCAGCCCGAAAGACAGTTACATTTGTCAAGTAGGAGATAAAGGTACCACATTAAGTGGGGAGGCAAATTTTGACTGATTTATGAGGCCATTAAAAAAGAACCCAGGAATCGTTGAGGAATGCGGAAGAAAAACAAGGGACACTGAGAGATGAGGAGTGCGTCACCTCCCCCTGGTGGCCTGAAAGTTTGCCTCTGTTAGTCTATACAGTATATGTGTGAAATATGTCAAAATGTATGTACTGTGATAAATGTCACATGTTTATATGTCATATGTTGAACTGCAGGGATGGTCTGCAAGTATGTGTACTGTAATCCACTCTGAGTCTCCTTCGGGGTGAGAATAGCGGAATATAAATAAAGTAAATAAAAAAATTTAGTTTCCAACGAAGTCATTTTTGTGTTGCTAAACTTTGCATCACATATATGGTCTTGATTTAAGATTCATTCCTTTCAACAAATGCTACATGCGCACCACAAAGTTGGGAACATTTTTGAATATGAATTAACTCTTTTATGAATTAATTAATTTATTCATTTCAGTTCAGAACAGGAAGCACCAGTACCTTACAGCATCTAGAGTGTGGTTCCTGCCACCCATCCTCTCTAAAGTGATACATTTAATTTAAGGGGAACCATTCATTATCAATGTCTATGCATAGAAAATGATTTTCCTCCCTAAGGTTGCACATTTTCTGCAAGGGCACATTATCTCACATTTTGAACATAACTGGACATATGTGGAAAACTTATGAGTAAGGGTTTGTCTCTTGGCCAGCTGGCAATACGCATCAGGCAATACTCAATAGGAAGCTAGAGTTGGCTCTGTGCCCCATTGAGTATGATGCCCAGCTTGATCCTCCACCAGGATTGACAATAAGGGATCATTTGATTTCCTGGAGTGATGCTATAGCTGGCAACTCAGGGCATTATGCGATATATATATATATATATATATATATATATATATATATATATATACACACACACACACACACACACACACAGAGAGAGAGAGAGAGAGAGAGTATATCTTGGCATTACTTCGCAAATGAAGATTCTTTAGGAAGGACTCAACCCACACTTTTTACAAGCGCGTTGATGACTAAAACGGCCAATCTGAGATAGGCAAGTCCGGTTGCAGAAAGCACAGCTGAAAGTCTCTTTGGGTGATGTTGTTTCCAAGTTGCGGTTCTTGCTGCGTTGTCATTTCTCTTCGAGACCCGTTCGGCATGTCTTCTCGAAAGAGGCCGCAGCATTGTGGATAGTGCGTCTCCATGCCTCCCGATGTGAGGCCGGGGTGGACCATTTTTGGTGATCAATCTGGCCGAGCTTGAGATGTTGTTTCAGGGAGTCCTTATATCTCTTTTGGGGGGCGCCTCTCTTGACCCGTGGCGAGTTCACCATAGAGTAGTATCTTTGGGAGGCGGTGGTCCTCCATGCTAGAGACATGCCCTGCCCAGCACAGTTGTGTTTTCAATAGCATGGCTTCAATGTTGGTGATCCCTGCTTGCTCAAGGACAGCAACATTCGTCACATTGTCGGTCCAGTGTATATTTAGGATTGTGCGAAGACAGTGCTGATGAAAGCGTTTGAGGAGTCGTAGGTGCTAGCGATAGGTGACCCATGTTTCAGGCCCATATAGGAGAATAGACAGTATGATAGCTCTGTACACACTGATTTTGGTGCTTTGTCTCAGGTGTTTGTTGCTCCAGACTCTTTTGTGAAGCATTCCAAATGCACTATATGCCTTTGCTAATCTGTGATCTATCCCTTTATCAATCTTGGCATCTGAAGAGATGATGCTTCCCAGGTAGGTGAACTACTGAATGGACTTAAGCACAGATTTGCCTATGCTGATGTGGGGATGATGGTGTTCTTCCTGTGGTGCAGGCTGGTAGAGAACTTCTGTTTTCTTCGGGCTGACTTCCAGCCCAAACAGCTCTGCAGCTGTTGCAAAGCAAAATGTCAGGCACTGCAGGGCTGCTTCTGAATGGGCGACAAGGGCAGCATCGTCAGCAAAAAGCAGCTCACGGACTAGATAGTTTAGAGTCTTAGTGCGAGCCCTCAGACGGCTTAAGTGTATATATATATATATATATATACACACACACATGCGCGCGTGCACACACACACAATTAATCACTAAAATGGTATCACATTGTCCACTCCATCAAGAACAATACAGAAGATATGTGAGACATAATTTGCTAAAGGGAAAAGATGTCTTATGTTTTCATCCAATTATTCATTTAAACATAAGCCAGATGTGTTTGGCTAGCATTCTTCATCAGTGGGCCATTGTAAATCTTATGTTGTCATATCTTTTTTTCATAACCCAAACGGGCAGAACATTGGATTGTGATCAAGATTGAGATGAGTCTTGTCATGTTTTTTTACTTCTTTGTATTTTTTTTATGATGGAGATGCTATCACTAACAAATGTCTTGGCAATTTAGATAAAACACAAAAAGGGCACTGCCATAAGATCAGAGGCTGGACGTGGGCAGCTATCTTTCTCACAAGGCTGCTTTTGACATTGGGGACAGGCTATTTGAGGAATTGGATAGCATGCAGAAGGCGTAGAAGTCCATCCTTTGGGGTTTCTGCACAGCGTCTTCTGCTGATGAAAACAGGGGACATCTGAAGGAGCCACTTGAAAGAGTCTTGAATAACTGATATGGTTTCTCTCAGTAACATGTATCTAGTCTGATGTTGTGATCAAAGTCCCAGGCTAGATCTGAAAGGAGATCCATGTTCAAATCCCCACTCAAACATAACATTTCCTAGTTTAATCACTTCGCCTCAGCCTAGTCTCATAGAGACATTGTAAGAATATGCTGGGGAGGGGGAATGGAATATATCAGTGTTTCCCAACCGTGGAAACTAGTGTGCCGTGAATGATAATCAGGGGTGCTGTGGAAAATTGGAACCTCCAATACACTTTCTTCCCCCTCCTTCTGAACACTTTTTCATCTCCACTCGGGCTCCCTTCTTCCCAGTCTCGCTCTGCTCGCTGTGCCTCGCTTTGTTCACACTGCCGCTTCTGTCGCCATTTTGATCCGAGGGGCCAGTGTGAGTGTGTTCAGAAGGGGAGGGGGAGGGAGGAAGATGTGATCCGTGTGGGCACTACTGCGCAGACTCTCCCCAGAGCAAAGCGAGGCAAAGCGAGCAGAGCAAGGCTGGGAAGAAGGGAGACCGAGTGGAGAAGAAAAAGTGTTCGGCAGGAGGGGGAAGAAAGGGCGCGAAGGGGAAGGGGGAGGAAGAGGTCTCTGTCGAAAGCTGGCATGGGCAAACGTGAACCTTCCAGGTGTTTTGGACTCCAACTCCCACCATTCCTAGCAGCCTCAGGCCCTTTTCCTTTTTCCCCTCAGCCACTTAAACAGGAAAGGGCCTCAGGCTGTTAGGAATGGTGGGAGTTGGAGTCCAAAGCACGCAGAGGGCCAAAGTTTTCCCATGCCTGTTTTCGGGACCTTAAAGTGGTGAGCCTCCTTCCAACATTGTGATTCTGGATAGAAAACAAACAACAACACAACATAACTTTGTTTGAGTCCACAGTGCTCTCTGGGTGTAGGTGAACGACAACTTCCAAACTCAAGGTCAATTCCCAAGCAAACCCTTTCAGTACTTTCTGTTGGTAATGAGAGTTCAATATGCCAAGTTTGGTTCAATGCCATTGTTGCAAGGGTTCAGGATGCTATTTGATTGTGTGTTAACTATAAATCCCAGAAACTGTAACTTCCAAATGTCAAGGTCTATTTTCCCCAAAACTAAACAGAGAGAGAGAGAGACTGACAGCTGTTGAGCAAGACCTTCGTGTGTGTCTTTCTGCCATTCCTGCCAGGATATCTATGTTGTGTTCATCGAAACAGGCCCAGGTTTCACACTGATTGTATAAATACATTTAAAACATATTACCTATGTGTATTACTATGTTAGAGTGTCATTTTGTGTCATTTTGGTTGGTGGTTTGCCCCAGGATTTTGTAAATGTAAAAAAATGTTGAAAAACGCTGGAATATATAGTTGGAATAATAATAAATAGAATCACTGTGAAACATAAACTAAATGCCTGATGCGCTTGGTCTCTACAGAGGCTTGTTCTTTTTGTGCTCCAGCGTCTTATGCGCTCCTCTCCTGGTGTTTGTTCAGTCAACTGCAAGAATGGCTGTCTTTTCAAAATTTACTCCTCCTCTAAGTGAGAATGTCAACCGATTCGAAGGCATGCGGCCACTGTACTATGGTTAATTGGATCCCCAACTGATCTAGTTCAACAATTCCATTTCCTAATCAACTCTGATGTGACTAAGTGTTTTCCTTTTTATGCATGAATCATAATAACAATCGCTGGTAAAGAAACAATTAGGTTGGATGTGGCATTTCACATGAATTCAACCCCTGCAAATCTGAGTGCCGCTGCTTTGATTAATGTACTTCCGCTTTCCCTGAGATGGGTGTTCCCCCAGCCATTCAACATGGCTTTTTGGATTAAGATCTCTGTGATTGTATTTTCATCTGAAATGTCACTCAACCCCAGTGTCTCCACCTTACCTGTCAGAGCCACCGCCAGCTGCCGAACATGGCAGAAAGTCAGGTGTGCAAATTGCCCTCTTCCTAAATAAAAGGAAGAGCTATGGCAGAAGTTTAAAAGCAACTTTTTTTTTCAAAATAGCTGATAGTGGATTCAGAACACATTGGTACCTAGGTAACTGCTGTGACTTTTTGAAATGATGGAAGTTGCCCACAGCTATAGTTTAGGGGAGGCAAAGGGATCCAGTCATTAAGACAATCTCCGGGTTTATATTTTCACCTCTGTCCTGCTCCTGCCAGGTAGCCTTGGGCAATTTTTCTTAGAGACGTATTAGAATTGGACTTTATTGAGTTGTCTATTCATTTAATCGATTAGTATGATTCTGCACTTTTTGGACTAAACATGGATCCTAACATGATTTGCAGTGGAATGAGGGGTATGTTTCTGGACACATGGCATGTCCTGTGATGGAAAGAAAAGAAGACATACATACATTTGAAAAACAAGGATGTGAGAGACAATGTGAATCATTTTAGAATAAGCTCAAACACAATTTATTTATTTGATGTATTTATTTATTTATTTATTATTTTGGCTTCTAGACCGCTCCCTCTAGAAGCTCGGAGCAGTTTACAACAATGAAAACAAACAGGAAGATAAAACGACATAATTAATCTAAAAATACTAAAAATAATCTAAAAATACTACTGCCACTAAAATGATTCTAAAACTACACAGTAAGCATGATAGCTTTACTCAGCATCTAGTCCAGGAAATGCTAGTGGCCCACCAGTTGTACAAAGAGAACCGTCTTACAAGCTCTACGGAATGAAGACAGTTCTCTGATTCCTCTGACTTTCTCTGGTAGCACATTCCACAGAGTTGGTGCAGCCACCGAGAATTCCTTTTCTCTTGCTGAGGACAGTCGATATTGTCAAATGGAGGGGACATTGAGGAGATTTTGTTCGCCGGAGCGCAGGGATCTCTGGAGACAATATGGGGAGAGGTGGTCCCTCAAGTACACTGGACCAAGACCATACAAGGCCTTAAAGGTTAATACCAACACTTTGAAGGAGATCCGGTACTCAATTGGTAGCAGCGCAGTTGCCACAGTATTGGTGTAATGTGACATCTTGCCGGAGCCCGAGTGAGAAGGCGTTCTGCAGCATTCTGCACTAGCTTGAGTTTCCAGATCGCCCCCAAGGGTAGGCTGATGTAAAGGGCATTACAGTAATCCATGGCCAAGTCGTTCACGGATAGGTAGGGCACCAGCTGCCTAGCCTGGCGCAGATAGAAAAATGCAGTTTTGCTGACCATGGAGACCTGAGGGGAGGACTTGCTCTCCATTCCTCCCTCCCTGCCCTGCCATCTGAGAGGCATCGCAGATTAAATTTAATCCGTGATGCTTCTGAGCTGGGGAGGGGGGAGCAGGAGGAAAGAGTGCAGGGCTTGCCCTCCATTCTTCCGTCCCAGCTGGCGTAACGAATAATAATGAAAATTTATTATTAATTACGTTTCAATTACAAAATTTACTTAAAATTTTTCGGAATAACTTCTATAACGACCCAGCAACGGAAATTCCCCCCCCCCCCCACACACACACAAGTTTAGAATCAATTTTTAAATGGATCAACCACCCCTAATATCTACATTGGCCTTCATGACTGATAATGACAATAATGTGTCTACTGGAGCAGTCTTCCCCCTTTAAAGGACAGCTGCTTTTGATGGTAGAATGCAGTTAGCATGCCCTCGGGCAGGGCTACTGCACATACATATGCTTTTCTTCAGCCAGAAAGGTCTGCTGCTTCTTCTGCCACATGAGTATTATCTTCAAAACAACATATTCCAAGTAAATCCATTCAACCTTCCTACACTGTTCATATGAACAGCAAATATTAACCCATTGCAGCATACAATGCATCACATTACAGGAAATCCAGAGAGTCAAAGAATAGCGAGATGGAGACAATAGCATTCCTTCTCTCTCTTTAGGAAAATGATAATGTTCTTTAACCACATTGAGATCCCTTTCACATTTATACCGAAATCTCATTCATTCAATTTTTACATTGAATTTAAAAGACAAATATCCATTTAATGTGATTTCATTTAATTTTAGAAGACTAAACAATAGTTTTGGGATGTTCATCCATCAGCATGTGTATTTTTTTCTCAACAAAGCATCCATCAAATTGATTGTTTTGGGGGGGGGATAAATACAAGAGAGAGAAATACAAACAGTTGGATTCAGCATTGGTCTCCTGCAGATATTTATTTTTATGTATTTATTTACTTTATTTATATTCTGCTCTTCTCACCCCAAAGGGGACTCGGGGCGGATTACAGTACACATACTTGCAAACAATTCCTGCAGTTTAACATATGCAGTATAGACATATTTAGACATATATAGACGGACATAGATGAACAGAGGCAAACTTCTGGCAAACTTCTGGCCACCAGGTGGAGCTGATGCACTCCTCATCTCTCTCAGTGTTTTTCCAGTGTCCCTTGTTGTTCTTCCGCAATCCTCAGCGATTCTTTATGGCCTCATAAATCAGTCAAAATGTGCCTCCCCACTTAATGTGGTACCTTTATCTCCTACTTGACAGATGCAACTGTCTTTCGGGGTTCAAAGGTCGACAGCAGGCTACACTTAAGGTCGAGCACCCACCTTGACCCGGGCAGGCCTCAAACTCATGACCTGACCTACTGGTCAGAGAGATCTTATGCAGCTGACACTTAGCCAGCTGTGCCACTTCCTGGTTCCTCTCATCCACTGCAGACTGATGGATCCAGTGCAGGGCCGTAGCCAGGATTTTGATTCGGGGAGGGCTGAGTTTGCTTCGGGAGGGGCTGAGTCTGAGTAAGAGAGGGACTACCCTACCAAACCTTTTGTATTGTTATCCCAATAACCCAGGGGTGGGCAATTACCGGGCCTCCAGGTGTTTTGAACTTCAACTCCCAGAAATCCTAGCCAGTTTACCAACTGTTAAGATTTCTGGAAATTGAAGTCCAAAACACCTGGAGGGCCGGTAATTGCTCACCCCTGCATTAACCCATGAATGTGGCATATAATGAGCATGGTGATCAGATCATGATATGAATAAACATAACAGTTTAAATAATGTACCAGTAAGGCCTTCTCGTGGACCACCGTGAGAATTTCGGGGGGGGCTTAAGACCCCTAAGGACCCCCCCCCCCCCCAACTACATGCCTGATCCAGAGGGAGATTGGAAGAGATCGGATGTGGCTTCAATGTCTGTGGAGGATTGAATTTGGTCAATTTGTTTTTGGTTCAAACTGTTAAAGAGCTATCTGAAGTTCAGGACCTTGGATAGCTCTTTCAAAAAATCAGATGGAAACGTAGAGTGAATCCAATGCTCCACTGAAATGGAAGTCATCAGCCACCATTGAAATATGTTAAATTTTTTTGTTGCTTTCCTCAGCTAGTGCAGATCTTTAGACCAGTGTTTCCCAACCAGTGTGCCAGGCACACTAGTGTGCCTTGGTCTCTGAGCGATCATCAGGTGTGCTGTGGGAAGGGAAATTGGAACCGGGGGGGGAGGTGGTGTGTTGAAAAGATCAATCCAAGGAAAGATAAACACCCTAAGAAACCTACCTTGATAAAGGCACAAAATTACAAACAGCCCCCATCCCCACCCGTTGTCTACTTGGTCTCTCCCTCTCCATGCATTGGGAAGGCCCACCTCCCTTTCCCCAAGTAGAGACCTCCTCTTGCCTCCTGGGGGTTCTGTGTGGGAAGTTTGGCCCAGTTCTATCATTGGTGGGGTTCAGAATGCTCTTTGATTGTAAGGGAACTATAAATCCCAGCAACGACAACTCCCAAATGTCAAGGTCTATTTCTCCTGAACTTCATCTGTGTTCATATTTGGGCATATTGAATATTCATGCCAAGTTTAGTCCTGATCCAACTTTGTTTTAGTCCACAGTGCTCTCTGGATATAGGTGTACTACAACTCCAAAACTCAAAGTCAATGCCCACCAAACTCTTATAGCATTTTCTTTTGGTTATGGGAGTTCTGTGTGGGAAGTTTGTGTCCTTCTACCATTCCTGCCAGGATATCTATGTTGTGTTTATTGAAACAGGCCCAGGTTTCACACTGAGTGTATAAATACATTTAAAAACATATTAACTATATGTATTACTATGTTAGTGTCATTTTGTGTCATTTTGTTGGTGGTGTGCCCCAGAATTTTGCAAATGTAAAAAGTGTGCCGTGGCTCAAAAAAAGTTGGGAAAGTTGCTTTAGACTATTTCAACATACTCTTGAAAGTGGATGGACCTTCTAGAGAGGGAGGTGGAATTGATGTTTCAATGTGAAGGAAAAAACTTTGTATTCCATGTGCCCCTCCAAACCAGCTTTCCCTGCCTCAGATGAAATGCAATATGCTCTCCTACATGTGTTTGTGTAAAATTCAACTGCCAGTTCAGTTGGCCTCATTAAGTGGAGTGTTGTGGTGCAGTGGTTCACAAACTTTGGACCTCTTGAATTTTTGGACTTCATTCTTAGAAGTCACAGACAGCATGCCCAATGCTCTGGAATTCTGGAACTTGAAGTGCAAAACACTAGGAGAATCAAAAATTGGAAACCGCTGCAGTATTGGAATGATAATATTCTAATCTTCATCTAAGACAGCAAAATATCTTTGGCTACCTCTTGCGAGGATAAAAGGTTTTAAATACGTACAAATTTTACTATTGGTTTCCATAGCAACTAAGACTTCTTTAAATTACATTCAATTTAATCTGTTTTAATCTCCTGTCTGTACTGAAACTGACCTAGTTAGTTATTTTGTGCTTTCTTGTAACAATTGTTTTAATTAATGTCATGGTATAAGAGATTTAGTTCTTTTTAAAAAAAAAAGTGTGTATGTGCGTATTTTATGGAAGACTTGTCTTAGGAAGTGACTATGGTGAGAGGGGGGTGGGGTGGGTTAAAGTTTCTCAAATTATTTTTTTTTAAAAAATCAGTTCTAAGTAGGGACAGGCCTAAGGGGTAAAACCAGACCCTCTCGTGGAAAATCTAGTTTTGGAGGGTGGGAGAAAGGCATTCAGGGAAATGATTCTGAGAATTAAAGGAATTTTTTTTCTGATTTAAGAACCTTTTCTTCACTTTGGCTATCATCTGTTAGGGACATAAGATTGCCTGCTCACATTATTCCTAATCTGGCTGCTCATTCCATGGAAGCGTTCTTCTTTAACGTTGAAAGGGGGGAGCTACAAAACACCTTCTTTAAAACCTCATCCAATTCTTTCATTTGGCTTTGAAACACTCTTCACCTGAGCAACAGAAGGCAGCATGAAGCCACACAGAAGGTAATGCCACACATGTCATGCGTGTACTTATTCCTCTGCTTAATAATTATATTGTAGTTATGCCGTCACACCAGGCACTTTTAAAAAGGACTAAAACTGTGATGTGCTTTCCTATATGCCTGGTGGACTGCAGGATGCCTACTGGGGAAGCTCAGGAGTCCAGCAATCCAAAAGAAACCACTCCAGGGTGAAGTTGGAGAACAGTTTATTCAGTTACAAAGTCTTTGAAGGACTTGGCACAGAGCTTAACGGTTGCAAAACTATACTTGAAAATTCCCTGGGTTGCTGACAAAGCCTTTGCTTCCTCTGAATGGTAAGGAAATCTGAGGATATTCCCCACCCTGACCCTAGGCTGCTGAATAGAAGGAACCACACCTTCCCTATCTATACCTAGGGCCAGTTCGAAGGCGAACTGATGCTTAAATGGCAATTAGATAGCTACCATATACAACAAGCTGTGCTAATCACAGCAAGGTATCATTAGCCTACCTAACTCCAGCGGTCAAGTGGTTCAGTTGGTCAAGCAATCAGTAATTGAAGCAGTACTTACAGTGGCCTATACACAGCTAGCCTGACTGGCCAAGCACATCTAATCTCTTCTTCAGCCTGAGAAGGACTGAAGACTTTCAAAATGGAGATCCCATCCCTAGGAAGAAAAGGGGCAGGCTCCAAACCAAAAGGATACTTTTGCAGCCAATAAATGCAAAGTCCTATCAAACAGGCTGCAAAGTTTAGCAAATGATTAACCAACAGGAATACATCTTGCAAAGCTCAAGCAGCAAGCTTTGCAAAACTGGCTGTAAACCTGTAAATGATTAACTGACAGGGTGCCAGTGGGTCTATGGCAGGGGTGCCTACTAGGCATGTTTTAGAATCCTAAAATCGCGATTCTAAAATCAAATGGGGGGGGGGGATTTTTTTTGATTAGTATATTAAAGACTTACAAAAAAATTTGCAAAAAGTTCTAAAATGTAAGGTAAGTATTAACGAAATTCTAAATTGGTTCTAAAGTCTGAAAAGCAGGGAAACAGTTAAAAATCAAGGGGGAACATTCCCCTTCACCTCTGCAGTGCAATTAAGTGGAGCTGTACATAAGAGGTAGTAGCTACTTGCTCTCAGGACAATTGTGAAAGTGAAGTACTGATTCTCCCCCTTATTATTTCCCATTTCCTCCTCCTTTCTTCCTTCTCTACCCTCTTCTTTCATTCCTTCCCTTGCTCTTTGGTTCCCCATCCCTTCCTTTCTCTTTCCTTCCTTCCCTCCCCCTTCTCTACTTCTTCCTTTGTCTCCTTCCTTCCTTTGTTCACGTTTTATTTCCCTAATAGCAATTAAACAGAAAGATATATGTATAATATATAGACTTTCTGCTGTGCTTTCTGCAACCGAACTTGCCTATCTCAGATTGGCCTCTTTAGTCATCAGCGCTTGTAAAAGCGTGGGATGAGTCCTTCCTGAATCTTCGTTCGTGAAGTAATGCCGAGAGAGAGATATGTATTAATGCAGTGGTTCCTCATGTTGTGGTGACCCCCATCCATATTTTCGTTGCTACTTCATAATTTTGCTACTCTTATGAATTCTAATGCAAATATCTAATATGCAGGATGTATTTTCATTGTTACAAATTGACAAAAGTTAAAGCATAGGGATTAATCACAAAAACAATATGTTTGGGGAGGATGGACAACGGATGATGGGATTTGCAGTACCTTCGACGAATTCAGCTCTGACTTCCACAGCTGAGACCCCATGAATGACAGACCTGGACCAAACTTGGCACACAGAACCCCCATGACCCACAGAAAATACTGGAGGGGTTTGGGAGGAATTGACAGTGATTTAGGGAGATAACTCTGAACCCAACCCCCCTCGCCTCTCTCTAGCCCCGATGCATGGATCGGGGCTGGAGAGAGGCAGAGAGGCGCGCGGGGGGCCTTTCTCCTCCTCTCTCGCCGGCCTGCCATTGGCGAGAGAGGAGGAGGAGGCCCTCGCTCACCCCCCTCGCCTCTCTCTAGCCCCGATCCTGAGGGAGCGAGGGCCCAAGTTTGCCCAGGCTGAGAGGAAAAGGAAGAGGCCTGAGGCTGTGAGGAATGGTGGGAGTTGAAGTCCAAAACATGTACCTGGAGGGCTGAAGCTGGCCCCTGCGATGGGGCATGGCAGCGCAACGGGGAAGAGAAGGAGGGGGGGGGGAGCCTGGAGGACTAGACTTTCCAGAATGCATTGCCTACCTAGCAGCAGCGTCACTTCCAGTTCCCCATAGAAATGCGGGAAAAAGAAGAAGCTGAATGAAGGCGGGAAGGAAATGAGGGGGAGAAGACAGGGAGAAGTGAGTAGTACAATAATTAATTAATTAATACTTAAGAATTTCTAACGATCTTAACGCAAATTGTTGGCCTCAAGGACCGTAAAAGGAAGTCTACTTCCTGGTTCGCGGCAGCGATACGTAAAACCTCAAAAGTCCCATTACATACGAATCTCTTACGAATCCTTTTAATTTCCGTTTCATTTTTCTCATGCCTAGTGCCTACACTTTTTCAGCATGCGAGCTACTTATAATAAATCTAAGACAGAAAGATCTACCTTGAGAGAAGCAGGGCAGAGCTGGGGTGGGGGCGGGGCCTGGTGCAGCTTGGCTCCGCCCCCTCCACCCCCTGGCTGGAGCTCTACCACAACTTCTCCAGGGCAGAGGGGGGTATGCCAAGTTAGTGATGGCATAGCTAGCCACCACTGGCTTGGTAATACCCTCCTCTACCCTTCTCAAGGTTGCAGAAGCTGTGGTAGAGCTAAAGCTGGTGAGGAGGGGGCGGGGCCTGGCATGGCTTGGCTCCGCCCCCTCTAGAAGTGCCACATCAGCTGGGATCGACTCCAGATGGCCTCAGGATCGACCAGTCGATCGCGATCGACGTCCTGAGCACCCCTGGTCTATGGCAACCCTAAAGGAAAATGCAAAAGGGAGCTGCCATCCAGAACTGGGAGCAACACAAGACAGGTGTCTGGAAGACGGAACAGTAGATATTTCTAGGTCACTCTGTACCTGTGGGAGGATTCATTAACAGCTTAAATTGGTCAACCGGTATCTTTTCCTTTATTTTTATATCTTTTCATGAGCCAACATTCAGGAAATACCCTTCACCCTCCAACGAAGTTGAAGGGTGGAGCAATTTGTCTCCTCCTCCCGGAGGAGAGATTGGTGGGTTTGGTTGAACCTTCCAGAAAGGGGGGCGTGACTAGCCTTGCTGAAGGCCAGCCCCTTCTTCCTCATTCTGCCTAAGACCGTCGTCCACCACTCCAGCCCATTGACAGTATAGTAATAGTCGCCCCTCGGGACCGTGTAGGAATTTTTCCCTTCTTATGTTCTGGAAGGTTTTTTTTGCCTACCCTGTACTGTTATTTAGGGGCTAGCTGTGATGGTCAGTTTATAAATAGACTTAGCGTAAATAGTTAGTAATATAAAGGTTGATATATACATAAGGCACCCCTTAAGGGTGTTGGCCATTACGAAAACACTCACCTAGAGGTTAATTTTAGGGAGTGAGGTGACTTAGAATGGTGCAGAATTTGGGAGAGTCTGGTCTCAAGAATTGAGAGAGATTTCTTCATACGTTTCCCTTACAGGTTGCCCAGGTTTAAATCTCCAGGGGACCCAGGTATTACGCCTAAATAGCTGAGGAGTAGAATATACAAGACACTACCTCAGCTTTGACACACCAAGTTAAACTGACACCTAAAGTTAGTTGAGTTAAAGTTAAATAGTTAACAATCAATAAAGTTGCCCAAATTTGAAATACATACTTTGCGTCTGTCTCGTTATTTCGGTGGGTTGGGAGATAAATCAACCTTCTTCGGCCACTTGCAGTTCTACATATGTTTTAGGGCTGTCAGGATGAACAAGGACAGGGGTTGTTCTAATGTTTAGCAGATCATAATCAAGAAGACTTACCCTAAAGTTTATTCTGGAGTAACTGTGATGCCTCTCCTCCATCACGCCCCAAATCCACTTTTTAATTGATACACCTGACGACGACAACAACAACAACAACAACAGTCAAAAGCAAGGGTGGGAATAGCAGTAGTGAAGCATTCAGGTTCACTATTGTAGTTCAGGGAGGAGAAGCTACATAGAGGACAATGCCTTCCGGACACACCCTACCAAGTACACATGCTACCATTTTCCTTTGCAGATCTTCTCAAAATAGTGACAGAAAGCAAATGTGTAAGACTGAAATTTTAGCCATGGAGTGTCCTCCCAGGTGGGACATGAAGCTAGGATGAGTCCTAAAACTGAGCAGAAAGGCGAACAGACAGCAAAGAACAACTTTGGCTGAAGGATCCTTCAACCTGCATAAATAAGATTATCTAGATCCAGGGAAGTCATGCTACCCCTCTATTCCGCCTTGGTTAGACCACACTTGGAATACTGTGTCCAGTTCTGGGCACCGCAGTTTAAGGGAGATGATGACAAGCTGGAATGTGTCCAGAGGAGGGTGACTAAAATGATCAAGGGTCTGGAGAACAAGCCTATGAGGAGCAGCTTAAAGAGCTGGGTATATTTAGCCTGCAGAAGAGAAGGCTGAGAGGAGGCATGATGGCCATGTATAAATATGAGAGGGGAAGTCACAGGGAGTGGGGAGCAAGCTTTTTCTGTTGCCCTGGAGACCAGGAAATGGAAGAATGGCTTCAAATTATAGGAAAGGAGATTCCACTTGAACATTAGGAAGAACTTTCTAACTGAGAGAGCTGTTCAGCAGTGGAACTCTCTGCCCTGGCGTGTGATTGAGGCTCCTTTTTCAGAGGCTTTTAAACAGGCTGGATGGCCATATGTCAAGGGTGCTTTGAATGCAATTTTCCTGCTTCTTGGCAAGGGGGTTGGACTTGGATGGCCCACAAGGTCTCTTCCAACTCTATGATTCTAGGACTCAGTACTGCTTCCGATCCAACATACTCATGGCATTGGGATAGATAAGGTTTATTTCAAGAAACAATATTCACAGAACTTCAGAGTTACACAAAGAGAAAATGCTCATTAGGAGTATCTAATGCATACACAGCAATCCTTATCTAAGGTTGATGTGACCAGCACTGAATGTAGCCAGAGGTTGTTGTTTACAAGGATGTTCTAAGGATCTGGTGTTGTATGTAGCCATAACTTTCACTTGTTGCCCTGAGCACATAATATTGCAGCTATAGCATTTCTAGCCAAAAATAAATGACAGAGCTCAGCAAAACAATATAGGCCATGGGGAGATGTCAGCTATTGACAAAATGGAGTTTATTAGGCTCAGGAAAACAGATCAGTATACAGCTGAATCTTTAATTCTTATTATATGCCAACAAGGGCACATCTTTTCCTGTTACCATGATGCGAGTGAGTGCAGAGGCAAATTAAGATATTTGAAGATAGTGTGGGGCACTGACAGAATAGGTGTAGATCTCCCTGCATTTGGTGGGTATTCTGAGTGGTTTTAAAGCAAAAGACGGCTTTAGGGAATTGGTGTTGGCTTTAGAGGCTTGTTTTTGTAAATGCTGGTTCAGTTCCCATAATTTCTGACTGTTGGCCAAGATGGCTGGGACTTCTGGGTTTTGAAGTCCCAATTACCTGAAGGACCAAAGTTTGGAAAACACCAAGATACTGGAAGAGATACGTCTCTGTCACTGAACCACTGCCATTGATATTTTTGGATGCATTTGTGAGAAAATAGACAGGCTCTCCGCCTGTCCCTCACATGCCGGCTCTCAGCTGCACGCACGGCCTTCACCCTCCTTCACCTCAAATTCCACATATGCAGCTGGGAGCTGGCATGGAGAGCTTGGTGCTGGCCCTGCCTCCAGCTGAGCTGTGCATGCGGAATTTGGGGCAAAGGAGGGCGAAGGCGGCGCACGCAACTGAGAGCCGACATGGAGAGCTTGGCGCTGGCCCCACCTCAAGCTGAGCTGCGCATGCCACCTTCGCCCCAAATTGCGCACGCGCAGCTCTGCTGGAGGTGGGGCCAGTGCCAAGCTCTCCATGCCGGCTCTCAGCTGTGCGCGCAAAATTTGAGGCGAAGGCGGTGCGCGCAGCTGAGAGCTGGCATGGAGAGCTTGGCGTTAGCCCCACCTCCAACTGAGCTGCGTGTGCAGAATTTGGGGCGAAGGAGGGTGAAGGCAGTGCATGCAGGCAAGTCAGATGCAATCACCTAAGGAGCCAGATATGGCTCGTGAGCCATAGGTTCCCGACCCCTGTCGTATGACATGAATCTAATGCACATCCTAATTTTGGCAAGATAATTTAGCCCGAAAATGTGAGCATGAGATTTTAGCAAATAGAGCATATTGAATTGGCCCAATTCACACAATGTATATTTGCAGGAGGAGAAACAGTGGTGATAAATTCTATTCTATCCTGAGCAAAAAAAAAACCCAAACAAACAGCAATTTTCCTCTTTTCTCCTTTCCTCTTCCTCCCACTTCTTCTATCCCTTCTTCCATTATACTGTTTTCCATAGTAAAACTCTGCTCAGATCGGCTTACATTAAACAATACAAAACAACCCCATTCTAAGACTCAATTATTTCAATAATCGCAGAATCTTATTATCTCATAGCAATACCACTATAGTGAAACTAAACAATCTGCCCATAAGCCACAGCAAGGAGTAACTAAAAATGCGTAAGAAATGAGGGAATATCAAAATATTTATTTCCCAAATGCATTGCACATCTGTTTAAAAGGGGTCTGTCTTCACAGACCTGGTGGGAGAGGCATCCAGGCCCGGATTACCTATAAGGCCACCCTAGGCCATGGCCTATGGACGTAGGCCTAGGGGGCGGCAGATTAAGCTCAAAATTGTTTTTTTTAAATGCCCCCTCACAGCACTCTCCCCTCACCCTCTCCCGAGAGAGAGAGAGAGAGAGAGAGAGAGAGAGAGAGAGAGAGAGAGAGAGAGAGTCATCATACCTCGGGAGAGGGTGGGGGGAGAGCGCTGCGAGGGGTGGGGAGGAATGGCACCCTCCCCTCACCATCGCCCACCTGTAAAGGAAGGAGGTGGTGAGGAGAAGGAGGAGGAAGCGAAGCCCTGTCCCACCGAGGTCGCTGGCGGGTATGCATGCATGCGTGCGCGCGCGGCAGGAGGAGGGCACCTCTGCCTCCTCCACCATGGCATGCATGCCCACCAGCAGGCTTCCCTTCCTCCTCCTCGCTGCCTCCTTCCTTTGCAAGGGGGCGGGCCAGGCGGCGAGGAGGAGGCGGCGGACGGAAGCCGCACGGCCAGGGCAGCAGCGCCCTGGGGGCGGGACTTCCCTTCCTCCTCCTCCTCTCACCCTCCTTTCGGTCGTGGGAGGAGGAGGCGACGGAAGCCACACAGAACTGCACAGCCCCGGGGCTTCCGTCCGCCTCCTCCTCCTGCGACCAGAAGGAGGGCGCGAGGAGGACGCAGACGGAAGCCCCACGCCCGGGGCTGCTGCCGCGCATGCGCAGCAGCACCCTGTGGGCGGGGCGTCTTTTGGCCTAGGGCGCCAAAAGACGTTAATCCGGGCCTGGAGGCATCCCAGAAATAGGGGGCCTGGTCTCATGGATTTCATAACCATGTGGTCCTCTAAATGTGGACTTGCTCAGGATTATACCTTCATAACACAGCCAATAAAGAACTAAGACTGATTGAATTAGCATGAGGCAGCTACATAGCTTTGCACAATACAATCTAAGGCAGTGTTTCTCAACCTTCCCAATGCCACGACCCCTTAAGACAGTTCCTTATGTTGTGGTGACCCACAACCATAAAATCATTTTCGTTGCTACTTCATAAATATAATTTTGCTACTGTTATGAATCATCATGTAAAATGTATTTTCATTCACCGGACCACATTTGGCACAAATACCCAATGCACCCAAGTTTGAATACTGGTGGGGTTGTGGGGGGTGATTTTGTCATTTGGGAGGTGTAGTTGCTGGGATGTATACAATCAAAGAGCATTCTGAACTCCACCAACGATGGAGTTGAACCAAACTTGGCACACAGAACTCCCATGACCAACAGAAAATACTGGAAGGGTTTGGTGGACATTGACCTTGAGTTTGGGAGCTGGAGTTCACCTACATCCATAGAGCACAGTGGACTCAAATAATGATAGATCTGGATCAAACTTGGCGCATATACTCAATATATCCAAATGTGAACACAGGTGGAGTTTGGGAAAATAGACCTTGATATTTGATCTAAGGCAATGTTTGCATTTTGCATCTGTGTAGAGATATCTGCAATTACCCAAATACTTGAATTTCCGTTCTCTCGTCTTTTTTGTTTTTGCACTGCTGGAAATCAACAGAATTGTTTAAAACGTTCTTATCAAATTGCAGGAAAACGAATAACAACAAATTATGGGACTCTTTTTCAAGATCAACTCAGTATGTGCCCTAAAAAAGGTGGGGAGACATCAAAAATTGCCAGGAATAGGAGCAAGCGGAGTGTTTCATATTGTATGGAATAATTCTTCCATTCAGTGAGGTATTTTGCTGAAAACAAGAAGTGACTGTTGGCAATGCCTCACTAGAAGCCTTGCAAATGAGGGCAAAACTGTGTGATTGCCTTTGAAAACCATAGCTTTGAAACACACATCACAATAGAGTGGTTGTGACAGAGTGTTCTCTGGCTTCTTTTTTTTCATATGCAGGATCTAGCAGTTTGTTCTGAAAGGGAAGGACCAAAACAGTGCCTAGCTCCAATAGTTGTATAATCTGTGGTTCAGAGCAGTGGAAATGAACAACATAGATTTGAAGCATTGTTTCAAGTAAACATGTGAGGACCTTTCAACCATTGTTGAAGTACCTGGGACAGAACGCTTGAGGACACACTGCTTCCCTTACCATCCTGTGACAGTAAGTGAGATCTTCTAAAGAGATCTTATTCACGAGTCCGTGAATCAGTTCCACTTGGGAACCTCCAGATATGGAGCCTCTAGCTCAGGCATGAGCAAACTTCAGCCTCCTGGTGCTTTGGACTTCAACTCCCACAATTCCTAACAGTCTACTATGATGAATCCCCTACCTGGGAAGCTTGGTAAAGCTTAAAAAGTAAGCCCAGAAATTGGCAGCCATTTTAGAAGAGTGCCAGGAGGCAGCCATCTCAGAATCTTATTTCCTGAAGGGGGCGTGCCTAGTAGCAGCTTGGAGGGAAATGAGAGGAGTTAGGATTGGCTGGTATAAAGGAGCGGAGCCTAACTTAGAAAAAAATGCCTTGAAAGGGGGCATTTAAAAAAACCTGTCAGACAGAGTCTGGGCAGTTCAGTGAAGCAGTTAGTTGGAGGGAGTGTTAGAGAGGAGTTGGGAAAGTTAGTGTTAAAGTGAAGAAGCCTGAAAGTACAAAAACACAGTGGGACTCCTTATCAGGAATGCAAAAAAAAAAAGAACAGAAGGCCAAGCCTGGTATATAAAAACCTACAAGTATACAGGTTCAAATGACCATAGATCCTGTGTAGCACTTCGAGCCCTTATATAAGGTAATGGACCCACGGATGAATGAGCACAGCATAAATATACACAATACAAAAATGCAAAGGCAATAAGTCATAAGCAGTGGAATAAACCAATATTATCCAATTCAAAAGGAGATACATCAGCTTTAAACAGTCCCAGAAAGAAGAGACAACCCCCGCGCTAGTACAGATCCCTGGGGTGTGGGGGCGGGCTGTAGACAATAGCAATGAGTAATTAATACACATATGACTCCCTTTACAAAATTATGATAAGCCGCTCTGTCTGGGTGGCCTGGTGGCAATGAACAGAGTACCGTGCAAAGGGTCGCCTGGATCATGAGCCGCTGTATCCAAGGCTCGGATGTTCCAGGCCAGAAGTGTAGATGGCCGATAAATAGATCCTTGCCGCGTCGCGGTGAATCCACGTCACCGGAGGAGGCCTGGAGGAGCTGGCGACCGGGCAAAGTGATGGCTGTAGATGGCAATAGCTAAATAAAGCAGGGGTGCCCACACTTTTTCAGCATGTGCGCTACTTATAATAAAACCAAGTCAGAAAGATTTACCGAGAGAGAAGCAGGGCAGAGCAGGGGGAGGGGCTTGGTGTGACCTTGCTCCGCCCCCCTCTGGCTTTAGCTCTACCACAGCTTCTTCAGGCTTGAGGAGGGTAGTGCCAAGCCAGTGGTGGCATAGCTAGCCAGTACTGGCTTGGCACTACCCTCCTCAAGCCTGGAGAAGCTGTGGTAGCGCTGAAGCCGGGGGAGGGTCGGGGCTTTGCGTGGCCTGGCTCCGCCCCCTCCCCCCTTTGGCTTCAGCGCTACCACAGCTTCTCCAGGCTAGAGGAGGGTAGTGCCAAGCAAGTGGTGGCATAGCTAGCCACTACTGGCTTGGCACTACCCTCCTCAAGCCTGGAGAAGCTGTGGTAGCACTGAAGCCGGGGGAAGGGCGGGGCTTTGTGCGGCCTGGCTCCGCCCCCTCTAGAAGTGCCCCATCCGGCTGGGATCGACCTCGTTCGGTCCTGGGATCGACCAGTCGATCGCGATCGACTTCCTGGGCAGCCCTGGTTTAAAGGAACCATACACTTTCATGCTAATATCGCTGAACCATTAAGCTTATTAACTATTTTTGTGAGTTCTCTTCAATAAACTTCAGTGTTTTGTTGTTCAAACATCTGCCTCATGTGTGCCTCTGCCAAAGAAGTCTAAAAGCAGTTTCCTGAAGCAATTGCAAAAGTCTAATGGCGGCAGCATATATTTTGAAGGAGAAATCTCTTCAGTTTTACTTCAGGACACAGGCCTGAATGCAAGTCCAGAGCATTCTTGCCTGAAAGACCTCCAAAGGCTTCAAAGTGAATATAAGTCTGGTGGTGGCCAGTGGGTTTTCAAAAAGTGTTCTGGCCTGAAGCGTGATCCAGCTCAGTGCAGTTTTAATTTCTGAGCACACAAACCCTTAACTTATTATATTTTGGTGGCAGCAAAGGGTTCCAGCCCTTGTTCCATTATATTTATTTATTTATTTAAAACTTTTGTACCCCGACCTTCTCACCTCTATCGAGAGACTCAGACCGGCATTACAGCAAAAATTCAATGCTATACAATTCTAAAACAACTACAACAACGTATTAAAATACATAAAAATCCAAGCATAAAACCACATCGCTACTAAAACAACTCCACTCGATCTGTAAACGTGGTCATTCATTCAGATAGTAGCCAATCTCAGCCCATTCTGGGAAGGCCTGGCTCCACATTTAAGTCTTCACCAGCCTCCTAAAGGACAACATAGAGGGGACAGATCTAGCATCACTTGGGAAAGAGTTCCACAGCCGTGGGGCGACCACAGAGAAGGCCCTGTCTCTCGTCCCCACCAGCCGCACTTGCGAAGCTGGCGGGACTGAGAGCAGGGCCTCTCCGGAGGATCTTAATGTCCTTGATGGTTCATAGGGGAGAATCCGTTCGGACAAGTAAACTGGGCAAGAACCGTATAGGGTTTTGTAGGTTAAAACCAGCACTTTGAATTGTGCCCGGAAGCTAATTGGCAGCCAGTGGAGCTGGCGCAGCAATGGAGTGGTATGCTCCCTGTACCCCGCTCCTGGCTGCCAAACGTTGGACTAATTGCAGCTTCCGAGCAGTATTCAGAGGCAACCCCACGTAGAGAGCATTGCAGTAGTCTATTCGGGATGTAACCAGAGCGTGGACCACTGTGGCCAAGTCAGACTTCCCAAGGTATGGGCACAGCTGGCGCACAAGCTTTAACTGTGCAAAAGCTCTCCCAGCCACTGCTGAGACATGGGCTCCAGGCTCAGCGATGAGTCCAGGATCACTCCCAGACTGTGAACCTGCGCCTTCAGGGGGAGTGTAACCCTGTCAAACACAGGCTGTAACCTTATGCTCTGTTCGGCCTTACGACTGACCAGGAGTACTTCTGTCTTGTCTGTATTGAGTTTCAATCTGTTAGCCCTCATCCAGTCTGTTACAGCGGCCAAGCACCGGTTCAGGACTTGAACAGCCTCCTTAGTAGCAGGTGGGAAGGAGTGACAGAATTGGACATCATCTGCGTACAGATGACACCGCACCCGAAACTCCGGATTATCTCCCCCAACGGCTTCATGTATATATTAAATAACATAAGGGACAGTATTGAACCCTGCGGGACCCCACAGTACAATGGCCGTGGGGCCGAGCCATTATAAGGATGAAAGCCCTATTTCATTATAGTTGAAGTCCAAAACACCTGGAGTTTGTTAACTCCCATGCTATGAGTGCCTTTCTAGTTGAAGTCAGATTGAAGCTACCTTCTTACCATTTGTACCTGGGCAATAGACTATGGCCAAGTTCTTATTCAAGTGCTAGTAGAATGGAAATCTCTAGCAGTGGACTTCTTCTGGGCTTCCACCACTACCAGCAATGCAATTGCAGCTTGAAGAAATAAAGCCTGAACTATCCAACTATAGTTGTACAACCAGGAAAAAGGAGCAGCTGCCACCTTGGCCCACTGCAGGAGGAATTATTACACAAAGTTGTGCTTCATACCTTCTTATCTCCACTATGACAAACACACAGTGTTTCCCAACCAGTGCGCCGTGGCACACTAGTGTGTCATGAGCGATCATCAGGTGTGCCGGGGGAAATTGGCACTCCCCTCCTCCTAGCAGCCCCCTCACAAGTTTCCAAGAAATAAATCGAGCCTCTCCGCTTGGAAATGTTTGGGGTTTTTTTTACTATTTTACTGGATTTTTGAGAGCCCCCCCCCCCAAAGGACCTGGGTATAAGTGCTTCATGACATCCATAGTTAACTGGAAGCAAGTTTCACTCAGGGTGAAATTTCACAAAGGTCTGGAGAACAAGCTCTATGAGGAGCGGCTTAAAGAGCTGGGCATGTTTAGCCTGAAGAAGAGAAGGCTGGGGGAAGACATGATAGCCATGTATAAATATGTGAGAGGAAGTCATATATATGTTTTGTTCATCGAAACAGGCCCAGGTTTCACACTGAGTGTATAAGTACATTTAAAAATATATTAACTATATGTATTACTTTGTTAGAGTGTACTTTTGTGTCATTTTGGTTGGTGGTGTGCCCCAGGATTTTGTAAATGTAAAAAACATGCCGCGGCTCAAAAAAGGTTGAAAAACACTGACCTATAGGATTCTGGACTGTTTAGGCATACACCACAAATAACCTCATCAAAGTCTTTCTTTACAATCATAAAATCCAAAGTATTTCCCTACTTGGAGTCTGAAAAATAACAATGTTCAAATTACTTTTGACTCACTGTTTTTGAAAACCTTAAAGCTACATATAGTAAGATCCTTGTATCTATCCATTTGAAGTAGTATTTTTCCTCCTGCTGTTAATTTTTCTTCCCATCCTACCTTCTTGTCTTTTACAAATCTCGTTCTTATTTGCTTATGTTGGAACCAGTTTATTTTATATTCACTCATTTCTTCTTCTGTTTTCAGACTGCAGTTATTGTTTTTTAAGCATCTCTTTATAGGTTGGCCAGCACTCCTTACCTACTTCATTTATTTTGAATGCTTCGACCGGGGAAGCCCATAATGGTAGGTTTTTTTACAAATTAGTTCTTTATGTTTTACCCATACCGTCAGTAGTGGGGCTTTTAAAATATGGTTTGTGAAGTTTTTGTCTTGTTTATTTTTGTTGTATATCAGATAACCGTGCCACGCGAATTTGTTCTCCCTTCCTTCTATATTCAATAAATCCTTATCCTTTATTTCTATCCATTCTTTCAGATTCTCTAGGCAATTTGCCTCATAGTAGGCTAGCAAATCCGGGAATCCGAATCCTCCATTTTGGGGGAGTTCTTGGAGGTATTTTATCTTAATTCTGGGTTTTTTACCTCTTCAGATGAAGGTTGATAGTTCCGATTGCCACCCTTTTATTAGTGTCTGATTTTTTAAAATTGGTAACATCTGAAAGAGGACATTTATTTTGGGAAATATTTTCATTTTCACTGCAGAAATTCTACCTAGTAGAGATAGGTTTAGGTTTTTCCAACTCACCATATCTTCTTTAATCCCTTTCCAGGTTTTCTCATAGTTATTTTGGATTAGTTGACAATTTTTAGCTGTAATGTTTATCCCTAAATATGTTACCTTTTTCAGTGTTGGTATGCCAAATTTCTTTTGTAGTTCCTGTGATTCTTTATTCTCTATATTATTATCTATCATCTGGGATTTTTTGTTGTTTAATTTAAAACCTGACACCTCTCCAAATTTTTCAATTTTTTTAATCCAATTTTCCATATTTTCTAGAGCAGGGCTGTCCAACTTCTACCGGCCCAGGGGCCTGAATTCCAGTCACTGATGACCTGGGGGGCCATAGGGTCTGCCCCGGCCCCGCCCCTCCCCACCCCCGCCCCTCTCCCCCGGCTCCAATTTACTTACAATTACTAGTTGCATTATTAATTATAAAATAAATAATATTAAATATATTTAATTCCATCCTCCCCTCTCCCCTTATTTTTATTTAATATTAAATATATTTAATTCCATCCTCCCCTCTCCCCTTATTTTTATTTAAGAAATATATTTAATTCCATCCTCCCCTCTCCCCTTATTTTTATTTAATATTAAATATATTTAATTCCATCCTCCCCTCTCCCCTTATTTTAATGTATCCCATCTCCCCTTATTTCATCTTTAAATATATTCAATTTTATATTTAATACATGAGGGGAGATGGGGGAGGGAATGAGGAGCCCCCTGAGGAGCCCCCTGCTTCGGCCTACCTTTTCCAAATGCGCAGGATCCAGGAGTACCCGGACGACGAGAGACCGACTGAGTCGAAGAAGGTCCTAATCGCGTCTGTGGGCCTCAGCGATCCAGTAGTAGAGTAGCCGAAGAGTATCGCGAGAATACGCAATCCACACGGGATTTCGCTGTCAACGCCAGCGTGACCTCGCGTTGACAGCGAAACTCCGTGTGGATTGCGTATTCTCGCGATACTGCTCGAACCCGGAAGAAGGTATTTTTTAAAATTTTTATTATTTATTTTATTTTTCAATTTTTATTTTTTATTAAAAAGCTTAGGGGGCCGTAGGGGGGCCTTATACGCCCCCCGGGCCACCAGTTGGACAGCCCTGTTCTAGAGGGTTTGGGGAGGAAGGGGAGTGAAAATGAATAAACAAGAAATAAGCTGGGTTTTTTTTCCTATTGGTTACAAATTATTTGCGGGCTTTGAAATCATCCACATAAGGAATTACTTTTTCACATTCCCCATTTAAATTGCAGCCTTTCCCCCCCTTTTGTACTTCTTTGTGTAAATTAACATGGGCATTTTCATTCCAGACCTCCCCTCCCTCTTGCATCAGATTGGCATTTTTTTCATCTCATACAAAACTGTCAGAGGAAAGGAGCAGAGAATGCCTGGAAGTAATGACAGCAAAACTTTTTAGAAACTTGCTCTGGTAAAAGCAGCTCTCGAAATTACACAAAGGCAGCTGGAGCCATTTCTAAAAGCTCTTTTACAAAAAGAAGGAGAGGAATAAAGGAAGAAAATGCTAAGAGCTATCGCTGCTGCCAAAACACACAGTCTGTTTTCCCCTCCTAGAATTATAAGGAAAGCGAAGAGACCAGACACTCCTCTAAGCTTCTACAGATATGCAGCTTATTCTGTCTGCTCTTGGAACAGAGGCTGGAATCTTGCTGCAGTACTATTTTTGCATAATGCTCCATTGCTAGTGGCTGCTTTTTGACCTGAATTGCGCAGTGTCTGTGAAGGAAGTAATGCAACATCCTCTTCGTTAGCACTTGGTGAAGATGGCTAGCCATTCGGAAGAGATTTTTCGTCAACGACTTGTTTTCCAGAAAGAGTCCTGGGGGTAATATGCTTTAGAATAGTTTGCCTGTACATCATCTAAGGCGGTGTTTTTCAACCTTTTTTGAGCTGCGGCACATTTTTTACATTTACAAAATCCTGGGGCACACCACCAACCAAAATGACACAGAATGACACGCTAACACAGTAATACATGTAGTTAATATGTTTTTTTACTATGTTTTTACACTCAGTGTGAAACCTGGACCTGTTTCGATGAACACAACATAGATATCCTGGCAGGAATGGCAGAAAGACACAAACTTCCCACACAGACAGGGCCGCGCACGCGCACTGGCTGCCAAGTGTGTCTGCCCCTTTGGAGCCAGCATGCATGCGCGCTGACTCCAAAGCGGCAGGCGCGCTTGGGAGGCAGTGCGCGTGCGCGGAAGTTCGCGCATGCGCAGAAACGTCTACAGGCGCTACAGCGCCTTTGGGGTGCTTCTGCGCATGTGCGGGCGGTGGGGCCGGCTGTGGAGGCACGCCCAGCCGCTGGTGCCCCTCCCAGCTGGTGACACCCTACGCGGCCACGTAGGTGGCGGAATCGAAAGGACCGCCCCTGCACACAGAACTCCCATAACCAAGAGAAAATACTATAAGAGTTTGGTGAGCATTGACCTTGGGTTTTGGAATTGTAGTTCACCTATATCCAGAGAGCACTGTGGACTCAAACAATGTTGGATCAGGACCAAACTTGGCATGAATATTCAATATGCCCAAATGTGAACACAGATGGAGTTTGGGGAAAATAGACCTTGCTATTTGGGAGTTACAGTTTCTGGGATTTATAGTTAACACACAATCAAAGAGCATCCTGAACTCTTGCAACAATGGAATTGAACCTAACTTGGCATATTGAACTCTCATTACCAACAGAAAGTACTGAAAGGGTTTGCTTGGGAATTGACCTTGAGTTTGGAAGTTGTAGTTCACCTACACCCAGAGAGCACTGTGGACTCAAACAATGTTATGTTATGTTGTTGTTTGTTTTCTATCCAGAATCACAATGTTGGAAGGAGGCTCACCACTTTAAGGTCCCTAAAACAGGCATGGGAAAACTTCGGCCCTCTGGGTGCTTTGGACTTCAACTCCCACCATTTCTAACAGCCTGAGGCCCTTTCCTGCTTAAATGGCTGAGGGGGGGAGGGAAAGAGCCTGAGGCTGCTAGGAATGGTGGGAGTTGGAGTCCAAAACACCTGGAAGGTCCAAGTTTGCCCATGCCAGCTTTCGACAGAGACCACTTCCTCCCCCTTCCCCTTCGCGCCCTTTCTTCCTCCTCCTGCCAAACACTTACTTTTTCTTCTGCACTGCCGCTTCTGCCGCCATTTTGATCCGAGGGGGCAGCGTGAGCGTGTTCAGGAGGGGAGGGGGGAGAAAGACGTGACCCGTGTGGGCGCTACTGCGCAGACTCACCCCAGAGCAAAGCGAGGCAAAGCGAGCAGAGCGAGGCTGGGAAGAAGGGAGCCCAAGTGGAGAAGAAAAAGTGTTCGGCAGGAGGGGGAAGAAAGGGTATTGGAGGTTCCACTTTCCCACAGCACACTGGTTGGGAAACACTGATCTAAGGGCAGGTGATGGTCCAATCCAGTCTTCCCAAGCATTTTGCCTCCAAAGACACTTTTTTGTGTCTGTCATGAGTGACTTGAGACACAACGGATGTGGGAATGGGCTGCTCAGAGGCGGCAGCCTGCTTTTCTTGACAATGAGGATGACAGTATCGTGTGCTTCTTCTGGGGCTACTTCACCCATGGCCTTTTCCCACCTGTCACTACTGCATTCTTGCTGATATCATCATAGTTATATAGGTACCCAACAGTGAGGTGGCAGTGGGCCAGAAAATGGAAATATTGAATATGCAATATAATCTGTATCAATGCCATGAATATAAAGGCAATATAATCTGTTTGCATATGTTAGAATAGAGAGCATTATTAATCTGTATTAATGCAAGATATAAGACACTATATGATCTGTAGCCTTTTAAATAGAGTCAGCAGGAATGTATGGGAAAATGCTGAATATGTATGCTAAGAAATATGTTAAGCTAGATGCTCTGGCCCAGCTTTCCTTATCTTCTTGGAAAAGTTTACCCTATGGCTAGGGAAGGCTTATCCTATAGCTATAAATCAGGGCCCCCATCTTACTCCTACCCTGTTCTCTCACGGGAATGAAGCCAGAGACTTTTCCTCAAGAATGTGAGGAATGTTTTCTTTTCCTTAGAGAATGGGGAGGGGTGATTCAAAGGAAGCATCTGGACATGGAATCTTAGAAAGGATATTTAAGATATGTAAGGGGCCAGAGAAGTACCCAGATCTCACCGGACCTCTCCGGTGCTGAGACCATTTTTCTTAAGCTGTGCCTCTGATGTTGCATCAGAAGATTCCTGTTAAAATAAAGCCTTGATTTTTTTGAACCTGAAAAGACGAGTCTGTGAGTATATTTTTATATCCATTGCTAACGCCTAGATAAAAGGGAAGATTTTAAAATCTCGCCCTAACAACAGGACCTTTGCTATACTGATCTAGGTTTTTTGGATCATCTCATTTGGACCCTTAGTTTATGATAGACATACCTGACATGTTAACAGGTGAAGTACTATTATCTCACATTTTTTAGATTTATTTTATTTTATTTTGCCTGGTTGTGATCCCCTAAATCAGGGGCCGAGAACCATTTTGACTCAGAGAGCCATGAAGGCAAAATATTTGGAAATTTATTTCAGTGAGAGACATATAATATATTTAATATATTTTAAGACTGAATTCAACTAAATGTGAGTATATACGTACATACTATGAGAAAGGGATTCCCCTGGCAGTATGCCGGTGCGTATGTCCAACCGAAGAATCTGTAGACCAAGACCAATGCTGGAGAAATCCCCAGGCAAGAAAGCGGTGTGTAAATAAAGCCCTACAATGCTCCCAGGCTCAGCGGGAAGGCAGAGAGGGATGGAGTTCACATGAGGCTGCTGTGGAGGACCAAAGCAATCAATCACTGAATGAGGGTTGGAGGAATGCTCTAGGCAAGCTGCTTGCCTAGACTCTAACCTCCATTCAGCGATTGATTGCTTTGGTCCTCCACAGCAGCCTCCAGGATTGGTCTTATTTGAAAAGCCAAAATCTGCAAGCCATATGCAATCATCAAAAGAGCCACATCTGGGTCGCGAGCCATAGGTTCCCAACCCCTGCCCTAAATGATAGCTAGCTTTTGTTTAACACTATGATTCATATAGCCCCTTCATATACTTCACAGACCATGTATATTCCAACCTTTGCACCTCAGTAATGCATTCTGTAGCAGCCAAAGACGTGGGAAGGTTTCAAAATCCTCATACCTGCTCCTCCGTTCTTTTCTCAGGAACTGTACAAGCATGAATAATTTGTTTGTTTCATGATTTATCAACTCCTCCACCTTAATATGATTTTGGTGAAGCATAGAATAAATTAATATCCAAATGCAAAAGATTAAAGTAGTAACTCATAGAAAAGCCTGTTTCTATAAATGATGAGATGCAAGAAAGCAAGTAAGCAAGCAGTGAAATAAAATAAGAAAAAAAGCTTTCAGCGGAATAATGCAGACATATGCATGTTTGACCTTAACGGGGAGGGATTTCCATAGAGTGGGAGATAATAAGCTGTAGCATATACTTCTGATGGTCCCCAAGCGAAACTCTGACTCATGGAAACACCAGGTGGGTCTTTTTAGAAGAGTTTAGCAGCTGAACAGGATTATAAGATTTTATTTATTTATTTATTTATTCGATTTAGTAGACCACTCTCTCCGGAGCCCAGAGCGGTTTACAACAATTAAAACAATAAAACAAAAGTAAAACACATAAAACAGAATTCTAAAACCAGTGAAACCCCCCTTCCAACAGATCGGCGACAATGCAGACGGCAGGACGCGGCAGGATGGCAGGTTACAGCGGCATCAGTCGGGACCGAATGCCTGTCTGCACAGCCAAGTCTTTACGGACTTGCGAAATGCCATCAAGCCCGGTAGGGCTCGCGTCTCCTCAGGCAACGGGTTCCAGAGGCTCGGCGCAGCCACTGTGAATGCCCTCTGCCATGTACTCGACAATCTGTAGGTTTTAATACCAGGCACCTCTAGTAGATTGAGCCCCTCGGAACGCAGTGATCTTCTGGGCACGTATGGGGTAAGCCGCTCCTTCAGGTACACTGGCCCCAAACCATATAAGGCCTTAAAAGTTAGAACTAACACCTTGAAGACGACCCGGAATTCAATGGGAAGCCAGTGCAGTTCGCGCAGAAGTGAGGTCACATGGGCGGATCTTGGAGCTCCTGAGAGCAGGCGCGCTTCTGCGTTCTGCACCAGCTTAAGTTTCCGGATCGCCGACAAGGTGTGTCCTCAAGCATCTTGTCCCTGATAGTTCAGAGCTTTGTCAAATCAGTATTGTAACTTAGACTGCCTGGAAGCTTCAGTTAGTTCAACGTTCTGCAACCAGGTTACTAACGGGAGCGGGGTACAGGGAGCGTACAACTCCTCTGCTGTGACTCCACTGGCTGCCAATTAGCTTCCGAGCACAATTCAAAGTGCTGATATTGACCTACAAAACCCTATAGGATCCAGTCTGAACGTATTCTCCCCTACCAACCATAAAGGCAGTTAAGATCTTCTGAAGGGGCCCTGCTCTCGGTCCCTCCATATTCGCAATCGTGGCTGGTGGGGACGAGAGACAAGGCCTTTTCTGTGGTGGCCGCTCAGCTGTGGAACTCCCTCCCAGCTGAGATCAGATCCACCCCCTCACTCATGACCTTCAGGAAGCTATTGAAGTCCTGGATCTGGAAAGAAGCATTCCCGGAATAATGGCTGAGTTTAATAATAGACTAAGTCATTGATTATGTATGCGGACCGAAATTGGACATGTTTTTTATCTTGGCAATCTGGTTTATGTGTATTTTTATGTATTTTAATCTACTTGTATTTTAATCTTTTATTGTTTCTATGATGTTTTAAATTGTAATTTCGCATTGAATCCTTGCTGTTAACCGGCCTGAGTCCCTCTGCGGAGGTTGAGACGATCGGTATATAAAAGTTTTTAATAAATAATAAATAAATTCATGCAATGATCTGGGTCAGCTCTTCTATTTCCACTCAATTTCAACTGCAAGAGAGAACATGATAAATTCACTCTAGAGAAGGCTCTCAAGATTTCTTATGTTGTATCCCACAATCATCTTTTGAAGAATGTCCCTCTTTGAGAAAAACAAACTGGCATTTTTTTTCTGAGATGAATATCTTCATGTCTACCAGCAGTCTGTTATTATATTTTTTTATGCACAGCAAATCTCAAGGGCATTAAATGGTAGGAAATGAAATGTCAAACTTTCATTAGTATTGTGACAGAACAAATTCTTAGCAATTCTTATGAAAGCACTGCACCTCACTTACACTGTGCCTGGTGTCTAGAGCAGTGTTTCCCAACCAGTGTGCCGGGGCACACTAGTGTGCCGTGAGTGATCATCAGGTTGCTTTGGGAAATTTGAACCTCCAGGAGGGGTGGGGGGAGAGTCTAGTGTGTTGAAGTATAAAAACCCTAAGAAACCTACCTCGATAAAGGCACGAAATTACAGACACACCCCCTCCCCACCCGTTGTCTACTTGGTCTCTCCCTCTTCATGCATTGGGAAGGCCCACCTCCCTTTTCCCAAGTAGAGACCTACTCTTGGCTCCCCCAAACCTAATGCCGAATGGTTCAGTCCAGCACCGGCCCTGCTCCGCCCTCTTCCCCCTCCTCCCCGGTGCGCGCAAAACCACTCTCGGACTCCCTCCGGCTCCCTGCCCCCCCCCCCGCCGCCGCTGCCTTCCTTTCTGCCTGCTTCGCCAGCCCCAAGATGCCCGCCTGGGCCACTCCGCTGACCCCGGAGGAGCTGCGCAGGTGGTGAGTGAGACTCCTGCTCCCCATGACCCTAATTCAAGCCTGGCAGGGAGGGAGGGGGAAACCTAAGTGAAAGGGAGACTGCTGATCTTTTGAGGTCCCCCCCTCCAGAAACTGTAACTCCCAAATGTCAAGGTCTATTTTCCCCAAACTCCATCTGTGTTCACATTTGGGCATATTGAGTATTCATGCCAAGTTTGGTCCTGATCCAACATTGTTTGAGTCCACAGTGTTCTCTGGATATAGGTGAACTACAACTCCAAAACCCAAGGTCAATGCCCACCAAACTCTTATAGCATTTTCTCTTGGTTATGGGAGTTCTGTGTGGGAAGTTTATGTCTTTCTGCCATTCCTGCCAGGATATCTATGTTGTGTTCATCGAAACAGGCCCAGGTTTCACACTGAGTGTATAAATACATTAAAAAACATATTAACTATATGTATTACTGTGTTAGAGTATCATTTTGGGTCATTTTGGTTGGTGGTGTGCCCCAGGATTTTGTAAATGTAAAAAGTCTGCTGCGGCTCAAAAAAGGTTGGGAAACACTGGTCTAGAGGTATCACCTATCAGAACAATCCAAGGTGCTGAACCTATTGGGAGAGAAGAGTGAAGAGATGCAGGAATTCAGTCCTGACAATCAGATTGAGAGTAACTGGATAAGAATTAAGGGATCAGGAATTGAAAAAGATGTAGTTGTGGGGGTCTACTACAGACCTCTAAGCCAGACTGATGACCTGGATGAAGCCTTCTTTGAAAACATGAGCAAACATACAGAAAAAAGAGATACAGTTGTAATGGGAGATTTCAACTATTCTTACGTTTGTGTGTGTATGGGTGATAACCTCCCACCAGAAAAACCAATGAGGCACGAACACAATAGTTTGGATGAAAATTGGCCACAACTCATTTATTGAAAAACAGGAACAAGGGTTGGCGGCCATGCATGGGTCCTGGATCAGGGGAAAGACAGCCCACATATGTCCAAAGACGCTAGCATGCCTGGGTGCCACCGGCCCAATACCGGTCAACTGGAACTCGGCACCCCAGGGGGCCTGGGCATTATCCCCCCTTATGACCAAGGGGCGATAAGCCAGCCAGATCCAGGGTCCATGCCACACGCCAAACACAGAGTTGCGACATAGATTATAATAACAGAAACATAAACATAGTACAAACAATGATTAAACAGCAATGCAAGGTGCAAACCAAACAAACAACAATATAAGTAGGGAGGGTGGGAGGAAATCAAAGATCTGGCCCCGCATGCCAGCAGGGCAGCCCAGGCAGTCTTTTGAAGTGAGGGCCGGCCGGCTGATGACGGAGGGCAGGGCAGGGCCAGCCCTGTCATTGGCCAGCCGGCACTGGTGGCGGGAAACCTTCCCACCACCGAGGGGGCTTCTGGGAGGTAGAAGCCCCCTCCCCCCCTCTACACAAGATGGCGGTGAGGACAGGCCCACACCACAACCCGCGCGGCCGGTAAGTCGGCCAAGCCATTTGTTGGAAAACAACTTCCACCAAGAGTACAAAGTCCAACAAATTCCTCACTTGTCTTACAGATAATTTTAGTGTTCAGAAAGTGGAAAAAGCAACAAGGGGATTAGCTATTCTGCATCTGATCCTAACCACCACTGAGGACCTGGTAAATGGAGTGGGTGTGTTGGGATCTTTAGGTGGGAGTGCCCATGTGCTCCTGGAGTTTGTGATACAGAGGAAAGGGGAAACTAAGAGAAATCATACATGCATTCTAGAGAGCTAACCAGAAAACATAGGGAACTACTGAGTGCGATCCCGTGGATAGGAATGCTCAAAGAGAAGGGAGTTAATGATGGATGGAAGTTTTTAAAAAGTGAGATACTGAAGACATAAATGGGGCAAAGGACAACCAGACACTACAGGCACTACAGAAACATGGCTACATTCCTATTTATTGACCATTTAGGCACACGTGTAGGTGGCTCATCTGCATATGATGAGCGCTAGTGCTCATGGGAGCCTGGGCCCTTGGCATTTACAAAAAACCACATGTCTGGAAATGTACCCAAACTACATGACTGGACATTTTCCCTGGAAGTTCCACTGTCGTCCTCTAGGGGGACAGGCAGCACCTCTGTCGCCATCTTGTGGGTAGGGTTTGGGGCTTAACTTGGGCGGGGCTTAGACCTGAAGTATGTCATCTTGTGGGTGGGGCTTAGACCGGAAGTCCCTCCTAGGGGCGGGACTTCCACCTGTCGAAATTGAGTTTGGCATGAGCTACTCCCCCTACTACTATCACGTTCTAAATTAATATATCTTGTGGAATTTAGACTTTGTTCCTCTTAGTTTATTTGTGGTCTGAGTAGAGCAGACTTCCCCTCTGTGTTTAGTTCACTTAAATGTTCTCAGTTAGCTATAATGTTAAATTGTTGAGGGTCTGATATGAAGACTAATCTGTGTTGCTATTCAGTTGTGGTTGTGATTCCCAAGTCATTGGTACAGTGAAGCCTCCAGTATTTGGCTAGGTTCTTATTTTATTTAAGAATAGAGTTCAAGGATTTGAAGAGCTTACTTGAAGCCTGGATGAAAACCTAAAATGGATTCACCATCCCATTGTCAAATGGCAAGGGAACCACCAGTCACCACTGCTGCTGTTTTCATATAAACTACAACGTATTTCTAGTCTTTCACCTTTGACATCCAGGAGAGTGGCTTTAGAGGACATGACCATGGCTTTAGGAAAAGTAGGTTCCTGTAGGTGAGCAGGAGAGCAATATCTCTTTGTCTGAGGATGACAGGTTTGGACAAGCAATAGCCCTAACTGAAAGCTCATTGACAAATGAAGGGAAATGAAGGGGGAGATCCCTCACTCAGCCCATAAGCCCCTTATATTTTGTATCATAGACCAGTAGCTGGCAATATTCAGATTTTCTTAATCCATGTGAAAGTGGTTACTTTTAAATACAATTATTAATGCAGCTGACTACTTTTTTGAGTCCTTGAACTATAACTGGAACGATTCGTTTGCAAGCTGTGCCTAGACCCATCCAGCTACTTTTTGCTGAAATCCTGAGCTAGCAACCTGACTTCTTAATGGATAATAATGATGGAGTTTGGCATGAATTACAGTACAGCAAATGGTGTTGATCAAAGAGGTTGGCAGAACAAGCTAGCCTTCAGCGGCATAATGCAGACTCTCCTGATGGAGCTGCAAATGGCTTCTTTCCAAAAGAACGGCTGTTGATCTGTTGTTTGACGTGCAGAAAGGGAGAGACTTAAGAAGAACAAGAGGCACATTGCAAAGCCTTTTTTTCATCTGCACCATATAATTATTTAGCTATGGGTAGTTTTGAAGGACCATGTGTCATCCATGAGACAACCCTTTCCTGATCTTAACCACAACCACAGTATGCCCTGAGTTAATTGAGATTTGTCCATGACAGCATTTATAGTGGCTTGCCATATCAGAACACAAGAGGCTTATAGATGTAAGCTCAGGGTTTGGAAAGTTACCCTATTAGAAATAATTAGCATCAGTTACAGACCAAGTCCTCAAATAGTTCTGATTGTATTCATAAGTAACAATTTATTTTTCAGTTTCTCAAAAGTAAATGAATTAGATTATTTTGCCCCTAAGAAACACCTTAATCCTTTAATTCAGCAGAAAGAGTCATACAATTCTCACAATTATGAAAATAGCACAGCGTGAGCATTCCTTATCCAGAATTCCAAAATATATACTACTCCAAAATTTGAAATTGAGACCATAGATGACTAAGATAAGATAGTAACAACTCTGCTTTCTGGTTGTTCAATTTATAATAATAATAATAAGCCTCTCCGTTGGCGCCCTCTTGTTGTGGGGGAGAGGTTTGCATACCCTAATGAAGTTGTGAGCTATGCTGGCGGTGGCATAATAGCCACCAGTAGGACCTCCCATGGCAGACAGGTCACAACCGAAGGGTCTGACAAAGAGCGTCAAAGGGCAGGATGGGCTCTCTAGCCTTTTGGCAACCATCCTAAGAGAAGGAAAACTCTAATTTCAAACCCGGGCAGATGGTGCTTCTTTAATCCTGTAAGGTCAACCATCTAAGAGAAGGAAACTCAAATCAAACCTACGACCTGAGGACCTCGCTGCCACCGTCCTAAGCTTGCTAGGCTCCAGCAGATGAACCTTTGGTTTAAAGGGTGAGGCCAGTTCTGTGCACGCTGAGCTCTACCAGAAAAATCAATTGCACAGGCTCGAAGGACACATCCAACCTCCGAATCATCAACGTGCTTGTAGAAAGCATGGGATGAGTCCTTCCTGAATCTTTGTTTGTGAAGAAAAGCCAAGAAGAAATAATAATGTGTCCAACGTGTGATCCAATTAAAAGGCCAGACTAATTATCTTGTTTGCTGTGTACTAATCTTGTTGTATATCAAATAATAATACACTTTATTTATATTTTGCCCTTCTCCCCTAGGGCACTCAGAGCGGATTACAGCATTTACATACATAGGCAAACATTCAATGCCCTTACAATAATATACAATGAAACAGACAAACACAAACAAAGGCAGACGCTTCTCCTTTCATTTCCGGCTTCTGGAGACGGTACTCATCTCTGGCTGAGAGAGGTGCTTTTTCTCAATTTTCAAGCTGAGGAGCCCATGTCAGCACCAAGGATAGCTCATTAGCTCTCTAAAGCAGTATTTTTCAACCTTTTTTGAGCCGCGGCACATTTTTTACATTTACAAAATCCTGGGGCACACCACCAACCAAAATGACACAAAATGACACTCTAACACAGTAATACATATAGTTAATATGTTTTTAATGTATTTATACACTCAGTGTGAAACCTGGGCCTGTTTCGATGAACACAACATAGATATCCTGGCAGGAATGGCAGAAAGACACAAACTTCCCACACAGAACTCCCATAACTAAGAGAAAATACTATAAGAGTTTGGTGGGCATTGAGCTTGGGTTTAGGAGTTGTAGTTCACCTATATCCAGAGAGCACTGTGGACTGAAACAATGTTGGATCAGGACCAAACTTGGCATGAATACTCAATATGCCCAAATGTGAACACAGATGGAGTTTGGGAAAAATAGAGTGAGCGTGTTCAGGAGGGGATGGGGGAGGGAGGGAGGAAGACGTGACCCGTGCGGGCGCTACTGTGTAGACTCGCCCCAGAGCAAAACGAGCAGAGCTAGGCTGGGAAGAAGGGAGCCCGAGTGGAGAAGAAAAAGTGTTCAGCAGGAGGGGAAAGAAGGGGTATTGGAGGTTCCAATTTCCCACGGCACACCTGATGATCGCTCACAGCACATTAGTGTGCCACGGCACACTGGTTGGGAAACACTTCTCTAAAGCAATGGGCTAAAATCAAACAGATTCCTGGCCCATGCTGGCATGGAAGCCATTTGCTATCAGTACTTTCCACGCTTCTAGGCTTATGCAACATTGTGCCCAAAATTGGTTCAGCCCTAATTAGGGTTTTTGAAATAGATTGCACTCTGCTATCACCAAGGAGAGACTGAAACTGAAACCAGAGCTTTAGAAATCCCAAAGATGGCTTTTCCAACATCTATGCTGTTCTTTTCACATCAATATTACCTTGTCGGCTGCTCTGAGGGTTCTTCACATGAATGTGGAATGGTGCCTCTTTTTGCAAAACTAATTGGTATAATTTGTTTTGATCCTTCATAAAGCTGTTGAGCAGTTTACAGAGATGGACTTTGCAAAATTCAGATTTCTTTGGTGATGAGTCATGGGAGAAGGTAGAGGATGTTCACACTCTCCCTGCACTTCACATTCCTTACTAATTATTTTCCGGTTCAAAATATTTTGCCTTAAAAGAGCACTAACTGGCAGGGATAAACAAAAGAGTGACTTGTAAAATCTTGCATATACGGGATCCTGATTTACTGTATGAACTGAATGAAAGTAGATGGAATGAAATGCCACCTTAGCAGTAGTGTAACGGGCTATGGCAGATCTCGAAGAAGAAGATGCACATATATATATATATATATATATATATATATATATATATATGCACACACACACACACATACACACGCTATCGTACTGATGGCAGCTTGTTCAACTGAAGCCGTCTGAGGGCTCGCACTAAGACTCTAAACCAGGGCTGTCCAACTTCTACCGCCCAGGGGCCTGAATTCCAGTCACTGATGACCTGGGGGCCGTAGGGTATGCCCCTCCCCAGCTCCGCCTCTCCCTGGCTCGCCCTCTCCCGGCTCTGCCCCTGCCCCCCCCCCCGCCCCACCCCGCCCCACCCCCGCCCCGCCCCGCCCCGCCCCCGCCCCTGCATGCATACAGTCAAATATAATCTTTTACTAACATTAAATGCAGGGATAAGATATTAAATTATTTTAATTTAATATTAAATATATTTAATTCCATCCTCTCCTCTCCCCTTATTTTAATTTAATATTAAATATATTTAATTCCATCCTCCCCTCTCCCCTTATTTTAATTTAATGTTAAATATATTTAATTCCATCCTCCCCTCCCCCCTTAATGTATCCCATCTCCCCTTATTTCATCTTTAAATATATTTAATTTTATATTTAATACATGAGGGGAGATGGGGGAGAGAATGAGGAGCCCCCTGAGGAGCCCCCTGCTTCGGCCTACCTTTTTCAAATTCGCAGGATCCAGGACTACCCGGACGACAAGAGAGGCGACGACCGACTGAGTCGAAGAAGGTCCTAATTGCGTCTGTGGGCCTCAGCGATCCAGTACTAAAGTAGCCAAAGAGTATCGCGAGAATATGCAATCCACACGGGATTTCGCTGTCAACGCCAGCGTGATCTCGCGTTGACAGCGAAATCCCGTGTGGATTGCGTATTCTCACGATACTTGCTCCAAACCCGGAAGTAGGTATTTATTTTTTTTATTTTTTTCAATTTTTATTTTTTTATTAAAAAGCTTAGGGGGCCGGAGGGAAGGGGCTGGGGGGCCTTATACGGCCCCCGGGCCGCCAGTTGGACAGCCCTGCTCTAAACTATCTAGTCCGTGAACTGCTTTTTGCTGATGATGCTGCCCTTGTTGCCCATTCAGAAGCAGCCCTGCAGCCCCTCACATCCTGCTTTGCAAATTCTGCAGAGCTGTTTGTGCTGGAAGTCAGCCTGAAGGAAACTGAAGTTCTCTACCAGCCCGCACCACAGGAAGAACACCATCATCCCCACTTGAGGGACTGCCTTTCACCATATTGTCCCCAGAGATCCCTACGCTTCGGTGTACAAAATCTTCTCAACGTCCCCTCCATCCGGCAACTCCACCTGTCCTCAACAAGACAAAGAGCATTCTCGGTGGTGGCACCAACCTTATGGAATGCCCTACCTGAGGAAGTCAGAGGTATCAGGGAACTGTCCTCTTTTCGCCGAGCCTGCAAGACAGCTCTTTTTCGCCTGGCTTTTCCAGGTGAGTAACTGTTATGCTTTCTCTGTAGTTTAGCTTTCTTTTAGACTTCTGTTAGCGCTAGTAATGTTTTAGATTAAATCATTGCTTATCTGCTTTTACACCGTTGTTCTATAATGTCAGTTCTACGCATGTTTTTACCTGTTGTAAACCGCCCCGAGCTTCTAGAGGGAGCGGTCTAGAAGCCGAAAGAATAAATAAATAAATAAATAAATAAATAGGCAAATCTGTGCTTAAGTCCGTTCAGCCATACATCTACCTGGGTAGCATCATCTCTTCAGATGCCAAGATTGATAAAGAGATAGATCACAGATTAGCAAAGGCATAGAGTGCATTCGAAAGGCTTCACAAAACAGTCTGGAGTAACAAGCACCTGAGGCAAAGCACCAAAATCAGTGTGTACAGAGCTATCGTACTGTCTATTCTCTTATATGGGTCTGAAACATGGGTCACCTATTGCCAACAAACTACAACTCCTCGAACACTTTCATCAGCGCTGTCTTCACTCAATCCTAAATGTACACTGGACTGACTATGTGACGAATTTTGCTGTCCTTGAGCAAGCAGGGATCACCAGCATTGAGGCCATGCTATTGAAAACACAGCTGCGCTGGGCAGGGCACGTCTCTAGGCTGGAGGACCACCGCCTCCCAAAGATACTACTCCATGGTGAACCCGCCATGAGTCAGTGCAAGAGAGGCGCCCCCAAAAAGAGATATAAGGACTCCCTGAAACAACATCTCAGGCTCGGCCAGATTGATCACCAACAATGGTCCACCCTGGCCTCACATCGGGAGGCATGGAGACGCACCTTCCACAATGCTGTGACCTCTTTTGAGAAGACACGCCAAACAGGTCTCGAAGAGAAACGACAACCCAGAAAGAACCTCAATTTGGAAACAACACCACCCAAGGAGACTTTCTGCTGTGCTTTCTGCAACTGAACTTGTCTATCTCAGATTGGCCTTTTTAGTCACCAACGCTTGTAAAAAGCGTGTGATGAGTCCTTCCTAAGAATCTTCGTTCGCGAAGTAATGCCGAGAGATATAACCATAGAATCATAGAGTTGGAAGAGACTTCGTGGACTATCCAATCCAAACCCCTTGTCAAGAAGCAGAAAAATTGCATTCACAGCACCCACAACAGGTGACCATCGAGTCTCTGTTTCAAAGCCTCCAAAGAAGGAACCTCCACCACACTTCGGGGCAGAGAGTCCCACTGCTGAACAGCTCTCACAGTTAGGAAGTTCTTCCTAATGTTCAGGTGGAATCTCCTTCCCTGTAGTTTGACGCCATTGTTCCACATCTTCATCTCCAGGGCAGCAGAAAACAAGTTTGCTCCCTCCTCCCTATGACTTCCCCTCACATATGTATACATAACTCTCATCATGTCTCTTCTCAGCCTTCTCTTCTAAAGGCTAAACATGCCCCGCTCTTTAAGCTGCTCCTCATAGGGCTTGTTCTCCATACCCTTGATATCTATATACACTATATTTCCTTCAAGAAATCAAGACAGAACATATTTCTCCACTATTTTTCTTTCGGCACAAAACCACCGAAGAGATTTACTGATACAGATACAGCCAATGAGTCTCTCTAGCCCTGGTCTGAAACTAACCACTGCCTCACACAGTCTTGCAAATATGCTGATTTTTCTTCATGAATCCTTTGGAATCATTTACTTGAGGGAGGAGATCATACTATTTCCCAGGAGAGGCTTTGTGGTTTGTTTGTTTTTTAAAATAGTGTTTTAGAGTGGCTGAAGGAAGGTCACCTGTCAGTCACACAAAGATGGCTGTAGTGTCTACCAAGCTACAGCAAAATCTGTTGTTGGGATGGATTCTTTAGCAAATGCTTGGAAAGCACAGGGTTTCCATATGTTGTGTTTTTATGTTGTTTACTCATTCCTTTCCCATTTACACTATATGACAGCTGTCAAAGCTCTAGCCTTTGTCAAGGCAGAAAAATCCCTCTAGTAAAGCCTACTGCAGTCTCCTTCAGATGGTGACATGACAGGCCACTGAAGCTCAATCTGCATTCAGCTTGCTGGTTGGCAGCCTTTCAGGGGACACCAGTCAAAACAAATGCACCAAGGATGTTATTTTTTAAGAAGAAAAATGTCTGTACCCAGTTGTTTTTTTAAAAAAATTCTCATTTTTCAATAATGTGAATCTATTTTATAGCATGCAGCATGAGCAAGATAGAATAGGAGGCATTCATATTAAAAGGTTCTTTGATAGTGTGATTCGAGGGAAACCCTGTGGCGCAGTGGGTTAAAACCCTTGTGCCAGCAGGTCTGAAGATTGACAGATTGCAGGTTCGAACTGACAAATCAATAAGCTCCCTCTGTCAGCTCCTGCTCCCATGCGGGGACATGAGAGAAGCCTCCCACAAAGGATGGTAAAACATCAGCGAGTGAGGAGAGGGGTGAGGTTGTCTCTGAGGGTTCCCCGCTTCATTGCGGTTCCCTCAGGGGCAATCCTCTCCCTCTGTTAATTAACATCTATATGCGACCTCTTGACCAGCTGGTGCGTAGCTTTGGGCTGGAAGGCATCAGTACACTTATGACACCCAGCTCATTCTGAGAATGGATGGCCGGTCTGAATCCATACCCGATAATTTCCATCGCTGCCAGGGCCGTAGCCAGGATTTTGATTCAGGAGGGGCTGAGTTTGATTGGGGGGGAGGATGAATCTGAGTGAGGGACAATCTACCCTAGCAAACCTTTTGTATTGTTATCCCAATACCTCCATGCATATGGGTTATATTGAGCATGATGATCTGATCATGATATGAATACACATAACAGTTTAAATAATGTACCAGTAAGGCCTTCTCGCAGACCACCCTGAGAATTTGGGGGGGGGCTGAATCCCCCCAAGCCCCTCCCCCTGGCTACATGCCTGATCGCTGCCTTGAGGCCGTTACTGGATGGCTGCGAGCCAGTAGGTTGAAGGTGAATCCGGCTAAAACAGAGATCCTGTGGCTTGGCCGCCCGGGCGGTGGGGATGTTCAGCTTCTGACCCTGGATGGCGTGACTTTACGTCTGTTGTCTTTTGTTAAGAGCCTTGGGTAACTCCTGGACCCTCTGTTGTTGATGGAGGCCCATGTCTCCACTGTCAGCAGAGTGGTGTTTTTCCACCTTCGCCAGGCAAGGAAGCTGGCCCCCTACCTGTCCAGCTGTGACCTGGCCACAGTGGTCCAAGCTACGGTCATCTTGAGACTAGACTACTGTACATTGGCCTTCCTCTGTCAGTGATCCGGAAACTCAAGCTGGTGCAGAACGCTGCAGCCCGACTCCTTACGGGGAGTTTGGCGAGTGCCCACATCACTCCCATTCTGCGCAAACTGCACTGGCTACCTGTAGAATGCCGGATCACATTGAAAGTGCTAGTTCTAACTTTTAAGGCCTTATATGGTCTGGGGCCAGTGTACCCGTGGGACCGCCTCATCCCTTATTATCCCACCAGATCGTTGCGCTCCGAAGTACATAACCTCCTGGTCGTTCCTCCCCTAAGACGTTTCAGCTGACCGCAACCCGTCAGCGGGCTTTTTCGATCATGGCTCCAACACTTTGGAACTCGTTGCGCCGACATCCGTGCCATCCAGAATATCCCCATTCAGGAAAGCCTGTAAGACTCTTTCTATTCCTGCAGGCTTTGGATCTGATGAACTGTAGCTCTGTTGCATGTCGCCACCTTTGTTTACCTTTTTTGTGCTGCATTGTTCCAATGTGTGGCCTAATGTGCCTTTTTAGCTGTGTTTTAACTTTGTTTTAATTTTGCTGTGCCGATTGTTTTTGATATGTTGTAATGAAGTATGAATAAATAAATAAATAATAATCAAACATCCTGGCGTCTCTCTGGGTAACGCCCTCCTTGCAGACGGTATTCTCTCACATCAGAAGCAACTTGCAGTTTCTCAAGTCGCTCCTGACATACAAAAAAGCGTGACTCCAATACTTCAATCCAGAAATACTTCACTACAGAAAGAGTCTCACGTAAAGGAATTAATTTTGTTGGACATTCAGAGACCTCATTCATCATTTGACCCCATATCCAAATGAAGACATGATGTAGATAGTGGATGAAAACACATGGTCAAAGTTGTAGTTGTGAACGATCTAATCTACCCTACGATGC